>CM028345.1:61890481-62355396 GCA_016618105.1 Dendrobium huoshanense
TTAGTTAGTAATTATTTAATTATCTATAAATATAATTATTTTAAAAGCCTTTATTGATTTTAAAACTTCTAAATTGTATAACTTTCTCGTTTTTAACCCGATTTTAGCGCACAACGTCTTGTTTTGATGTATTTTGATTCTGCACATCTGGAGTCTGCACTGCACAAATATTTTTAGTATTTCTGTACTTATTTTGAAAACAGCAAGCTGTATTATTTTCAAATATTCTTTTTATTATACTTAGACTTTGAAATTACATAACTTTGTCGTTTTAAGTCCGCTGTCGACGCACAACAACTTGTTTTGGATGTACTCTGAATTCTGCATATTTTAAAACTATTTTCAGATGAAAATTTTGTCTGTATCTCTTGTTATTTCAAAAACAGCAAGACTACACTATTTTAAAATATTATTTTTATTGTGTTTAAACTTCAGAAATTCGTATTTTTCGTCGTTTTAAGTCGGATTTTGACGTATAACCCATCGTTCTTTTCAGAAAGACGAGCTTTATGTTGTGAAACCATTTCCAGCCCCCTGATTTTGGCTGTTTTTGGCAGATTTCTATCTTGAAGTAATATTTGATTATTAAATTATTATTTAATTGGTATAATAGCTATTTTCAAGATACAATCTACTTTCAAATCTTTTCGAAGCCTCGATTGAGTGGTCAGCAAGTCGCCCATATACCTATTTACTATAATCCAACCTATTTTTAATTATCTTAATTTCCAAAATTTATGTATATATATATTTAAGTATTTTTAAACTACTTTGAAACTACTTATATATTAAATCTCTTAACTTTGGAGACTTGTTTCATGAAATTTTAGACATGGATTCTGGATATGAAGAGCAGTCATGGGGAGTGGGTTAGTGAATGGTTGAGTCCCAATCATTCACTAATCCTTTCTTTAGGTGTCTTTCCTTTTTCTATTTTCGTAGATTGCATGTATAGGATTGCACCACCACCACTTAGTTTAGGCTCTCCTAGATTTAAGGACATGGTGTGTTTATTTATTTACTGTACTCCATGCATTTATTATCCCGAGGGTTAGTGTAGACATCACTTTAAACTCCTACAACGTAGTGACACCCTAAGGATAAAATTAAGGACCTGTCTAGCGAACTTAGAAGTTTTCTAGGAGCTAGGATAGATCCCAGAACGACATGAAAACTTCAACATTTAAAACTTAGTGACATCATAAGCCTTTCATAATTTTCTAGGAATTTTTAGGGCTTGTTAGACCCTTTAGTTAACTAACCCTAATAACCTGCTAATTAAGGCCCCGAGACCTTCTGAAAAATGCAATAATTACATATTAGGTCAGAAAATTACCTATAATACCTTGAATTGACCAGAATATGACCCTTGACCTAGATAAATAGGGCTCCCTAGTTTGACTTCAGGTTGACCCCTAATTGACCATAGGTAGAAATTACCGTTTTGCCCCTAATAAATCATTAAAAATTATTAAAAATTCCAAATTTTCTCCAAACACTTGGGACACACTTTCTTAGGTCATCCCTGATCTTTGGAGTGATTCCAATCAGTTTGGAGCTTGTTTGGATCAAAACAGTAAAAAGGGCCCTTCCTTAGTTAATTTAGAAATTCCCTTAATTGCCCGAAACTTAGAAAATTCATAACTTTGGATAGGAAACTCCGATTTCAGCCTACTACCTGTCTAACTACTCGTATTAAGGTCTAGTATTTTTCCTAAGGTGATAGGAGATCCAGACTTAGCCTTTTTACCATAGTGACCTTTTGGACCCTTAGTCTAGTTCCTAGGAGGGCCCAGGACTTTCCAAAATTGGCTAATACAACTTTAACTTCAAATATCATCACCCTAAGTTCCTAAAATTGATCAACAAATTATATTAACTAAACTGCACCCCCAATTCACTAATATTTGAATTTCAACAAAAATTTCCTTTTCTGGCCCTCAACAGACTTGAACTTTAGGCAATTTTAACTAACTACCCCACTTAGGATCTATCCAAACCACACTAGCCTTACACACACATAGAATGGTTTGCTAGGGCACCACTTCTAGACCTAGGGTAGGCCGCTGGGTTTTATTTTTCTGCTGTGTGCCGGAGCTTTCCGTGGTTTTCATTGCATGTTGTTTGAAAAATGATTGGTGTGTTTGCTTACTTTTCTGCACTCTGGATGTGAGCGTTAGACTTACCCATAGGTTAGGAGCGCTATATATATCCTGTTCTTCCGTGCAGGTGGCCATGCTCAAGCTAATAAAAGGGGGGGCACCATTATGATTTATAATGTTGTCTTATGCAGGTGCTTGCTCAGCCCCCCTGATATAATGAGGGCTAAAATCATTAAATAATTATAATTGCTACAGATGGAGCTGCTTAGCCCTCAGAGCATGGCTTGGCACAGGGTCAATGGTGTTAGCATTTTCATTTCCATATAAACTGCTTGGGATGATTTTTACTAGGATAACCTTGCAGGGATTCTTAGATTTACTGCTTTCCATTAATGTAATTTATATGTAATAATTGTTAAGAGTTGTGAAAACAACTATTGAGTTGGGATATTCTTATCCAGCTCGAATTCTAAAAGAAGAAGGCATCCCTAAGGGGAGAGTCTTCTTCCATTTGGAAGATCGAGCTGGATGGCTTTAGATATCCAAAGAGAAAAGGCAATACACCCCTATTGGGGGAAATTGTCTCTTCGTTTGGATATTCAAGCCATGACGGATCCAAGGAGTCCAAGGAGGAGTGATCCAAGGAGTCCAATGAGAGGATACCCAGGAGACTGAAGATGTTGAAGATTGAAGACCCAATATCCCACTCAAAGTTGTTGGCGTCTGTCATAGGCTTAGAAATCCGGGTTGTTGGCAGTGGTGCCCGGCCACTTTACTTTACTGCATACCCTGGGTTGTAATTAAAGGGCAGTTGGCCTATGGACATTTATTTGATTAGTTTGTGGATTTATATTGATATGCTTACCTGATTGCGCTTAGAAATATCTGCTTTTTCTAGGTTTCTTTCTTGCATGCCGTTTTTGTTTTCCCCTGGATCGTATTAGGCTCATTAAGGACTATAAAATTCTTCTACTCGTAATTAATCTTTAAAAAAAAATTTAAGTTTTAAATAACATAGAAACTTAACGCACCTAGGAAATTGTCGGAATCGTCCGGGGTCGCATGCATATTATTGCATTTCTTCTTTCCTTGTTATAAGACATCTCCCTGCCTGCGGGTAGAGTCCGGATAATCTGGCCTATGAGGATGAAGTGCCGGACCTAGGGAGACTCAGTCTTTTCTAAAAATTTATTTTCTATAAGCCTGTTTTTAAAGTTCTATAGCATTCATGAGCTGACAATTCAACTAGCATGCATTGCATTAGTAACCAACTAATTAAAATTTAATTGCATTAGCTAGGGGCATTCACTCAACATAAGTCCAGGACCACCTAGGAAATTCTCTAGATGTCGGTCCTACTTCCAATAACTGTACCACCCACCCATCTTTCATAATTGACTTGACAGCATGGTTTTAAAACGATTAGGTGGTTAGCTGGCTCCCCCATCCAGGCCGGGATAAGTCCAGGTTTTGCATTGCATTAGCTAGGACACTGGTCTTAGTGTGTGTCGAACACTAAGTCCAACCTAGATTTAGGATTCGAGGCTACTACATTCGGTCTCGTAGTAGGCCTTAAATAGTAGGTAGGTCCTTTCTTTTCAGAGACCCTAAATCCTACTTATCTTCGTCACAGGATGACGCCACCTCCATCCTTCTCTCACGCATGTGATCGAATGTTTGATTTTGATTTTCTCCAGTTTCTCTCTAGTACCCTAGAGCCTCCGAATGCTGGTATGAGCCACGCATGTCGATTCAGCCCTTCGGGACCATTCTTCCCTTTGAGTAGGATTTCCTAGTTTATACCCATGTGTCAATCCCACTTTAGGAGAGGATAATGTATGATCCTTAATCGAGAGTTTTCTCAGGCTCCGGCCTGGGATGTAATTAACCATGGGGGCTTGCGCCCGTGGGAAACTTGGTCTCCACAATCTACTAAACCCCATTCGAGCTCTTGCATCGGGTGGGGGAAACCCGTGATTTGGTCGTGTATATTACTACCCATCGGGGTGTGTTGGTGAAAGCCTCTATCCTCAATGGTTAGTCGTATGCACGATCCAATCTGCCCTTCCAATCGACCCGTTCGCGCGGTGTTCCTTTCGGAGGTCCACAGTTATACATTAAGATTTTTTATTGCGATTCATCTTATTGTTGTGATGAATGTTTCTTTTGGGATTTTTTACTGTTTCTTAAGGCAGTTTTTTAGTATAAAAATTAAATTTTTGTAATAAAAATTTACTTTAAGAAGCGGTAAAAAAGCTGCTTGAAATGAAGCCTAATTATTTATCTTCTTTAGGTGGTGTATTGACCCAGAACAAGAAAAGAGCTAAGTTTTATGAGTTGAGTTGTGAGTAGTCTTAGACTTCCTTTTAGACAAATTTTTTTCTAATTTTTAAAATATTTTTTATTTATAAAAAATGGTTGAATTTAAAAGTTTTATATAAATAATTATTTTTAAAAAATAATGAAAAAATTTGTCTCAAATAAAGTCTTAGCTGAGCAAATTTTGACGAAGAGATGTAGGATAATTGTTGAATGTGGCAAATCCATGTCTGGCTTTTGCAATTTAAATATTGGGCCTTTGGGCAGGAACTTTTATTCTATCCAGTGAACGTATGCAGAGGAAGGTTTGGTTTTAGGCAAAAAAGCGCATGTACCGAGTTTTTCGCGCCTGTGAAAAAACTCGGTACAGGCACTTTTTTGCCTAAAACCGAACCTTCCTCTACGTACGTTCACTGGATAGAATAAAAGTTCTTTGGGCAGAGAGTTAAGAGCCTAATTTATTATATCTTTGATACATAAATAAAAATGTTAAGATTGCTGAGTTGCTTGAATAGTTTATTGTTATTATTATTGTTTTTTTTTCTAATAATTTAAAGGATTATTTGTGATCATTTATCATTATTATTAATTTATTTCATTTTATTTATATTATAAAATGGAATAAAAGTATATTTGATATTTTATAAATATTTTTTATTCTTATTGAATATTACAAAAGAGTATAATTGGTGTCCAGAGACAATGGACAGTGGCTAGATTGATTTTCATTACAAAGAAAGAAATAATTTAAAAAACATATATATTATTTAGAAATAACTTCATTTATATTTTAAAATAAAGAGAAGTAAATAAGTTTAAAAAAAAAAAATACAATAACCCCAAATAGCTCTTAAGCAAATAAGAGTTTTGTAGGCTAGATTTAAATTGTTGGAAAGAAAATTTTCTCTTTAAAACATCTTATTTTACCTTAAACTATGATCAAAATCAAATCATAATTAAATTTGCATCTCCTCTTAAAACATGAATTACACTCCACAACTTACGTTTCGGCTTTCTTTCTGCTTCTTAATTAAAAATTTATGTACTAAAAAGCTGATTTAGGCTTCGTTTGGTTTATTTATCCTTACGGCATCAAAAACGTCAATAAGAAAAAAGGTCTTTTTTAAACGGAGAAGTTGAAATATAATACTTCTCAAAACAATAAAAAAAATGGAGTTTTAAAAAAAGTCCGCCTCACGTCCAAATCAATTCCAGTACTGCGTTTTCCATTTCAAACTGACAAAAAGGAGGAAAACGGAGGAAAAACGTTGAAACAAACGAGCCCTTACGAAGCAATAAAAAATTCGTCTCAAACGAAACCTTAATATTATCCATTAAATATTTCATTAACAATTTTTAATTGTGCTTTTAGCTTCAACTGCCGTCCTTCCCATTAGTTTTGAACTATCATCTTCTGTATCTCTTTCTTAACTAGCGGACACAAATGTAATTACATTGATATAAAATAGTTGATGGCTCTTTTTGCCAATTGGCAAACTTTGGGACATTAGAAACCAAAAAATCATAAAAACCAATAGCTTTAATAAATTAATTTCAATATGTGAAACTTTATTGCACGCATGAAATGTCCTCTGTGGATAGATTAACATTACTAATTACAGGCCATAATGGTAGACATTTTTGTCTGTTATTGTGGCGATAAATATTATAACTAAAAGAAAAAAAAAAAACTGCATAAGAAATTATTTCATAAAGGTGTTTTCTAAGATGAATGGATACCATATTTTAAAAAATAAAATTAATATTGATGGGTCCAAAATATTCATTGGATAAATATGAATCTCAAAATAATATTTAAATTTGGAATTTCTAGAATTAAATTATATACCATTTAATTATGATTTCAATAAATTTAGAGTCAAATTGAACGTCTCGACAAAATAGACTGATCGTCATCATAAGTGATTCAATTCGAGTCAAAATAAGCTAATATAGAAATCACTTGAAGCACATTTTGAATCTTCAAGACATCAATTGAGTGACTAACGATTTGTTTGGGACGGTTTTTTTACTGTTTCTTAAAAGAATTTTTTAGTACTAAGAAACAGGGAAAAAGTCGCCTCTAACCGAAGCTAAATGATTTATAAATCGAGTAGCTCCAAAAATAAACATCACACTAAAAAATTTTTATTCCTCTGCTAATATTATTATTATTATTGATACGTCATGCAAAAATTATTTTGATCGGGCATGAATCTCGAGGCAAAAATCAAGTTGGAAACTTCAAAAATTAAATCAGGGAGCACATGAGCTCCGATTTCAAAAAACTTATAGTCAAACTGAGCGTCTCGGAAATACGAACCCAACGACACCAAATTCAATCCAATCCGAGCCCAAATGAGTCCGCAACAAGGACCCAAAGCACTGTTGGAAGGTTCGAACCACAATTTCAGTTACCAAACGGTCTCCGATTTTTGTAAGCTTATAGTCGAATCGAACGGCTCGACAAGACGAATCCAACGAGCCTAAGATCGTCGGATTCCAACATCACTAAGGCTTTCAAATGGCTGACGAAAGGTGTATGATCAAAGGATTCAATATCAGCCGTTCATTCAACCACTCCCTATTCGCCCCTGATCTCACACCTATTTACAAGTCATGCCACTCCAGAAAAATTATAAATAGAGCCCTCATTCTTCACAAGAGGGGGGGAAGTGAAGAGAGAGAAGAAGAAGTGAAAGGGGAAAAGGAGAATCCTCTCCTCCTCGACCACCGGCGGAGCTCTTCCCGCCGTCTGAATACGCCGGAACTCTGCCGGATATTCGGGAGAACGCCAGAATTCTTCCCAACTTCCATGGGATACGGAAATTCTTCTCAATTAAGGACAAAGTTCCCCCTCCTGACGCCGAAACTTTGCCCAAGTGATGCCGGAGTTCTCCTCGGCCACCAACAGACGTCGGACTTCTACCCGACACCTGACCTTCACTCTTCACCAAGTTTCTACCTGATGCCAGACTTCTACAAGTTATCGGACTTTCGCTGGACGTATATCCGAATATGGATTTCATTCCATTGTTGGACTTCTACTTGACGCCGTCCTTCTGACCTTCATCGTCAGACACAGTCCTTCCAGCCTCCTTCGCAAGGCAACTGTCCTTCTGACCTCCGTCGCCAGCCGACTACAGTCCTCCTGACTTATGTCGCCCGCCGACTACAGTCTTTCCGACATCCGTCGCCCCCCGACTACGGTCCTCCTGACTTACGTCGCCCGCCGACTACAGTCCTTCTGACCTCCATCGCCAGCCGACTATGGTCCTCCTGACTTACGTCGCCCAACGACTACAAGCCGTCTAACCTTCGTCGCCCGCCGACTACGATCCTCCCGACCAAACGAACATGTATATAGTGATTATTTGTATTCATATCATGTAATGTACTCTATAAAATGTACATCAAGCTAAGGCCTTCTCCCAATGAAGGGCCTCATTTGTAATCGACTACAATATTAGTGGATTCATTCAAACTGGGCTAGGCCCCCGTGGTTTTTTTCCATTTTCAGGGGTTTTACACGTAAAAATCTTAGTGTCTCATAAAATGCTAGACCCTCTCTCTTAACTGATTGCGTGCCAGATTTTCGTACAACACTAAGACGATAAACTTTATATTTCTCTACCGCTGCGAATACTCCTGGACGCAACAATTATTATTTTATTATGCTGCTGGCATGAGAGTTTTGTTTCAGCCATCTAATTAATTTTTTTATTCCCCATCTATCTCCTTTTCTAATCAGTTTGAACCTTTGGGTTCTGTCTGTGTATATATATATATATATATATACTAGGCCATTGTACTCTACCTTTGTTAAAAAACGAAAAATTGTTCGTATGCATGGAAATATTTTGTTGTTTTAGATATTAATAAAACTTAATTGTAATTATTAAAAATTTATTGCTTCGCTCTCAACCTCTCATATTTCACTCAACTTTTTTTATGCTCATTTGTAGATGTGGATAGGATTACGTAAAGGTAGGGAAAATTTGGAGATATTGAATTTTGGCCATTAAATTTAATTTTTAAATAAAAATGACTAATTGATTTAAATTTATCTCAAGTTAAATTTTAATTGATATATCATCAAAAAATTATGTTGATCGGACACAAATCTCAAAGCAAAATCAAGTTAGAAACATCAAAAATTAAATTGGAGGCCATCTCAACTCTGATTTCAGCAAACTTACAGTTGATTTAAATGTTTAGGAAATACAAACCTAACAACACCAAATTCGACTCAATCCGAGCCCAAATGAGTCCAAATCAAAGACCCGAAGCACGTTTGGAAGGTTGAAACTATAATTTGGATGATCAAACAGTTTCCAAACATGACATGCTTATAATCGAATCTAACGGCTCGAAGAGACGAATCCAACGAGCTTAAGATCGTTGAATTTTGATATCATTAAGGCATTCAAATACCAAATAAATAGTCCATGATTGAGGGAATCCACATTAGCTCTGCAATCAAACCATTCCAAATTTATCATTGATCTTCCTCCTACTTATTGGCCATACCACTCTCAGAAAATTATAAATAGATCCATCATTTCTCATGGAGAGGAGGGAGGAAGAAGGAGGTCCGAGGAAGAATGAGGCCCGAGGAAGAAGAGAATGAAGAGTTCTCTTGCCACTAGACTCCTCCTCGACCACCTCATAGCCACAGACTAACGTCGAACTTTTGCTAGTTGGTGGATTTCTACATGATGTCGAACTTTCGTCGGATTTCTATCCTACGTCGGACTTCTACTGATGCAAGAATTTATGTCCATTGCCAGACTTTTGCATGTCACTGAACTTTCAGCAGACTTCTACCCAACGACGTACGTACTCCGCCAATCACAGGATTTTTGCCCAATGCTGAACTTATGGAAGTCGCTGGACTTCTACTCGTCATTGGAATTCTACCCATCGCCAGACTTTCGTTGGATTTCTACCAGATGCCAAACTTCCACCCGTCGCCGAATTTCTTCCCAACGTCGGACTTATGCCCGTCGCCAGACTTTCGTCAGATTTATACCCGACGCCGAACTTCCACCAGTCGTCGGATTTCTACTCGACGCCGGACTTCTGCCTGTCGTCAGACTAGTACCCGATGCCAAACTTTTGACCTCCGTGGCCACTACGGTCCTTCCAATCTCCTTCACCAGGCAACATTCTTTCTTACTACCGTAGCCTGCTGATTACGATCCTTCCGACATCCGTTGTCATACAACTGTCTTTTTGGCCACTGTCGCCTGCCGACTACGGTCCTTCTCATCTCCATAACCAGATTGGGTCCTTCTGACCTCCATCTCGCCATACAATAGTCTTTTCTGACTACTATCGCTCGGCGACTAGCTCGCTCCGACCATCGTCACCAGACTAAGGTCTTTCTGACCTTGACCTCTATCTTCCGCCAACCAAACAAACATTTAAATAGTGATTCTTTCAAAGTCCCATCATGTAATGCACTTTATATGATGTATATTTATTACATCAAGTCAATGTCTTCCCCCGAGGATAGGCCTTATTTGTAATCGACTACAAATAATAGTGGATTCATTCAAACTATGCCAAGCCCTGTGATTTTTTCCCTTTTCAGTATTCTTCACTTAAAAAATTTGGTGTATCTTATAAATGCTGCAACATCTCTTTTTATATGTATGCATGTTGGATCTTCTTATAAAGTTAAGGCTTTAAACTTTATATTTCTCTACCACTTGTGAATATTCCAGAATGTAACATTAATAATTTTAAAATTATTTTAATTATAAATTAATAAAATTATTCGGATTAAAAGACTTTCTATTATTACATATTTGATCAACTCATACAAACAACTTGAGAAAATATCGCCGGAATAACTAAAAGTAGCGCATAAGCATGCTTGCGTGCAAGTTTCACATAATACTCCAGGTTAGCCCATTATTTATTTTACCTCTTTTTTAAGGAGTCTAAGTGATATAGAGTTTTTTTTTTTTTTAATTATTACATTTGGCATAATTGACACATCATTATAAAATTTGTACAATCAAATATAAATTTTAATGCAAACATTATTTAAAAAAAAAATTAAATTAAATTCAAAAAATTATAACTAGACTCACAATATTTATATGAAGAGAACTTGGATTTAAAACTGAAGAGAGATTGAAATCTAAACAATTTTAGAGCATTTCACCGAATGACATATAGGATTTTCTCCGTCGATTTTCCGGGGGAGTTTCCGACTGTAAAAAAATGAAAGAAAATACATTGGAAATGTTTTGTTGGGTTTAAATAAGCCGGCGCAATTTACGCTAGAGATTTCGCCGGTTATTTCCGACTAAAATTTGCGCCGAAATATTATAAAATTTTTTGAATTAGCAGGCGGAATATGCGCTGGTAAATTAGTGGCAAAAAATATGACGGAAATGCCGCCTTAAAGTTGTGGCGAAATATCCACAGGTTCGTCCGCCGCTCTTACCGGCGCATTTAAATCTGCCCGAAAGCCCGACAATAATAGAAGGCTTTGCTGTAGCGTCTCTCTACTACAACCATAAGAGTTCAAACTAACATTTTATGCATTGTACTTAATATTTTTTTTTTTATATATAATGATACATTTTATTCGGGTCAAATCTTATAATATCGTTTTTTTTCTAGGTTCTAAAGCAAAAAGTTTGATGTCACTTAAAACCTTCTTCTTTTTTTATGTATAAGTCTTCATATAAAGTTCCAATATTAATTAAACTCTCTATCTAATTCTACTTAATTCTAGCATGCCACAACAATAAATTTTTTAAATCTAAATATTGCACTTTCAATGCATTAACTCTCTACAACAAACAAAAAACAACAATTTTTTTTTGCCTTTCTCTCTTCACCAATGGGGTAATTTTCTAATGCATTAGTGTGCAAAAATCTATCTAATTATGATTTACATTTAACTACATCATAATTTACCTACAATAATACTATTTTTAAATTAACAAAAGAATCCATCATTGCTTAGCTTGGGTTGGTGGGCGAGTGCGGCTGAGAATCCCCCAACTCGTGCTCAATTCCCCTCAAGCGACAGTGCCTCCTAAGTGGGGCCCAATCAAGTGAGGGCCAAGAGGTTTCTGGGGTGGATGCCTCTTCTAGATCAGCCAAGGATTAGTCACACTGCCAAATGCCCTTTCAAAATGAACAGTGGACGGATTTTCCATTCAGAAAAAAAAAAAGCTACAAACACAAAAGTTCAACTAACTTTGTTGATGTTTCAACTCACATGTTTTTAAATTGCCCAAATCCCATCATTTTATGCTCATTGCTTCCGATAGAGTGTAATAAATACCTTACGAAAGATATTTGATCAGCCAATTAACGCCCCAAGGTCAGCATGATAGAGTAATACAACGAAAAGAAGCAACAGAGCCAGAGATTTTTGAGGTGGATCTATTCGCACGCAGCTCATATTCTGCTTCGAATCTACTCTTCCACTAACTCCTCGTTGTCTTCCCCTCCACCATAATTAATCATTATTCCCCGTCTCTTAATTAATATAACTATGTCACATTAATGCATAATCGTCGGTTATAACTTCCCACCATCTCCCTGCCAACTTGCTTTAGTCAATCCAGGATTTTGCTAAATTTTATAATTAATTTAATCAGATGATATAAACATAATAATTATATATATGCATTACACTTGATACATCGTCAAAAAATTATCTTTATCGGGTACGAATCTCAAGGCAAAACCAAGTTTGAAACTTTCGAAATTAAAATTAGGAGTATATGAACTTTGATTTCAGCAAACTTACAGTCGAACTGAGCGTCTCGGAAATACGAACCCAACGACACCAAATTTGACCCAATCCGAGCCCAAATGGGTCCAAATCATGGATCTGAAGCACTGTTGGAAAGGTTTAAACCACAATTTGGATTACCAAACGGTTTCCAAACATAACAAGCTTATAGTCAAATCTAGCGTCTCGACAAGACAAATCCAACGAGCCCAAGATCACTGAATTCTGACATCACAAAGACATTCAAATGTCCATCAAACAGTTCATGATCAAATGACTCAAGATCGCCCGCCCGTCCATCCAACCACTCCCAACTTACCCTTGATCCTCCACCTATTTACGGGTCATGCCATTCCCAAAATCTATAAATAGAGCTCCCTCTCCCCTTGAAAAGGGACCGCTAAGCCTAAGGAAAAAGGAGAGAGATCAGAGATCGCTCTTGCTTCCTTGCCTCCTCGACTACCGCCGGAGTTTCGTCGGACCACCGCCGGATCACAGCCGAAGTTCTTCCGAACCACTGTCGGACCACCACCGGAGTTCCTTCGAACCACCATTGGTCCAGCACCGTCAAACTTTTGCCGAACCACCACTTGACGCCATGTGCTCCACCGGACCACCACCTGACGCCCTGTGCTCTGCCGGACCACCACCTGACACCTTGTGTTCCGCCGAACCACCACTTGACACCCTGAGCTCTGTCGGACCACCACCTGAAGCCCTGTGCTCCGCCGGACCACCACCTGAGGCCCTCGCCTTCATCAAAACACCACTTGAGGCCCTCACCTTCGCCAAACCATCGCCGGAGGCCTCACCTTCGCCAGATCATCACCTGAGGTCCTCGCCTTCATCAAACCTCTGCCAGAGACCCTCGCCTTCATCGGATCTTCACATAAGGCTCTGAACTCTACCATACCATCACCTGAAGCCCAAAAGTTTTGTCGGTCCATCATCTGACACCCAAACTTCTATTGTACTGTTGTTATTTATAATCTAATCGCCATCAGAGGCGAGCCAATCCATTGTAATCAACTCAAGTTCTAGTTAAATCCTTTCAAGTGGGTTAGACCCCATGGTTTTTCCCCTTTCAAAGGTTTTCCACGTAAAAAATCTTGTGTTCTCTGTGTGTGAGCTGGATATCCGTGAAACGCTAACACATAAAATTAAATATCTATCGCCACGTATATTCTAGCCCGCAACAACACTTAATAGTTAATTGTTTATAAAATTATCATTCTCTTATTCATATTTTTAAATTCACTGCGAAATTTGGTTTTGTGTGTTTTTTAATTGCTAATTTGAGGCATACAAAAGCATTTTTTTAAACGTAGGAGAGAAGATAAGACATACAAATGCATTTCTTTTTAAGACATACAAATGCATTTTTTTAAAAGAAAACATTATTATTAAAAAAGAATGATACATCGCAAGATCACGACATTGCCACATCAAGGGAGGTACAATCAATGAAAAATCAAATTCAAAAATGGATCGACACAGACTTAGACTAACACCCAGTTATCAGGGAAGGGCCATCTAGTGTGGATCAAAACTTAACCAGGAAACCAAACCAACAAGCAGCAAACACCAGACCACCATGGTTGCCCAACCCTGGCCATCAAAGGTGCATGCAGAATGGCTGCTTCTTCATAGTCCATATCCAAAATAATGACGACAACAAAACAAATAGAAGTAAAAAACCACAAACCATGAAAAAGGGCACTAGAAACCATTTCTTCTTAGATTTCCATTTATGATTTATAACAACAGTATCCAGTGAGCCAGTTTCCAAACAACTATCAAAACTATTCTCCTCTTCAGCAGACGACAAATCTTCATGAAATCAATCACATTGCCACCAAATATTATTCTTAACAAGATGAGCTTGTAAATTAGCATTCAAAATAGCAGTAAGAGGAACGTCCACCAGAGGGACGACACCAACCTCCCCTGAGTTAACCAAGAAAACATCACCACCATCAGCTGAGGAGTTAGAGTTAGTATCCGTAGGCTCCACACCATCAGTATGTAAAGGACTAGCTTTAGAATTAACACAACAATTAGTATCTAACAAAATTGCACTGCTAGGAGCCACAATAAGGGGATCCCCACCCATAGCAGCACCACAAACACCAACCGGTGAGCCACCTGAACAAGTCGCATCAACAGAAATAGGAATAGTAGGAGAATGAACTGGGCCAGACGAAGTTGAAACAACAACAACTTCAACATCACCAATAACCACATCACTTAAGGAAATAACAGGCAAAGAGACACGAGACACAGGCACATGATTCTCCAGGTAACCAACAGGGTTCATAGATGGTAAAACAACATGAGACAGAATAACTACATTAAGACTAGAATTGATAAGAGCAGCATCCCCTAAATCACCAACATTATACCCCGAGATCTTCACAACATTCTTCAACACGATAGAAGCATCAACAACCTCCACCCTAGGCACAACAAGAGATAGAGAAGAGGAGGGGGTGGGGGGGGGGGAGGCGGGGGGGAGATAAATTCAAAGCAGGTTTAGCAACTAAATTAAATAAGTCAGTCGAAAGAGGAGGACGACATTTCCAGCCACATGCCTAATACACTTACAAGATGCACAAAAGGGGGGAAAGTCACCCAAAACAATATCCTGCACATACCCTAACCAAACCTGGTTTGGATACGATTTAGTTATATCTAGCTCCATCAGCACACGAGCCATGGAGGCCGAGATTCCGTAGAAGTACCCGCATCAATTTTCAGAGGTTTACCAAAAATATCTCCCAAACCATAAAATATACGAGGAGAATAAAGATGAGGAAGTAATTGCGAAAAAGAGACCCAAATTGAAATGACAGGCAACTTAACACCAACATACAAGCTGGGAGACCATTTCGTGAGTTTCATATAACAGTTGAAAACTAGGAAGGATCTATGACAAAATACCATACAGTAATCAAGATCATTAGCTAGTTTAATCAGAATATGCGATGTTTCAAGCAAGGTGATCGAAACTTCATCGTTCCGCTTTAGGTTAAAGAAAAATTTGCGAATGGAATCAAGAGAGGACCGCTTAAAAGGGAAGAATCCAACTAAAGAAAATTGAAAAGGGACAGCTAAATCATTTATTTCCTGGTCGGAAATCCAAAGGGAGGGAAAGCTAGGAAAAGTTGAGGTCCGCAGTACCAAAAAAGAGGCAAATGAATTGGAACCAACAAGCGCATCCAAAAACGAGCGCGAATGAGACGAACCCCCTAAAAACTAGGGTCGCACAACCGATTCGGCGTCATTCCGGCACACGCTGGAGAAGGAGACCAAAAACAAAGCGAGAAAATACAAAATCAAATAAAACACAAGAAAAGTAAGAGAGCGTTTCCCTGAAAATCAACGAGATTGTCGGCGCCAGCAAGGGGGAGGCCCCAACGGGGCGGGGGGAACCCCGACAAAGCTCCAGAAAAAAAACCCCCTATCAAAGGAAAAGGAAGTGGATGATATTTAAAGATTTTCATATGATACAAGTGAATAAGACATACAAATGCATTAATTTGATAGTTCAACAATATTAGTGTTGTCAAAATCGAGTCACAGGTTAAGTTCGGGTGGAACCCAGAATTTACCCTATTCCAGTTGAACTGACCCGTTTGTGAAGAGTCACATGTCGGGTTTGGGTCGAATTGATCCTAGAATTGACCCGACATTAGTTGAACCGACCTATTTTGTATTTTAATCTGGATCCGATTCGCTCGGGTTATCAGGTTGAATCGACCCAACCGTTGTCGTATTAGCAGCGGCAACGACAGTGTCGTCACTCATCAATGGGACATGATTGACACAAAGAGACACGTGACTCAACGTGACGACTATGTGAGCATACACGATCAGCGTGGGTAAATCTGGGTCATTCTTAGGGTTTTGAGTCAACCCAAAACTGACCCAATTTTTAAAACAGGTCTGTTTGTTAAACATGAACCTAACCCATTTCTCAAACAGGTTGATCCTAAAACGAAATTTTTGGGTCGAGTTCGGATCACATTTTCGGGTCATGTCAAATATTGACACTCCTAAAAAAAAAATATGAAGAATAAAATTTAAAATAAACATATTATTATTATTGTTGTGTCCAGGAGTATTCGTGGCGGTAGAGAAATATCATATTTAACGTCTTAGCGTTGTACAAAAATCCGGCACGTAATCAGATAAGAGAGAGGGTCTAGTATTTATAAGACACCAAGATTTTTACGTGGAAAACCCCTGAAAAAAGGGGGGAAAACAACGGGGCCTAGCCTAGTTTGAACGAATCCACTAGTATTTGCAGTCGATTACAAATGAGGCCCTTCATTGGGAGAAAGCCTTAGCTTGATGTACATCTTATAGAGTACATTACATGATGTAAATACAAAGACCTACTATTGACATATTCGCTTTGTTGGAAGGACTGTAGTCGGCGGGCGACGGAAGTCAAAGGGACCGTAGTCAGCTGGCGACGGAGGTCGGAAGGACTATAGTCGGCGGGCGACATAAGTCAGGAGGACCGTAGTCGGCGGGCGACGAAGGTCGGAAAGACTGTAGTCGGCGGGCAACCTAAGTCAGGAGGACCGTAGTCGACGGGTGACGGATGTCGGAAAGACTGTAGTCAGCGGGCGACGTAAGCCAGGAGGACCGTAGTCGGCTGGCGACGGAGGTCAGAAGGACTGTAGTCTGACGACGAAGATCAGAAGGACAGCGTCAGGTAGAAGTCCAACAATAGAAAGAAATCCATCTTCACGTAGATGTCCAATGAAGTCCGATAACCGGTAGAAGTCTGGCATCGGGTAGAAACTTGGCGAAGAGTGAAGGTCCGACGTCGGGTAGAAGTCTGACGTCTGTTGGTGGCAGAGAAGAAATCCGGCTTCACTTGGGCGGAGTTTCGGCGTCAGGAGGAAACTCTGCCGTAAATTGGGAAGAATTTTCGCATCCCATGGTAGTTAGGCAGAATTCTGGCGTTCTCCCGAAAATCCGGCAGAGTTCCGGCGTGTTCGGGCGGCGGGAAGAGCTCTGTCGGTGGTCGAGGAGGAGCTTCTTCCTTCTCCTCCTTCTCTTCTTCTTCTCTCTCTTCACTTGAGTCCCTTTTGTGTAGAATGAGGGCTTTATTTATAGTTTTTCTGGAGTGGTATAACCCGTAAATAGGCGTGAGATCAGGGGCGAATAGAGAGTGGTTTGAATGGACGACCGATATTGAATCCTACGATCATGGATCATTCGTTGGATATTTTAAGGTTTTATTGATGTCTGAATTTGGCGATCTTGGGCTCGTTGGATTCGTCTCGTCGAGCCTCTCGATTCGAGTATAAGCTCGTTAAAATCAGAGACCATTTGGTAACTCAAATTGCGGTTTGAACCTTCCAATAGTGCTTTGAGCCCTTGATTCTGACTCATTTGGGCTCGGATTGGGTCGAATTTGGTGTCGTTGGGTTCGCATTTCCGAGACGCTCAATTTGACTATAAGCTTGCTGAAATCAGAGTTCGGGTGGTCCAGGAATTAATTTTTGAAGTTTCCGATTTGGGTTTTGCATCGAGATTCGTGCCCAATCTAGATAATTTAATGATAACGTATCAATTATTATTTATGTAATTGTCCCTTATATTAAATGTCTAGAGAGATTTGAGATTGATTTGGAGAGGAATTTTAAAAGGTGTTGTAAAGAATATAACTTTTGAAAGTTATTATAAAAAATTGCTTCCTAAAAAATATTTAGAAAATAATGTGAAAACAAAATAATTTATTTTTAAATTTTTCAAATAAAATTGCATAATAATTTTTTCATTTTTGACTAATCATCTAAACAAATAATTCTTAAATAATTTAGAATATAAATTTATTTATATATTTATAGAAGTATTTATAAAGAATTAAAAAATTGTGTTCCCATTCTTGTTGTCACGTGGGCAATAAGCTGACGATCCTACACGGCCATCATAAGCATTTGCGACGGCAGGCTTTGGAGATTGGACGGCTAATTGACGGTTCTGTCGGTTTCTCCTTGGCAAAAACCACCAATCCTGCGCCTCCGCCGGACTTCTCACGTTCCACGTGTCGCAAAGATGAAGTCAGTCGGCCTAACGAGAAGGAAAAATCCTGATATGCTGACATTAAGCAAGAAATACTTTAATATGTTGATTAAAATAATTTATTAAATTCTCATCAAAATAAAGTTTAAAATGATTAATTGTTTCAAATATATAATATTAATTAAATTTCATTTTACATTTTTTTAAATATATTGATTTAGAGATATTTTTTAGCAAATTTTCGTTATAAAAACTGAGACAATGTAATATTTATTAAATTTAAATGTGAAATATTTGACATTATAAGATTTGAAAACATATTCCGAAATTGATTCATAATTAGTTACAGAAAGAGAAGTATTTACTGTGATAATATTTTAAATTAATCAAATTAATAAATGATTTACTATGTCTCACATCTATTTCATGTCTGCATACCAGTAAATAGATACCGATTTATTTTTAAACATTTTTAATTAATTTTTTTTTTCCAATTTGCCAGCGCAGCATAACTAAAATCAGTTGTGCCGTTCAGCAGTTACGATTAATCCGTGTTGGCCGCGAAGTGGGGCAGGCGGCTCAGAGCTTCGATTCCCGACACGTGGACGACTCACGTTCAGCGCGGCGCGGACGGCCGATCTACCCAGTCTGGACTTCTTTCTCTTATAAAATTAAAAAACGACCTCATTGGCAAGCTCCCATGCGCAAGAAGACACTCCAACTCGACATTCTGATATAAATCCTCCTCTCCTCTTCCTCCTCACTCCCAACAAATCCTTTCTCAATGGCGACGGCTGCGTGGCTCCGAGGCATTCCCATCGGCCGAGGCGCAACCGCCACAGTCTCCGTCGCCGCCGCTTCCACCGGCGAAGTTTTCGCTGTCAAATCAGCTCCACTCTCCCACTCAGCTCCCCTACAACGCGAGCAGAGTATCCTTTCCTCATTGAACTTTCCCTCTATCCTCTCCTGCCTCGGCTTCGAAATCACCAAGGAAGCCGGCGGTACAAGTTATTACAACCTCTTTCTGGAATATGCCGCCGGCGGCTCTCTTTCTGACGATATCAAGCGGCGAGGCGGTCGACTCAACGAAGCGGACATCCGTACCCGCGCTCGAGATATCCTCTCCGGCCTTGCTCATCTCCACAACGCTGGCGTCGTCCACTGTGACGTGAAGCGGGGAATGTCCTGATCGGATCCAACGGTCGAGCAAAGATTGGGGATCTGGGATGCGCGCGGTGGATTGCCGACGGCGAAAGGGAAATAAGAGGGTCACCGATGTACATGGCGCCGGAGGCGGTGAGAGGACAGGAGCAGGGGACCCCTGCGGATTTATGGTCGTTCGGTTGTACAGTTATTGAAATGGCTACTGGCCGGTCGCCGTGGCCGGATGTCACCGATGCGATCGAAGGGATTAGTCGGATTGGGTTTTCCGGCGAAGTCCCGGTGATTCCGGATTGTTTTTCGGATGAGGCGAAGGATTTTGTAAATAATTGCTTGAAGACCGATCCGATGGAGCGCTGGACGGCGGACGAGCTTCTGCGTCATCCATTCGTTGAATGCTCGAGTTCTTCCTCGAATTGCACGGATTTTAATTGGATTTCGCCGAAGAGTACTCTGGATCCGAGTTTATGGGAGTCTACTGAAGAACAAGAGGTAGCAGATGAAGAGGAATTCTCCAATGAGCCGGCGGCAGGGAGAATCCAGGAGCTTGCGTCAGTGTCTTCCACCCCTAATTGGACTTGGGATGAAGACTGGGTCGATGTTCGGAAAGTAGCCAGAGAATGCGCTGCGGAGAAAGAAGTCATCTTAGCCGTTGACGTCGCCGGCGGCCAGTTGGGGGTTACTGATTGCTTGATTTCCGATGAGGCCGCGAGTACGAGCGGCGGTGAGGAAATCGTGTTTCGTGTAGATATCGTGTCGAATGAATCACGGGTAGGTTGTGGATGGGAGGAGGGACATACTGAGCTGATTCGTGTTTCTCATAAAATGGGAATTGTAGATAATAGAAAAGGTTATTATTGGGGATTTGTAATTTGGTTCCTTGCTTCATTTCTTAAGTTGACATTGTGTATTTGGCCTTTCTATCTTGTTTTATTTTTGCTTTGAATAGTTTATATTTGGTAGTTTATACTTTTGTGTTGGTTTATGCCAAATGGATGGAGTCTAGTCCTTAATGGAGTTCTCAAAGGAGGAAAATTGGATTTAGTATTCTAATTAAATTTAATAAATCTCAAACCCATTAAATTTAAATTAAGATAAATACAATATATAAATAATTAAATAGAATTTATGTCATACTTATTTAAAAAATAATAATAGATTTGAAAATCATTATTACTATGATTGCTAGAAAAATTAGGTATTCATTATATATATAATATATATATATATATATATATTAGTTGTAATATGCATATTTTATAATTTACATATAAGTTTTGTGTTGATTTTATGCTCATGAATATTTTGTGTTTTGCTCTCTAAGTTAATGAACTAAACATATATATATATAGGCAAAAAATTGATATGTTTAATTAAGCTTGAAGTATTTTTGCTCCTAATAATGGCTCTCTTTTTTTTTTTTGCCTTTTCTGCTTTCTATTTTTTGTAGGTGGTCATTCCTGATTACTGCGGCGTCTCATGTGGACTTTGTTGGTTTGTTGGTTGCTGCTTTCTTTGGCTGGTTGAGTCCTTTGGGTTTATTCTTTTTTTTTTTTTCTGCTTAATTTTAATAGATAGAATTAATGGCTCTTAGGTTATATTTCAAATGTTGTATTTTTAGAGAACATATGGTTTTTTAAGGACTTCTTATTTCATTTTTTTATTAACCAGTAAACCCTTCGATGGGTTTATTAAAAAAAAAATTGTGGAAAAAAAGATAAAAAATCTTGAACAATATTTAGTCAAAATGGGTAACAATTGTTGAATTTTTTATTTTTTTGAATGCTAAATACCAAATTATAATTTATGTGGCTCAAATTATGATTTTAGAAAAATAACCTTCCCTAATCTCAAATAATTATGAAGTTAATTTTGAGATAATACAGAACATAAATAATTATTCTGATAATGTTTTTTTAATGTTCCCAACTCTTTTGGTTCAACAATGATGCTTCCTTGAATATGCTGAGTATTTGGCCGAGCATTTAGGCGAATATGCTGAGCGGCAATTATAAAAAAAATTCCGTACCTCACTGAGAAAGATTGTTATTGATCAAGTTTTATTAAATAAATTGCATCTTAGCCTTACGATGGTGGAATATGAGCAGAGAGAAAGGTGCTCGACGTGCTTAACTGTTGATCAGTTTAAAAATTCAAAACTTTGGGATTATCTTATGAGCTAAAAGTGGATTGGTGAGGTCAAAGAGTTATTTAAAGATGAAACACTTTGATTTCAAGATTTGTGTGTTAAAATATGTAAGATTATGGAAAGAGATTAGTGCATGCCTTAGCATTATGCTAAAATTCTCCTCCTATATAGTTAATAAGTGATATGAGATTTTTTATGTAAGAAATGTGGGAAGGAAAAAAAAAATCACGGGAAATGATTCAATTAGTGTGCATGAGTCGTAGATTAATAGAAAATATCTTTCTCTGTAATTTGATAAGACATTGATACAAATTAGTAGGCATGAAGTATGGAAGATGGCTTCCACGGTGGAAGTAGAATGTGTTTGAGATGTTGGAGTTATCATCAATAGATGATTGATAGTCTGTGTAATCGTTCTCCTCATGCCTTGGTAGATATGGTGTCACTGTTAGCGATGATGATGACAATGGGCATTGGTATTAAAGAGGGTAGGAATATGAATTTTATTACAAGGAATTTGTTGTCTTTCTTGAGATTGAGTAAACTTTGGTTGTCTAGAGTTGGAATAAAAGGGATACTTGAAATGACATGAATGTCTTAGCATTCTTGGAGGGTTTTCTCAGAAAGGAAACATCTAAGTAGCTTATAGAATTTTGAGAAATGAAGTTGAGGATGTAGCTCTTACAGTCTATGAGTGGATTATTCATAAAAAAGGAAAACATTCTACTCCGGTCATAATAAATGGAATAAATAAATTGAAATAAGAAAAATATTTATTTTTTCTAAAGAACAAGAAGAAGAAAAATACCTAAACTAGGCTAAAAATATCACAAAAAATATATGCCTTGACTAAATAAGAGTATGAGATTTAGGTTTAGTTTGGGATGATTTTTTTTATTGCATCTTAAAACAGAATTTAGATCCCAAATAAAGTCTTATAAATCATACATTATGAGTTTTCACAAAGCTTTAAACATCATACATGATGAGTTTTCCTTAGGTTTAATACATGTAATTGTACTAAGTGGACTACACCATATCATGATCATGCATGGGTGTCCTTTTGTTTTTTTTTTTTTTAATTAATTTTTTTTTAATATTTTACTTTTTTTTGGTGTCCTTTTGTTGGTTGAACCACTGCTAATAACTTAGGGCATACAACCTTGATACCTCGTCAAAAAATTATCTTAATCGGGCGTAAATCTCGATGCAAAATCAAATTGAAAACTTCAAAAATTAATTCGGAGACCATCCTAATTCCGATTTCAACAAACATACAGTCTAACTGAGCGTCTCGGAAATACGAACCCAACGACACCAAATTCGACTCAATCCGAGCCCAAATGGGTCCGAATCATGGACCCGAAGCGCTGTTGGAAGGTTCAAACCGCAATTTGAGATACCAAACGGTCTCCGATTTTAACAAGCTTATACTTGAATCGAACGAATCGACGAGACGAATCCAACAAGCCCAATATCGCCGAATTTCGACATCTCTAAGGCCCTCAAATGACCAACGAACGGTGCATGATCGTAGGATTCAATATCGGCCATCCATTCGACCACTCCCTATTCGCCCCTGATCTCACGCCTATTTACGGGCCATGTCACTCAAGAAAATCTATAAATAGAGCCCTCATTTCTCATAAGAAGGGGAGACAAGCAAGAAGCAAGAAGGGAAGAGGAGATGAAAGAAGCTCCTCCTCGACCACCGCCGGAACCTCGCCGGGAGCCTCACCGGACCATCGCTGGAGCCTCACCGGACCACTGCAGGAGCCTCGCCGGACCACCCCCCAGAGCCTCGCTGGACCATCACCGGAGCCCCGCCGGACCACCACCTCAGGGCCCGATGTTAAGGCCCGACGTTCAGGCCCGACGTTCAAGCCCGACATTCTGCTCAAGTCCCGACGTTCTGCTGAAGGCCCAACGTTCTGCTCAAGACCCGACGTTCAGGCCTGACATCTTCATCTGAGGCCCTCACCTTCGCCAGAGGCTCCAACCTTCGCCAGAGGCCCTCACTTTTACTAACTGCCTTCACCTTCGCCACATGCCCTCACTTTTACCAACGGCCTTCACCTTCGCCAAAGGCTCTCACTTTTACCAACGGCCTTGGTGAAGGTCCTCACTTTTACCAACGGCCTTCACCTTCGCCAAAGGCCCACTTTTACCAACGGTCTTCACCTTCGCCAGAGGCCCTCATCTTTGCCAGAGGCCATTGTCTTCGCCAGATCATCATCAAAGGCCGTGTGCTCCACCAAAACATCACATGAGGCCCATAATTCCGCCGAACCACTACTTGAGGCCTTGAGCTCCACCTGGCCACCACCTGATGCCCACAGTACTCCCAGAATACTGCCAACTACGGTCCTTCCGACCTCCGTCGCCTACTATGGTCCGTCCGACCTCCATCAACAGACAACAGTCTTTCTGACCCTGGTCTCCTACCGACTATGGTCCTTCCGACCTCCGTCGCCTAATATGGTTCGTCCGACCTCCATCAACAGACAACGGTCTTTCTGACCCCGGTCTCCTGCCGATTACGGTCCTTCCAACCTCCGTCGCCTACTACGGTCCTTCCGACCTCCATTAACAAACAACGGTCTTTCTAATCCCGGTCTCCTGCCGACTACGGTCCTTCCGACCAAACAAACATGTATATGTAATTCCTACCATGTAATGTAATATATATGATGTATATTTGCTACATCAATACATGGCCTTCTCCAAAGGAAGGGCCTCATTTGTAATCGACTGCAAATACTAGTGGATTCATTCAAACTGGGCCAGGCCCCGTGGTTTTTTCCCCTTTTCAGGAGTTTTCCACGTAAAAACTCTGGTGTCTCTTGTGAATGTTTCACCCCCTCTCTTATCTGCTTGTGTGCTGGATCTTCATACAATGCTAAGACGTTAAACCAAATATTTCTCTACCGCCGCGAATATTCCAGGACGCAACAAACCTAATCTATCATATTATGTTTGGCACTTGACCTATGGTTGTTCGATGTATTCTTTTGGTAGCATGATCCAATCTAATATATTTTCTTCATAAAATGATACAAAGCAGGAATATAATAAAGTAGAATGGTGAAGTTTAATAAATATTTTAGGTCCTTTCACACTTAAGCTTTTATTATAAAAATTATAATTATATTAAATGCTGGTCACTTTATTAAAAATATAAATATAGCAATTATTATAAAACTTTATTTTTGAACTTCTTGATCTTTTAAATCATGAGGGACGTCGAAATTAGCCAGTTTTTGGAGGGTGAGCAAAATAGAATTGTGAAATGCATAATATTATATATAAAATAAAAAATAAATTATTATTATTTTTTAATTCGGAGAACTATATTTATTGAAGATGGGCAAAATAGTTAAAATATTTATTTTTTTAAGGAAAAAAAATTCAGAGTGGACAATTGCCTATCTTGAGCTCTTCATGATTCCACCCCGAGAGATCATAGACTCAAGATGCAGGCGATCCGAGGTAAACAAAACATGAACTTCATCATATTATATAGAATGTATGGGTGTCAATTTCGGGTCACGGGTCGGGTTCGGGTCAAACCCGGAACTGTCCCAGGTTCAATTGGGTTGACCCTAACCCAACCCGGGTAGGCAAACAAGTCGAAGACCCGGACCCGACCTGTCGGGTTGCCGGGTTGACCCGACCCGACACGCGAGGGACTCGAGCTCGGACGCGGGGAGCCCATGCGGGTGAACACGGGGCGCAAGGATGCGAGCGAGCATGCGAGGGCAGGGCGTGCGCGTGGCGGGAGTGCGGCGAGCGGGCTGGGTGGGCGCATGAGGAGCAGAGCTGGCGCGCGTGCGGGGCGGCGGGCAACGCAGGCGCGACTCGCGAGCGGGCAGCGGCAGTTGTGCGGCGCGGGCGGCCTCGGGAATGGCGCGGGCAACATTGGCGGCCGTGCGGGTAGCTCATTATAAGCGTGTTTCCGAGTTGACCCGCCAACCCGTCGAGTCAACCCGAACCCGGCCAGTTTTTTCAAACGGGTCGAATCCGGGAACCCGACCCGTTTTGAAATCGGGTCGGGTCCAACCCGGATTTTCCGGGTCGGGTCCGGGTCGAATTTTCGTGTCAAGTCAAATATTGACACCCCTAATAGAATGTATAGATGATTACAATTTCTTTAGCTCATTTTAAATTAATTACAAAGCACGAAGTTCATCCAACGTCTAACAACTTTCAAGTTCCTTTATACCGAACAAGGCAGGAGTCTCTCTGTTTCGTTCTCTGTTGTCAGCTCATCACCTAACCTCCTAACTACCCTACTTGGTATTAGATTTTGAAATCTTTCGCCCATTTGGGTTCTTGTTTACGTAATCCTGAGATCCAATCTTCACCGTACCTCTATTGCTTGTCCACAAAATTGGCCTTTCCTCTTCGACGCTATCATTCTCTGCTTTGCCTGCTTCAGTAGTAAATATCTGTAGTATTGAAAGCAAAATTTAAAAAATAGAATCGTTTAAACTTAATTAATCTAAAACGGGAGGGTGTTTTTTTTTTTTGGGCAAAAGCAACTAACGCTTTCTTTTATTTAATCTTTTAAAGTTATTTTTTATGCCAACATAGTTTTGTTAATTACATTTAAGTCTGTTTCATACATTTTACTCTTTTTAAAAATTTATTAATTAAATTAATTAAATAAAATATTATTTTTGATGTATTTAAATATAATGCTTGCATGTAAGAAAGAATGCTCTGGAGCTAATGCTGTTGCCCCTTCTCATCTACCTACTCATCCTGATGATTGTGTATTCCATGACTAAATTGTTTGGGAAGATGTCGTGGCTACTGTTGAATTTGTGAAGGCATCTAATACATCCCCATATAAGGAGATGATGTTTGGACTCCTCCACAGACCATCTACATTGGTGGTGGGAACAAAGAACTTGCATTGGTGTGAACAATTGTTGTGTTGTTGAGGACTGAATATCCCCTCACGCGATCCCTCCCTACATGTGCCCCACGTCCTGCGTCCCCCTTTGTGCTTGGGTCAGGTTGAATCGAGTTTGGGATGGATCAGGACCTGGTTCAAATTTATGACATGTTTCTTGAATCGGGCCAGGTTGGGTTTGTCAATTAAAGCCTGGTCAGTTTCGGGTTGAATCCAAACCAGACCCGAAAACTCTATTTTGACACTCCTAGCCTAATGTAGGACATGACATACCATACTGTGGCCCAGAGAAAATAAATTGTTCCTGGGAAGAAGCTCCTTAGGTCCCCCCTTAAATCTTCTCATGTTTGAGTGTACACAGCATGTGTAAATTTGTACACATTGTGTATTAAATTTTTGTACTCATTGTTTGTACACAATGTATACACTCACAATCCGAGCGATTATTCCTGTCCAGACTCCACATAGAATAATTTATCCACTCCAGTGCATAGTTTTGCCACCCTACTTACAGCTGTGTGTAATAATTGTGGATATCAACACCCTCAACCACATGGCATAGACGTAACATAAAAAAGAATCAACGCTGCAACATTAAAAATTAGCAAATCTGACAGAGTAGGTAAATACAAAAAGATATAAAATTTACTTATAAATATCCTTTCATTTGTAAAATGTGAATAATATGCTAATGGTGCCTCTGTATGAGCTCTTAATAAGTATAAATAAGCCCAAGATTTGTACCATAACAAGTACCTCCTACGAGCTTTGTTGGGATCCACTTGTTGCAGATATGGAAGCTGAATTATAAGGTCATGTCCACATGATCAGGATGATGCTATTTAATGCGGCGCGAGTTTATTATATAGTGCAGAAGACATTCATGTCAATAAACTCTTCATGCTATTGAAAAGAAGTACTCATCGTGTTTCTCAGATTCCATGAGAAGTTGTAGCATGATGTCTTGTAGTCACACACTTCAATGGTCATCTTCCACACGTCACAACAAAAGTATCATTAACAGAGAACCTACAAATCACATTCACTATGTAGGTTGGCACGTCGTATTAATTTAAGGGATCTAAGTATTATATTGTTTGGCTGGATGTGTGACCATCAACATACTTAGGCAAGATTTCGTCTAAAATTGTTAAGGTACCGTTGTATCTTAGCATCAATTGTGCCATGTTACTTGTCATTTCAATGTGACATATGTTCAAAATTATAAGCAAAGTGCTATAGTTAAGTAATAGACAAGGACAATCTTATGGTTGAACTAAAACTACAACAATATGTCCCTTTAGGATGATTACTATACTACTCAAGAATATTTGCTACCTAGAAAAGGAAAGAGGTAAAATAATTTCAATATTTGTGTTATCATGTCTCATGTTATTGTTAGGCTAAATTTTAGATTCAATGTATATGTTTCAACACAAAGCTGAATTATCAGTTAGGCATTACAATTCATCAACAGAGTTAGGTGATCTCACTAAACATTTAACGGATCTTGCATAGCATGTTGTTGAGCCCACTATGTTGTTGAGCCCATTTACATTGCCTTTTTGACCCATTGATACCTACGTTGGGTTGGTCACCACCCTTGTCGGGGTATCATAATCTAGACCCGTCGTTGCTGTCACATGCACTTATATGATTTCCTTACTATTTTGTTGCCAAGGCATGAAGAATTTCAAAAGGAATGCCATTGATCATGTCAACCCCAAGGTGAGGGCGTTAGCAGGTCCACATGTGGAAATTGCATAAGAGGGCATCGATAGGTGTAAGCATATTGCAAGTTCACAAGCGAGGGCATCAATATGTTTGGCCAAGGCTTTTAAAATCGGACCGGTCAATGAACCGGAAGAAGGAGGGGTTAGAGGTTTAATGGTTCGAGCGGGGTGGAACCGGGGTGGAACCGGATGACGTAATAAATATATATTATATTTAAATATTATAATAATGAAAAAAATATTTATAAATATATAGCAAAATTTGAAAAAAATTATAATACTTTTACTTATCTAAGACACAACCAATCATAAAAAGATGCAAAATTACTTTATACCAAGTGATAACAAAAAGTCAAAAACATAACATATTCAGAATTAAAATCAAAGTTTCACTTTCTCAATTCAATAGTTTCAAAGATATCCTAAATTAGCATCATCAAATCTATCTATATAAGTTGAGTCTCTAGGTCTCGTTTCACCAAAATGTTCAAACTCAAATGCATCTGATTGATCAAGCCCGGTTATGTCTCCTACATCTCCTTCATTCTCTAAATCACCTTCACCAACAAATAAGAAATATAAAATAAGATATATTATTCAAATATTATTTTTGCTTTCAATTAAATAATATATTCAAATTTCATTGTCAACTTACAATGTCCTGGCTGATCAAATGATATATTTTGTTCTTCAACAACTGGTATTGCATCCTCTTTGTATATCTCATTTTCCAAATCCTGTAAGTCAAGTTCTGGAGTTGTTTCATCTTCAAGTATCCAAAAATCAACCATTTCAACACAAGTGTAATCCAGAGGGTCATAATGTCTTTTTTTAAGTTGAAACCTAATATATGAATAAATAATTTTATGTTAAGATTATACATACTACTTAAATTGACACTTGTATATAAATTTAATGTTAGATCATACCTATTCTTTAAATTCAAATTATATCGAACATATACAAGATCGTTGAGTCGTTGATGCTCCAAATAATTCCGTCTCTTTGAGTGGATCTGTTCAAAAACATTCCAATTTCTTTCCCATCCTGATGAAGATGATGTTTGGCTGAGAATTCTTATAGCAACTTTTTACAAGTTTGGAGCACTTGATCCAAACATCTTCCACCACTCATCTACATATTATCAAGTTTGAGAGTTTAGTGAATAAGCATATTTATATAAGTATATACACATGTTAAAAGTAAAAAAGAGAATTACCAGGTTGCATTTCTTTCGCCATTGTCAGTGCAATTGGTTTTCCAAAGCTTTCTAAGCCATCACGAAATAATCTAACTTCATTTATTGCAATGGTGGGCTTAGAGCAAATGTCTTTATTTCCAATTAATTCAACTAAACCTTGTAAAATTCCTGTCTTTTGACAATAGTTCTCTCTATCATATTGAAAATGAGGATTGAGAAAATATGTTGTTGCATGGATGCCTTGTCTTAATTGAGTATCCCATCTTCTTTTTATTATAGTAGTAAAAGGCTTATATGATCTCTTTACATTTCTGAACATAGCTTTAATTGCCTTTCTTGCTCTATACATGCCATCATATAGATATCCAAGAGATGATTTTTCATCAGAGTCAACAATACGCAACAATCTAATCAAAGGGCCTGCTATCTTTGAAATAATAAGACAGTTATCCCAAAACTTTAAGTCTAAAATAATTGAAATTAAATCCTTTCCCTTGGAAGTTTTGGATATCTTTGAATCCACAAAGAACTTGCTTATGATTAGTGCTTGTAGGTCATGATGATGCACACTTTTCAAAGTTATAAATGTTGTTGCAAAACGGGTTGCTCCAGGACGTACGATCTCCTTCCAACCTGGCCTTTTCCTAAGCCATGCAAGTATGAAAATGTGATTATAACAAAAAATTATCAACTTTGATGTTTTTTTTGCTAGGTCCTCTATAAGAGGCATACTGCCAATATCTTTCAAAATTAAATTCATACAATGGGTGGCACAAGGAGACCAGTAAATATTATTGAATCTTTCATGTAATAGTTGATTTGCCTTTTTGTAATTAGCTGCATTATCAGTAACTATTTGAACAACACTCTCTGGACCAACCCACTCAACAACTTCAGCAAATAAAGAGCACAAAGTGGTAGCATCCTTTGTGATGTCTGAAGCATCAACTGATTTTAAAAAAGCTACACCAAGTGGACAATATATCAAAAAATTGATTAAAGTTCTGCTCCTACTATCAGTCCATCCATCTGCCATAAGTGTACAATCTGTTTCCTTCCAAGTTTGTCTATAACTATCAATGAGTAGCTATATTCCCCTTTACGCCTGCTAAATGCTATTTCATTCTATTAATTCCTCCTCCCTTGTATGAAATACAACAATGTAGACACTTAAATTGTTTCTTCCCATCAGGTCCTTTAACTTCAGCAAAATGGTTCCAAGCAATATCTATTTTCTCACGCACAACATAAGTTGAATTTGAAGTTTGATTACTATGCGCTTCCATTCTAATTTGATTTACCAAATAAAATCACATACAAATAAATTAAAACCATGCAAAGTAGAAAACTACAAAGTAAAAAAGTATAACGTAGAAAACAATGGAAGATAGAAAAGTTTTGAAAACTATGCAATTTAAAAAATCACAAAGCTAAAACAACACACAATCCATACCTCAAAGCGCCGAAATTTTATAACACTTGAAGTTCCACCACAACCTAAAGTCACCAACCTATAAGAAAGACAAAAATATTACACAATTCAATGATTGGAAAAACCTAGTAATAAAGACAAAAATATTACACAATTCTTACTTATTTCGACTTGGTAAGACATATTCTCTACCAATTGATAGTTTCTTGTATTTCTATATACATGCTATAGAATACTAACTCTCTTTCATTTACTATCTAAATGATTCAGCGTCTCTCTTGAAGAAATGATTATATGGAAACATAGTACCAATACTATGATTTGATTTTTTTTATATTGTTTACATAGAATTAACATTAGTAAATGCAATTCTTCATTATATTCTGAGCAAATTCAAGAGAGAACTCCTTTGTTGGACTCATAAAACAAAATTGGAAGCTCTGCCTTAAAGGCTTCGACAAACCGTATTTGAATTTTAAAGTTGGAAATGCTAACTCACTGGAGTAGGCTTTATGGAATGAATCGAATAATTAACTTACTGAAAGCATTGCACGGTTTGCACCTCAATTTTAAGTAGGAAATATACGGGCAATACGGCGTCAAAAGCAGAAAAGCCGATCTCCATAATGCAACCAGCCAACCATTCAAACTTTGAGTAAATGTAAACAATACACATAGATAAACTTGATAAAACAACCATTCAACCATTTCCAACCATTTAATAAAACAAAAGTTGGAAATGCATATGCACGGCGAATGGATTCACAAACTAGCGACCCCCATTGCGAAAGAAAGGAGAAAACGAGAGCAAGGGGCGCGAGCAAGCAGTCAATTTTACCTCTTGAAATGGAAAAGACACCGGAAGCGGAGAAGACAGCGGAGCCAGAGAAGATGACGCCAAGCGGAAGGACCGAAGGAGGGAAGCGATACGAATACGTCGAATAGGGTAGTTTTTTTTTTCGCGTGACTTTGTATACAAAAGACGTTCGTTTGTCCACTCAGATTGCATCTAAGCCGTCCCTTTCTCATTTTAGCGAACCGTCTGGTTAAATAAAACCGGAGCCGGTTCGACGGTTCTACGGTCGGACCGCCGGTTCAGGCGGTTCAAAGCCGGTTGTATTCAAAAACGGTATTATACAAACCTGTAACCGGCCGGCCGGCCGGTTCCAGGTCCAACCGGTTGAACCGGCCGGTCTGGTCCGGTTTTGAAAGCCATGTGTTTGGCAAGCACATGACTAGGTTAGAGATTTTAACTAGGTTATTTTTTATTTTGTTTCGATATTTTTGGTATTATAGATGTAAATATTAAATGTAGGTGTGAAATATATAAATATTCATATTTTGAGAGCTATGCATGTAAATCCCTTTGTCTTTTCTTTATTTTCCTTGCACCAAGGTTATTTCTAAATAGCTTAAAGGCCATCAGACTCAAGCATTTACTTACCCGACCTGAAATTTCCGAATAATATAGATTCATATAGTTGGTATCATACATGCCCAGTTACTAACCTAAGAGTTACACAATAAGTTTTCTCCATGGCTATGGTTGCAACTCCGATGCAAAATGAGGATACCTTATTTGATTTGATATGTTTATTTATGATGTAGTGGATCGTCGGAAGAATCGACATGCAAGAAGGATTTAATCTCAATCCAGGGACAAGAGGAACACAAGCTTTAAAGCTTCATAAAAGAGATAATATTCATCATGCTTCCTTCCCCTTTTACAATCTATATATAATAAGCAAGTAGAAACCAAAAGAAACCTAGAAGATTCTAGAAATCATGCAACAATTTGTAACAAACTAAATTAGGTAGTCTAAGGAACGTTTTAAGCTAACATGCTCCGCATCATTCTCCCCTTGCATAAAAAAGGCTCGACTTCGTCGAGTCATGTCATTTAGAAGGAGATAGGTGTAATAATCATGAGTAACCCTTGTGGATCGAAGATTTTACAGCTTTGGTATATATCCACAAACTTATTTTGATGAGTAAAAGCTAGAAGCAAGCTACTAATGGTAAACCAATCAGGTTGGAGACTTGAAAAAGTTATATTTCCAGCAAAGAGCAAGCTTAGTATTTTGGTCATTGTATTCAATACACATATCATGTCATCTTCACCACCATCTCCCTGAAGTTCTATCATAAGTGACACCAGCAGTTGTGCAACGTAATTATCTCCAGATACCACCAGTGCTGAAATCAGTTGCATCTTCATTGTTTGGCTTCCATATGGATAGACAATAAGCTGGGACTCATTTGCTCTAGAGAGCCTACAAAACTTCAAGATCTGGTTAGACAAGTAAGTCATAATTCTTTCTTGCTGGAAAAGCCATTTCAATGCCATTGGATGTATGCAAAAGGAGAATAATTCCAGATCATCTATGGCTAGTAAATTAAGCAATGTTTTCTCAGTTTCTGGACTATATGACATCTTCGCATTCCTTTGGGAACCTCGGTGAAGTCCATAGAGATGCACCGATTGAGCCAACATTAACAAATCTCCAGTTCCACAAAAGAAATAGTTGCTATTAACAAGAATATATTGCTCTAATGAAGCCAAAACTGGATTATCATCAGCAAACCCTTCACCTAAGTGCGAGCTAACATATAAGAACAATAGTGAAGCACATTGGCACAAAGCTAGTTGAGGATCAATAGAGCTTTTCTGTCCTAAAAAAAAATAGCAAATCAAGAAGATCCACTGGGAGGTAAAAAAAAAATCTCGCATGGGTTGCCCAAAGCTAGGACCAAAAGCTCGATCAAGAATCAAATACACATTTGATCTCATCTGATCAGTTAGAAATAGACCCAAATAAGCGAAGCACAAAGTAAGCAAATTAGAAGAAATCAGATTATTTGCGAATGTCTGGGTCTGGGCTTCAGAACCACTTTGCAAGTTTAAGATGAAATCAGCTATTGGATTATCATTCAAGTTTTCTTCCTCCACCAGGCTACCAAGAACTCCGCTTCTTTCTATAGATCCACCTTGCTGCTGCCCATTAGCTATTATATTCTTGATTTTTGCAATAATGCCTTTCCTTTCCTTCATAGCAGTGTGATATGTAAATCCTCGCAAATTAATTGGGACATATATGTAACCATCTAAAAAATCAAAAAACTTACATGCCATCTCTTTGATTTCAGACGTAGATGACACTCCCATCAATTGATTAATCATCAAATTGATTGCCACCCTTTTGCTGCGAACATCCACAATTGCATGAAGTCTCTTCTGCTGCTCACCATGAACTATAATCACCCCATTCTTCCCAACAAGATCTCCAAAAGACTTAGGATAGCTAGATTGAAACAGCTTTCCTTCATTTTGCATTATATACCGGTTGAACATTGGAAGATCAAGAAACTGGAGACCCATGGACCCACTGTGCTGAAGCTCTCTCTGTTCTCGAAGCTGACTATGAAGATGAATATCCTGGTTGATGCTCAAGTAAAGCTTTCTTTCCACGAGTTTCTGAAGGTTATAGGGGTCTCCGGAATCCAGCCTTAGAGTTGCACAACCAGAGAAATCTCCCCTATCACCATGCTGCTTCTTGTTTAGGACTTTTCCCTTCTCTGTAAAGGATTTAACAAGAACTTGAGTGTCACAAACGAAGTGAGGATTGCTCTTTGTGAGGATCAGTTTCACGATATCAGGGTTATCTTCGTTTCCTTCCTGAGTTACTTTCTCAATAGTGGTGGAACGCAAGCGCTGATCTAAGAGATCGTCGATATTTGCTTCCAGGAAACGAACAATTCTACCTTATGAGCCGATTGACGTCCAGTAACGAGGTAGGGGTTCCGTGGATTTTGGATGAGCAGGATTTTCATTGTTGTATGCAAAATCATTGACACTGGTGATGCAGGAACGGAATGGAAGCTGGAGCAGGAGCGGAGTGATGTTGGGGCCCGAATCGTGCTGGAGGGTTGGAGGATGTCTAGCAAGTTGCTCTCCCTCAACGATGTTAATATCATCGACGGAGTCGGAATCGGCATCGAGCTGTGGATCTACTTGGGCCGTGGTTACGAGAGCAAAATTGAGATGGAGAGTGGGAATGGTCGCGGGTTTCGGTGGCGGGTGCTGGGTTGGATTGAGGGAAGAAATGGAAGCGGAATCGATCTTTGAGAGAGTGTGTGAGTAGATGGCTGAAGATTGTTCGTTTACCGATGTACAAACTCGTTCTAAAGAACGATTGAAATCATCAAATAAAGCATCAATCCGAGCAAGCGAAGCTTCCACTTGAGCCACCGGAAGGGCTTTACGGCGTCGATCACGGTCGACAGCCTGCGGCGGATCTCTCCATTTGAGTGGAAGTTCTAGGGGAGGGTAATCCGGCGGCGGATCACGCCATTGGAGTGGAAGCTCGAGAGGCGAATAGTCATCGATCTCCCGTCTTCTTCGGCGTCGATCGTCGTCGATCGCCCATCTCCTTCGGTGGCGATCTTCGTCGACCGTCCATCTTATTCGGCGTGGATCTTCGTCGACCGCCCTTGTTCTACGGCTTCGAACATCGTCGACAGTCGACCTTCTTCCGCAGTTCATCGATCTTCGCTAGCTCCAGGCTCTGATACCAACTGATGTAGTGGATCCACTACAGGAAAACCCGCTATTACCGGCGGATTATATCCGCCGGTAACATGTGAAATCCGACGGAATTCTGGGTTTCCGGCGCACTTTCCGGCGAAATTTCGTGCGCTGGTTTGGTTCGCGTCGTAAAAGGACTATCGACGTTAAAAAATCCGACGGAAATATTTCCGGCGGATTTCCGACGAAATTTCCGCTGGAAAAATATTTATATATCAGACAAAAAAAATTATATCAGACAGGCCACTGCTCCGCGGACGACCACAGGCCCCAGCCCCCGCCCGTGGTCTCTCCCCGTGGACACAAGCCTGCCCGTGAAAGCCGCCCGAACCGCCTGACCAGCCTGCCCGCGTGAACCGCGAACCTGCCCCCGCCTTCGGCGGGATTCGAACCCCGCCCACCCCCTCTCTCACGCACAGCTTCTGCAAACTAGTCTGAAATCGAAAACTGTTATATTAGTTACTTTTATATTATTTAACCTATATCCTATTAATTATAAAATCATTAATTTAATTTAACAAAAAATTAAAATTAATTCACTTAATTTAACAATATAAATAATTTTAAATCACTTAATTAATTGTTATTAAATAATTAAATAATAAATTTTTGTATTATAATTTAAGTTATTACATTCAATAATTTAAGTTATATTTTAAAATAAAAATATTTAATTTTTAATTTCCGTCGGAAAATCCGCCGGAAATTTCTTCGGTAAAAATTCGTCGGAAAACCAATCAAAAATTATGTCGGAAATTCATTGAAAAAAATCCGCCGGAACTCCGCCGGAAAATCCGCGGAAAATTTGTGACGAATTTACTTCCGCCGGAAATTCTGTCGGAAATGAGCTGTTTTCCTGTAGTGATCGTCGGAAGAATCGACCTGCAAGAAGGATTTAATCCCAATCCAGGGAACAAGAGGAACACAAGCTTTAAAGCTTCATAAAAGAGATAATATTCATCATGCTTCCTTCCCCTTTTACAATCTATATATAATAAGCAAGTAGAAACCAAAAGAAACCTAGAAGATTCTAGAAATCATGCAACAATTTGTAACAAACTAAATTAGGTAGTCTAAGGAACGTTTTAAGCTAACATGCTCCGCATCAATTTATCTACAGAACACCATTAAAAGATTGAATCCATCCTTCCCAACTTTACTGATATTGAAAATCAATTTTTTCAAATACACAACAATATTTAATATCCATGTGTTGCATTTGTGATGATGAAGACTTCAAAACCTTCATACGTTCAACATCTATGAAGTTCTATCAATCACAAACCAATCTTACAGTCAGAAAAGTGAAAGGCCTACTGAAGCAAAATAAATGAAGAAAATTACCAGGCCATGCATGAATATTATTAAAAAGACATTCGCATAGAAAATACATTAACTAAAATTCAAACGCATGGCTTTGCCATCGAACAACTAAGAACTCCGGCATTTGCAGTTAACAATGGAACCATTGATCCAGTTGCAACATAGAACTGCTGTGAAGAAGAATAAACAGGTGTGCAGCTTCCCCATCCCGAAGGAACAAAGTATGCTCCATTGAGAAAGAGGTCTTTTGTTGATCTCCATTTCCAGTTATTCCAATTTCCTTCCTCTCTTTTGGTAACCTACAGTGATACAAGAAAGTTATATGAAATGGAAGGAGGACACAACCTCTTTAGTATTTATGGATGAATAATTTGATAAAAAATTAATCACACATCAATTTTTATTAGTAGATTGATTATTTTTTGAATTATTCTATATCCATAAATTTTAATTGGGAAACATGATACAGAGAAAAAAATAATAATATTTACCTATGCACAAAAACATTTTTCCAATTCAATGGTTATTAGCATTTGTCTTATTGTGAATATAAGGGCAATGATTTTGAATTACGTTAATAATGAAGTTTTACTAATCATTGATCGACAAAGCCGTTTTGTTAATCTTAAAGTGCTCTCGCGCATTAATGCTTTAATAAAAGATTCATTTATGTTCGGAAGAAATAATCGGATCTTACTTCCTTTGCATCTGGATTGTTCGGAGCCACGTAGTAGTTTCCTTCACTGAGAATAGTAGGATTTGAGCTCCCTCCTATGGCGTACATCTCCCATCCATCGTACCTGTTATTCGCGACGTGAGCGTAGCCTGTTCTGACCCTACAGAAACCATAGAAACCAGCTAGCTTTAAAATCTCACAATGAACTAGCTTAGTTAAATCTCTCCTATTTTAACTAATAAATAACTAAAGAATTACCGTGGCATTCTCTGGACCAAATCTACGCTAAATCGATTGAAGGCCACCGTCACCTTCATCGCCTTGTCAGGTGCAAACCCATCCACATGTCCAAACAGCATTACCTGCATCAAACCTCTTTGCTTGAATATTTGATTACAGATTTACAGGTGTTAATATTAATATGTTTATCATGCTAAAAATATCCATTAAAGGTATTTAAGGTAGCTTAATATGAGCTTGAAGTTACAGTGCTTGAGTTCTGACGGCTAACCGGCTAAGCCGCCCGAAATAACGACGTTTTCTACTGCTAGTACTTTGCAGATAATTAACCGGCGGTTTAACCGCCGGAATTTACCGGCTGTTTGAGCCGCCGGAAAGCTTAGCTGCCAGAAAATGGCCATTGGACTTCCTTTTTAATGAGGTTTATTCTCGCGGTTTGTAAACCGTTGAAAAATTTAAGAACCATGCAGGAAAATTTATATTAACCGTCGAAAATGGCCGCCGGTAAGATGAAGATTTCCTGGTAGTGGTTGCTCTAAAATGCAGCTGAAAATCAGAACTTCTATTTATCTTATTCGTGCTCGATCAACTCTCTTAACGAATAAACCAACATGAATTTTTTGAGGAACCGAGCACGAGTTGCTAACTTTTTAATAGCCTTAATAGCAAATAATTAATAACCCGACTTACTTTATCATGATCAGCAAACAAATTATTCGAAATGGTCACCCTCGTAGAGCCATGCGTAACATCCACCAACCCATCAAAGCAAGACGACAAGTTACAGTGATCAATCCAAACATCCGTTGAAGACCAAATTGTTATGGCATCGCCATCAGAGCCCTGACGATGCCCTGCATGCGTTGGAGAGCTACGCACAATCCCAGCTTTACCTTTCGTGCATCCATGGATGGTAATCCCATGCACGATCACGTGACTTACATCCTGTATAGTAATGCAAGGCCCACCATTACCAATGTCGACCTTAACACCTCGGCCATCGATGGTCTTAAAGCTATTTATGATAAGCTCGTTCTTGAGTTTGATGGACATGTCTCTTGAGAAAACGATCCATAGAGGGTTGTTTTGGATTGCGGCGTAGCGGAGAGTGCCGGGGGTGGGGTTGAGAGGGTTGTCGGAGGGGTCAGTGACGGTGTAAATGGGCCCATATTTTCCGCCGATGGCGGTGGCGCCGAAGCCGCGGGGGCAATTGGCGAGGCTTTGACGATGGTATGACCAGAGGGGGTCGTAGCGCCAGCAGGAGTCAATGGGGTTCAAGGAGGGGATAGGTGGGTAGTATGGGAAGGAGGATGTGAGGGTGGTGGAGAAGACGACGAAGAGGAGGAGAAGGATGAGGAGGTCGGAGGAAGGGGCCATGGTGTAAGAGATCTGGTTTAAAAAGAGGCTGGAGAGGGGGAGAGTACTTGTGTGGGATTTATAGTTGAAGAGGAGGAGCTTCATGGTTGTCACGATTAATAATTAAGATATTTTGACTTGGCTGTGCTATGGAGGGAATGGATGACTTGAGAACCTGAAGGGGCTCTCGTGCTTGCACGAGTGCTGTGTAGAGCAGGTGGAACTATATATGTCAACGGGTAGTGATGATCATAAGAAAGAATGGGAAAGAGAAAAGTTTCAAAATCTGCTGTCTAACATGTTGCATTTTTTAAATAAATTTTATAATTTACATTTTTTTTCTCAAAATAGCCTATAGGAAAATAAAACCCCCTGAGCAAGACAAACGTCGTCCGGAGAGGACACGTCACCCTTCGTTATGTACTGCTCGGTACCGCGGCTCAGTAATGCGGCTCGGTACTGCTGCCATGATTGCACCTAATTGGCCTCTAAACGTAGAGTTGTGTTTGACGTCCGCACAGAATAATTTTTCCTGAGCAGCGTGTCCAATCAGAAACTTATCATATAATATTACAAATTGAAAAGAAAAATAAATTATGCTAACAATTTGATTTAATTTATAACAGAAAATTATAAATTGATTTTAAAAGTAAAGTTATGCATATAATATTAACCTTAAAATATATTAAATGATTTTTAAATTTGTCCTGATATAAATAATATCATAATATCCCCACAATATTTCTTATGCACTTTAATTAACATTTAATCAAATAGTCAAATAAACATTTTAAAATTTATTTCAAGTTTTAAGCTATTTGGTCAATACTTTCTCATATTTCATTCAATTATCGTAAATAAACAAAAAAATTATGATCGTATGGGTAAATGTAATAAAAACGTCTTCGCTTATAACAAGGTTCGAGAAGTAACGCTCTTTGCGGATGAATGAGGTTACCGTTGGAATTTGTAAATAGAGCTAAAAGCAAGGGGGTTTAAATGAGTTGGGTTTTTTTTTTCGATTTGGTTTGTTAATTGTCTAATTAAATATAAATAAGTTTGAATTTATTAGGGCGTGGTTTTTTGTCTTGGTGATTTATCAAATTCATTGTTTTGAAAACTTATAGGATGGAATGAGAATTTATTTTAACTAACTTAGTCTTTTTTGATCGCATACAAATGAGGAGTTTAGTAACGACAATGTAATTTTTTATGAAAAAAAATATCTTAAAAGAAAATAATACTCTTTCTTATAAGAATAATTGAATAGCTACCAATAAACTTAGGGGCTTTAATAAATGACACTACACGTCAACCTGGCATGAACCTGACCCAAAAAAATTGAAATTTGGGTTGATCGGTTTAATGAATGGTCGGGTTCAGATTGAATTTTTTTCCAGTTTTTTCAAGGGGTTGGGTTCAGATTGATCGACAAACCCATTTTTTTAACTCAAAATTACCCGTTTAACAACATGTTCTCTTGAACTTTTTTACTTGTGGATTTAATCTTTATATTTTTTATCAAATATCTTAAACCTAATAGTAAATAAGTCATAATTTTTTTTTTTAAATAGGTTAATGGGTCGGGTTAAGGTCATTCGAGTTGCTAACATGTCAGGTTCGCTAGTTTGGGTTGATCATTTTGACATGTTCATTAAATGGGTCAGATTCGGTTGACTAGATTCAAGTCGGACCAATTTTGAGTTAGATCCAAACCCAACCTTTGAACCGGTTTCGACTACCTTAACTAAACTTAAAAGAGTTACATCATCACCCTTTCAGATTAGGGGTGTCAATTTCGGGTCACAGGTCGGGTTCGGGTCGAACTGGAACTGACTCAGGTTCAAACGGGTCGACCCTAACCCGACCCAGGTAGACAAACGGGTCGGAAAACTGAACCCGGACCCGACCCGGCGGGTTGCCGGGTTGACCCAACCCGACCCGGTTTGGGTTGCCGGCGCCGGAACGACGGCGGCGGACGGCAGAGGAGCGCGAGCGCGGCAGGCGGACGCGAGCGGGGACAGCGCGGGGCGCGGTCGGGCAGACGCGAGCTAAGACACCGCGGGCGCGGTCGGGCGCGCTGGGCACGCGGGCGCAAACACGGGCGCGGGAGCGGGGGCAGGGCGAGCAGCGCGGGCGGGCGCGCGGTGAGCAGCGCGGGCGGGCAGCGCGGGCAGGCGCGCGGCGGGCAGCGAGGGCAGGCGCGCGGCGGGCAGCGAGGGCAGGCGCGCGGCAGGCAGCGCGGGCGGGCAGCGGGCAGAGGCGAGATTCGAAATTTTTTGAATTAAACGGGTTGGCGGGTTGACCCGGCAACCCGCCGGGTCAACCCGAACCCGACCCGTTTTTTAAACGGGTCGATTTCTGGAACCCGAACTCGACCCGTTTTGAAATCGGGTCGGGTTCAAACTGGATTTTCCGGGTCGGGTCCGGGTCGGGTTTTCGTGTCGTGTCAAATATTGACACCCCTATTTCAGATAATGACTATGTATGTAAGTTTTCAGATAATGACTATGTATGTAAGTTTTCTGTGTTGATGTAAAAAAGTTGGTAATTGTAGCATAGAATTCCATGTGTCTCATTCAAAGATCGATATTGTGTAAACTATACAGAAGATGATATTGACATAAGTTTTCAAGAAGAAGACAACAAGATGATATGCATGCATTATTAAAGATGCTTAATGACTATAGGTAACAACTACAATGCAATTTTTTTTAGTGAATGCCTCTTTTTTTCTCATGCAAGATGAATTGTGTACCATACTTAAAATAATTACCCCTAACTGACAAGGCTAATTAGGTTTCTCCCCAATTGTGACTTTCATAAAATTTCTATCTCCCACTTTATAGGTTTTTTTATTAATTCCTTATATCATATCTTATGAATACATTATAAATAAGTTATTAATAAAAAGCATTATTTTCAAATCATTTCTATATATATTCATGTAATGTATAGAAGCCAATTGCACTAATTTTTTTATTGATAAGATCATGCCCTCCACCCCAAAGGAACAAGATTTGGTCAAAGATGGGCTAAATTAAGCCTTTCCATTGCATTTTCAAATGACTCAAAAGTTTTTGATCAATTCAATTTGACCCCATCCCTTATGACATATTGTAATCATACAATTCATTGACTAATAATTTTGGATGATTATAAAACTTTTTAGTAGGTTTAAGTAAACCTCCTCCATATTAGACTATGATTATTGATATTTTTTGTTGTATTTATTTTTATAGCTTGCTTCTTTAGATCTATTTATTTTTTACTTGTATAATATTATCTTTATTTAACAATTGAAAATAAATTAAAAGAGGGATTTAATTAGATAAACTTAAACTCAACTACAAAAATTCAACATCTTAGCCTACTTAAACACTAATCATTTTAGCCTACATTGAAGTCCTATGAGTTATTGTAACTCTCTTATAATTTTATTGAATATAAGTCAATTTTTACCTATGGAAAGGGTTAATTTAAGAAGATTTGTGTTTCAACATAAAAATTATGTGGCCTCAATCTTCACTCTCCCATTTCCTTTTTGAAATAAGAATACTAATTGATTTTACATATATGCTACAATAATTAATAGCGCATATATATATATATATATATATATATATATATATATATATATATATATATATATATATATATATATATATATATATATATATATATATATATATATATATATATATATATATATATATATATATATATATATATATATATTATTGTGTATGGGAACATTTGCGGCGATAGAGAGATAAAAGAGATCAGCGCCCTATCTTTGAACAAATATCTAACACACATACATATAAAGAAAGAAGAGTGCAAGAGTCACAAGCGACACCAAAATTTTTATGTGAAAAATCCTAAAAATGGAAAAACCACGAGGTCTAACATAGTTGAAATGATTATACTAGCTTTTCTAGTTGATTACAAAGGATGTTCTTCCTCAATGAGAAGGCCTTAGCTTAATGTCACAAATATACATTATGTAGAGTACATTACATGATGGGAGTTGGAAGAATCTAGTGATATGAGAGTTATTCTCAAAATAATATTGGCTTATTTGGTTGGTCGGTAGGACCATAATGGGGCGACGGTGATCGGAGGGAATGTAGTCGGTGGACGACGAATGTCGGAGGGACCGTAGACGACGAGCGAAAATGATCGGAGGGACCTTAGTCTGTAGGTGATAGAGGTCAAAGGGACCGTTATTGAAGTGTGATGAAAGTTGGAGGGACCTTAGTATACGGATGATGGAGTTTGGAGGGACCTTAGTCAGCAAATGACAGAAGTCAGTCAAAAATGACAGAGGTTAAGCAGACTATGCTTAGCGAGTGATGGAGATTAGAGAGACCATGGTCGTTGGGAAACAGAGGTCAGATGGTCTGTAGTTGGTCTGTTACGGAAGTTGGAGGACACTAATCGATGAGCGACGGAGGTCAGAGGGATTGTAGTCTGTGAGAGATGGTGGTCTGAGGGACCTTATTCCATGGATGATGATGATCGGAGGGATTATAGTTGGTGGGAGGTGGTGGTCTAAGGGACCTTGGTCTGCTGACATTAGGGGACGAATGGGCTACAGTCGGCAGACGATGGAGGTTAGATGAACCATAGTCGACAAATAATAGAGATTGGATGGGACATAGTCTGGGGGTGACAGTGGTCAAAGGATGGTAATTAACGAGTGACATATGTCGGAGGGGCCGTAGTTCATGGGCGAGAAAGGTCGGATCGATAGTACCAGTTGGTGATGGTAGTTGGAGGGACCGTAGTCTGCATGCAATAGTGGCAGGAGGTACTATAGTCGGCAGGTGACGAAGTCAAAGAGGGGGGCGGGGGTTGTAGTCAGTGGGTGAGGGAAGTCAGAAAGATAGTAGTCACCTAGCGATGGTGGTCGGAGGGACTGTAGTTGGTGAGCAACGATGATCGGAGAGATTATAGTCCACAAGCAAAAGTGGTAGGAGGGACCGTAGTCAACTGCCAAATGTGGTCGGAGGGACCATAATTGGCTAACGATTGAGGCCAGAGGGACCATAGTGTTTGGACAGCTGAGGTCAGAGAGACCATAAACAATAGGTCGAAGGTAGAAGGGCAACGATGGTCGGAGGACTGTAGTCTTAAGGGCAATAGTAGTCGAAGGGATTATGGTTGGTCGATGATAGTGGTCGGAGGGACTGTAGTCCAAAGGGAAATGGTGGTCGAAGGGATCATAATCGGCGGGCAATGGTGGTCGGAGGGACCGTGATCGGCGGGCGAGGGTGGTTGGATGGACTATAGTTAGCATGCGTCGAAGGTAGAAGGGATGGTAGTCGGCAAGCGATGGAGTTGTGAGGGCTGTAGTTGACTGATGACGGTGGTTAGACGGACTATAGTTTATGGGCGATGGATGATCAAGGGACTATAGTCGGAGGGTGATAGTGGTCAATCAGAAGGGGGGGGGGGGGGGGGGGGGGGGGGGGCGTTGGAACAGTTGGAGGGCCACAGTGGTCACAGGGATTGCTGTCAGCGGGCGATAGTAGTCAGACGAATACCCTTGTAGTGTTTACTAGACAAAAGTCCGAAGACAATGGCCGGCTATATGTTTTGTAGCGATGGCATGGTGGCAAGGGTTCGCCGATGGTGGTGTCGAGGTGGTGCTCCGAGATGCTTTAAGAAGCATAACCCTCTTGAGCCTTTAGCCCAGAATCGAAGAAGTTTTCTAAATCTGAGATATGGAATCAAGCCCACAACACCTTTAAAATGTGAGGGAAAAAAAATTCTTACTACAATTTATTTTGTTTCATGTTCCAATTGTGCACACAAAATGACTGTATTTTGGAGCTCAAAACTCCCTATAAATGGCCGTTGAAGTTGAAAACCTCTCCATAGGTTCTTACATTTTTTTAGTGTTAAATTTGGCAGAAAAAGTTCTGTAGATCGAAATTTCAGCCGCAAGAATTTCTCAAATTTTTTAACCATTAAAATGATACATATAGAAGAAGATATAGTGAAATTTTAGCAAATTAATATGTGAGGACCTAAAAAGTTGCATGAGCTTTTTTTTTTATTTTTAATTTTTAATTTTCATTAGAATGTATCAACAAACTTTTTTCCCACAATATATTTGATAAATATCATAGCAGAATTTTCTTTTATTTTACCATGTCACAATCCATTCATTGCCAATCCTCTCCCCTATTAGTTCCATAATTAATAATGGAATTAATGAAAAAAAAATTCTATCATTAATATTGCGACTGACAAATTGTCAAATTTTTTGTTGTAAAACCTAATGGTGGAAATTCCATCAATGATCCACTCTTCTTTGCTTCCCACTAAAACTATCATAACTCACCCTCTTTTGTTGCATCACTTCATCTGCCACAGTTCTCTCTCACTGGACACGTCACTTATCGCTCTCATTTCCTACCTCTATATCTTTCGGCCATCCCAGGCATCATCACTTTCAAATTAATCAGACTACATCATCAGTCCATAATCACTAGCTACATGAAACCACAATTTATGAGTTAGTCATTCCTGCCACCACAATGCCCAATGAAGAAATAGCCAAGAAACAATTGATTAAAGAGAAAGCTAAGGTAAATTTTTTATTATTATAATGATGATTAAAATTTCCAATCCAATTGCCATTATACATTTCGTAGGCAAGAGAAGCCACATTTGTTTGCCACTTGAAGAATTAGGTGTCATTTGTCACAATTGAACTATATGATTAATAAGATCTTCTTAGCCATCTAGGAGAAATCTACACTCTATGGCTGGCTCCTTCTCATTTCTAATTGAAGATCTGATCAATCAAATATCTGCTTGAACCATAGTAAGTGGGCTGTGGGACTAAGAACTATCAACCCTTTAAGGCTTTATAAAAAAGGGATCAATATATACGATGTCTTAATTGTGGCCGCACATTAAACATGCTCTCCTTTCATAATTTTATAATAAAAGGTACAAAAAAAATATTTCTTAGACTTGCTAGCCACAACATTAAAAATTAAAAGGGCAACTATTGGGGATAATAAAAATTCTATTTAATTGAGAAATTTTATTTACATAATGCATGCATCTTTAAGAAATTTAGATGAATTATAAAAGTGATCACTTTTGCTTAAAAAAATATAGAATTAGATGCTAAACATGCTCAAAATGATACAAAGACTATATAAGATTCATCTCATTGAGTTGAATCAATGTGCACCAAAATCATAAAAAATGTGGGTATATTTGCATTCAAATTTGTCATTTCAAAGGTGTGAAAATTGGGCTGTATCAACCTCCTCTATTATCCATTTTATCTCTCTTTGCAAGAGATATAAGTGTGGTAGATAGCATAAGCACTACCACTCTTGATGATTATGATGTTATATGACTAACTTGGCAAGCTCATCTTACTTAATTAGCACAATAATGCCCTTGATCTTGTTGGTGCACATTTATTATAGTAAAAATCATTTTTAAAAATGGATATCTTAGACATTAGATGGATTACAACCTCAATAGGCATCAATTTTATAAAATATTTTTTACAAATTACTTTTCATAAGGATTTGAACTTTTTCATGTATGATTGGATATTGTCATCATTTTCAACAAAAAAAAATAACCCTAAGTCTTTGATGAAAAACTTTCTCATAATTATTCTTGTTAAATTGACAATCAAAATTTTTATCCCTCGCCACTTATATACTCGTGATACCAAGATCTCTAATCTGATAAATTTTGATACCCAATTTTAGATATTGATCAAAATTATGATCACATTGCTGTAATTACAAGGCAACAACAAGTTGCCTAGGTCCGCCCCTGTTTGAGCATGCTTTCCAATTTCTTCTAAGGACAATTAATATCATATAATCCTATTTTGATTATGGGTGGATAGGTGAGAAGCGGCGAGATGCAAACCTTAGATGATGAGCTTTATTTTCTTCAATCTTTCTTCATATTTTGTTATCTTTTGAAACCAAGTGGTATAACGAAGCTAAGGACTAGAAAATTAAATGGGAAGACCATAAGTAGCAAATAGTGGAATGGAGCTAATGTAATCTAAGATGACAAGAAACAAACTAGACATTAAGTAAATTCAAGCAATAATAATCATTAATTAAAGTCTACACACATTGAGCCACCTTTGAAGTCATATAATATTTATAGCTATAAAAATAAACTAAAGTAAAAGTGGGTGGGAAAGAGGAGAAGGGGAACCACTACAAAAATGGGTCAATGCTTTGGTTCAAGTTTGGTTTGAATCCTACTCACTTTTCTATGGTTGGATTGAAACCTTCTTAATCCTCTAAAGTTTGTCCTATATTAATATATGATCAGTGTCATCTATTAATATTGATAATAATAAAATATTTTTTTCATTTAGAATGAAAAATCACTCCATAAAAATTATAAACCACTTCTGATTTGACTCATTCAAATATATTTTTAAGCGTATTAATACTTTCAACATTATGATCTATATTATTACAAGAATTATCATACAAAGACTTATAATTGTAACATTCCCTTATGTCACAACCATCATATTATCATAACATATTATTAGGGGTGTCAATATTTGACACGACCCGAAAACCCGACCCGAATCCGACCCGAAAATTTCGGGTTAGGGTCAACCCGAACCCGAAACGGGTCGGGTTCGGGTTAGACATTTCGACCTGTTTCAAAAATCGGGTCGGGTTCGGGTTAACCCTTTGACCCGAAATTGACCCGAAAGTGACCCGATTTTGACCTGAAAACCCGATTTTGATACGGCAACCCGAGATTGACCCGATTTTGACCCATTTTTGACCCGAAAAGAGGAGTTTGACCCGTTTGACCCGAAAATTAGCCATTTTCTTGTTGGAAACGGGTCATTCGGGTCGGGTCGGGTTGACCCGGACCCGAAGCGGGTCGGGTTCGGGTCAGGAAAACTGACCCGTTTTTAAAAACTGGTCGGGTTCGGGTTGACCCAAATAGTGCCGGGTCAGTTTCGGGTTCGACCCGAACCCGACCCGTGACCCGAAATTGACACCCCTACATATTATAACTTTCATTTACACCATAATTATTTCCATATCAAGATATATATCCAATGTTTCTGGACTAAGATTTACAATATATATATATATATATATATATATATATATAATTCACTTGCTATGTAATTATCATCACACCAAGATACATATTGCAACTATCATTTGTTTTGATACCATCATTACGTAAAGACTTGTTCTATATTGATACTTCAACCATTTTTATCTTTGATACGACATATATATATATATATATATATATATATATATATATATATATATATATATATATATATATATATATATATATATATATATATATATATATTTAACAGAATATATATATTGATAAAAGCAAAGGATACAACAATGTAGGAAATAAAACAAAACAAAACCTGAAAAATACAACCAAAGGAGCGGGCTCAGCAAACGGCCAGAGCTACCAGCGTCCCTGAAGCCACGCAGGACCGTCCAGTAAGGTAATTAGCGACCAAAAGCCAAGCCTCAGGTTGCCACTGCAGAACCACAGGGACACGAGCCCTAACCACATCATAGCCCTAACAGCACCGCAATCATCCCCTCAAACCAAAACAATTAATAGAAAACCGAAAAGATAGTAAAGTCTAATCAGAAGAAACAACAGAAATTAGCGTCGACGACGACCTCTTCCACGGAATCTCCCACGACATCTCCCCCGAGATGCCAAATTAATGCTAGGACTAGCACGAACCAATGTGAAATCGTTGCCAGAATCAGAACCCCCACAAATTTCCGGAGACGACATTCCGCCATCAGAAAATTCAGATTCTGATTCATACTCCGACGAACCTTCCAACCAATTAAGATGGCTCCTAATGTCCACACCAGATGAATCTCCCAAACGATTAGCCAAGGATTGAGAATCCACCACATTAACAGGAACCTCATTTAGAGGATTTCCAGCTACTCTAACATCAGATGCAATGTCTACAGTAATAGATGCTAAAACAGGGGGAAAAAAGGAAGAGCATTTGGTGAAAGACCAACCGTGACAGCATCCGAAACAAAACCGCCAGCTACTCTATCAACAGAATCATCCACAACCATAACATAGTCTAATCCGCCATCAACAGTAGGCAATAAAGCAGTTTCGGGTTCCGAAATAACACCATCCAAACCCGGTACAAGACAATCATCCACTATTCCAGGACCAACATTTGCACCAGCTACAGTTACAGGGGAAATCCCAATTGCAGGGGAACAACCCGAAATTTGAATAGAAGGCAAAACCTCACAGAAACCATCAGAATTATCAACAAGATCCGTAGCAGCAGCCATCAAAATATTACCACCAGCATCCAAAACATCTGTAACGACCCCAGGGATATCTAAATGCTCATCCAAAGGGACACTCAAATCCGTTGTGCCAACAACCACATTTTTAGAAGCTTTAAGAGAGGGATGCAAGATAGAACAGGACTCCCTACGATGACCTAAAGAATTACAATGAGAACAGAAGTGAGGGATATCTTCAAAAATAACATTTTGAACATAGCCTGAATCCACCGAATCAACCCAAATTTTCTCAGCATGTTTTTTGGAAACATCCAATTCCACAAGTATACGAGCCATAGATGGTCGGGAACCAACCGCAGTCGCCAAATCCGACTTAAAAGGACGACCAAAAATAGACCCTAATCCAAGAAGAATTCTAGGAGAGAACTGGTGAGGCCTAAGCAAGGGGAAAGAGATCCAAACGGGCACAAAAGGAGAATCCACCTCAATGTCCAAGTTAGGGGACTATTTTACAACTTTCATAAAACAATTTTGAACAAAGTAAGATCAATGCTAAAAAATCCGGCAATAGTCAAAATCATTCACCAATTTGATCAACACATTACGGTGATTGAGAACAGTAACCAAAAAATCACCGATCAACTTTAAGTTGAAACAAAACTTCCGAATAGCGTCGACCGAAGGTCGCCTACCCGGAAATCTGCCAACTAACGCAAAATCGAAAGGAGAAACGAGAGATCGCACCTCTTCCTCAGAGATAAAAAGAGCCGGCAAGCCACGATGAGAAGAAACCTTTAAATCAGGGAAAGGCGACGAAGAACCCGCAAGAGCTTCCTTAAACGAAAGAGGCGCGGAAGCCCCGTTCAAAAACCCAGGATCACGAAGTTTATTCATCGAAAACAGGAAGGAAACTAATACCTTAGCCTTAAAAAGAGAGGAAAACCCTCAGACCTCGTCGAAGACGAAGGGTCTGCGAAACCCTAGCAGAGCAGCAAAAGGCAGCCACCAATCATCATTTAACTTTGATACGACATATATGTCACATTAATATTCACATTTATTCTTTGTCCATATTTTAATTATTTTCAAATTAAGACATCTACCACAATCATTGCTTTCTTTTATTTTTCATTTTTCCTTGCAAGAATTATGTTATAGTCATCTTCATCAAGGTTTATGTCATAACCAACTCCCATAAAACTTCAATAGTGATTATCTCTCATAAGCCATATCTTGCAATTTTTTTTTTTTTTTAAACCTACACCATAATCATCTTGATATATCAAGATGTAAGCCACAATCTTTACCAATAAGCCCTACATCATAATTAGGGCTGTAAAAATTGAGTCACAGGTCGGGTTTGGGTCCAGCCTGAACTAACCGAGCACCGTTCGACCCGACCAAAACCTGACCTTTTTACAAACAGGTCAGTTTTTCGGACCCGAGCCCGACCCGCTTCGGGTCCGGGTCAACCCAAACATGACCTACTTTGGATATGTTTTACTATTTTTTTTTAATTTGATTTATTTAAACCTAAATCGAATTAAGGTCAGATTTTCTTCAATCAATTTAAAATAAATCAAGCTTAATTCAATTTGGACAAAATAGTTTATTATTTTTTGAAAATAACATTTACTTATTTCATAGTAATATTTTAAAATCCTCCTAAATCAATTAAAAACATGTCAAATTGAGTTGATTTTGAGTTTCCGGATCAACACGAATCCAACCCGATTTTACAAATGGGTCAAAATTTCTAACCCGAAACCGAAATTTCTGGATCGGATTCAAGTCGTGCCAAATATTGACAGTCCTAAACTCCTAATCATAGTTGTCCCTAGCATAGTAACAAGACTTATATCACAATCCTTGAAACCTGCTCCGCAGTAACATCACAATTCCTCTCAACCATCATTTGTATAACATTTATATTTGATGCACATAAACACTGGTTTTAATGCCCTTAACAACCCCATTTTCATCGGTTATGAGATGCCCCTTGCTTAAAAAATAATTTTTGGTAGTAGTTTCAAAGGTTCTTAGCGGTGACTTTAATTACTTCAAAAATTCTTGGTGATTTTAAAACCACCGCAGAGCCGCAACGAATACTCTCTTTTAGGAACTTTTATTACATCCGGTGCAAGGACATAGAGGAACGTCCGGACGGAGGCAATTTTCCGTCAAAAAACTTGGTATTTGCTCGGTACAACTAGGTATTATTTGATAATAATAAGGAATACCGCTCTCTGAAGACCAATACCGAGTTATACCAAGCTATACCGAGTTGTACCGAGTTTTTCTGGGAAAAACTCCGTACAACTTTTGTATAACTCGGTATTTGCTCGATAAAGCCCGGTATAACTCGGTATTGGGTCTTCAAATGGTGGTATTCTTTGTTATTGTTTGGTATTGCTCAGTATTTGCTCGGTACAACTCATTTTTTGGCGGGAAATTGCCTCCGACCGGACGTTCCTCTACGTCCGGTCGGAGGACGTAATAATTGTTCCTCCTTTAGAAACTCATTTGGTAGTGCCTTTACAACTATTGGGAAAGTCTTAATGCAATAATTTAATTTCCAAAGATTAAAACGGTTGCAAGAATTTTGTAGTGATTATAACTGCTGCAATAAGAAATAAAAATAGCAATAAAAATCATAGGACCTTGTTCTGATAAGAAAACAAAAGATTTTGTAAGAAAATAAAATTATTATATACGAAAATGTTCATAGATTTTTTTTTTACAACTTCAAAAAATTTGTCAAAACAAAAGTACTATAGTTGCCTAAAACAAATAAATACTTTACATCTTTAAGCCAAAAACATTTGATAAGCAACAAAAAATATACATATTGATGAGATAGTCATTTTGTTCATATTCAAGAAGACTCCATTAGAAATTTGGAGAAGATGAAATTTGAAAAAAATATAAATTAAATTTTATGTTGGATAAATTCATAAAAATTGCATGAACTAATTAATTTAACCAAGAAGTTTATAGAAATAAAAATATTTAATGTCAGGTAAAGCATGAAAAAATACATTTGGTTTGAGTATGATCAAGAGCGATTAGTGTGAGATTGATTAGAAGATACTTAGTTGCAAGTAATGATGGTGGTTGAATATCTAGAACAAATTTTTAGAAATAGGAGAAAATCTTCTATCGATTCAAGATATATCAATTGATTACAACAATTTTATCCACAACTAAGATGGTGCAGTGGTTTAAACAGTCGGTATTTGCAGCGATTAAAATCGTTGTTGTTTAGCAATGATTTTAAAACCGAAGCTAATATGTGTTGTCTTAAGTACAGGATTTTAGTAGTGTATTTTGTATATGTCCCTCTAATTACTTGAAGATAACCAACTCATATACTAATTTTTATTTAATAATTAGAGTTATTCAACTTAGACAATCATAAATTTCCTCCTTTTAATTTTCATATAACAATTAATATATCCACCTTCTAGCCATTTTATTTGCCTTCATGCAAAAGTTAAAAAAAGAAAAAAAAAAAACAATTCAATTGTTCCTCTTCCTCTTGTCTCAAATCTCCCTCATAAAACAACAATAAATTTTTTTTAAAGATAAAATATAGTGAGTGTCTAATCAAATAGAACAAACAATGTAGGATTTAGTAGAAACATCTTAATCGTACAGCTCAAAATATCCGATATTTTGAATGATGAGCTGGTCAGAATATCGTACATACTGTTGGAAGAAATTGGAGAAATTGGAGAAAAATCAAAGACAAGAAAAATTTTCGCGTAACAGAGAAAAAGCAGAAAAATATCACAAACAGTTTTTTTTTCTTCTTCACACCTTTACACACACGGGACAAAGTTTAAAGAAAACTGAAATAAGCAAACCGACATAGCAAGCAACGGTTCAATAGCATCGTTTGGATTTTAATAAAAATAAAATAAACTAATTTTGCATTAATTCAAACACAACCCCTTAATGCAAAATTCCTACACCAAGATTTGATCGAAATCTCTCAAATTTTTGAAAATTGAGAGCTTTTGTGAATCCATCAGCAACTTGATCTTCAGTTGAACAATACTTGATTGCAATAGTTCCTTTAGCTACAACTTCTCTTACAAAATGATGTCGCAACTCTATGTGCTTCGATCTACCATGAAACACCGGATTCTTCGTCATAGAAATTGTGGATTTATTGTCACAAAATATGTCTGTCGCCTTTAATTGAGGTTGATGAAAGTCTTCTAATATTCTTCTCATCCAAATTGCTTGACATGCAGTCGATGAAGCTGCAATATATTCAGCTTCTGAAGATGACAATGCAGTACTTGCTTGCTTCTTTGTGCTCCAGGATACTGCTCCAGACCCAAGATTGAATATGAATCCACTTGTGCTCTTTCTATCTTCTATAGAACCTGCCCAATCACTATCAGTAAAACCAACTAAATGAAAGTTAGAAACTGATTTGTACCAAATCCCATAATTGATTGTCTCTCGAATGTAGCGAAGTATGCGCTTGGCTGCTCCAAGATGATGTACAGAAGGATTGTTCATGAACCTTGAAATAACATTGACTGAGTACATAATATCAGGTCTGCTATGTGTAAAGTACATAAGACCACCCACAATTCCTCTAAATACTTTCTCATTGGCTTTAGTTGTACCATCATTCTGAACTAACTTTTCATTTGTATTCATGGGTGTTGAAAAAGTCTTGCAACTCAGCATGTTATACCTCTTTAGTAACTCCAATGCATATCTTTTTTGAGATATAAAAATTCCATCATCTGCTTGAATAATTTGTAAGCCCAAAAAATAATGCAGCATCCCCAAATCAGTCATATCAAATTCTTTCATCATATCAGCCTTGATCTTTTCAATCAACACATTAGAAGATTCAGAATAGATAATATCATCAACATAAACACAAACAATAAGCAAATCACCATTTTTAGCCAACACATACAAAGTAGGCTCACTTTCACTTCTATGAAATCCCTTCTTTTGGAAGTATGAATCAAGCCTCCAATACCATGCCCTTGGTGTCTGTTTAAGCTCATAAAGTGCCTTCTTTAGTTTGTAAACTTTCTCCTCTTTGCCTTTAATAATGAAACCTTGTGGTTGATCAATATAGATATCTTCTTCCAAATCACCATTCAAAAATGCAGATTTAACATCAAATTGAAAAACATTCCACTTCATTTGTGCAGCTAATGCAAGTAATAGTCTAACAGTTTCAAATCTAGCAACAGGAGAAAATGTTTCATAGAAATCAATACCATATTTTTGTGCATACCCTTTGACAACGAGCCTTGCTTTGTATTTTTTTATGCTTCCATCTGAATTGTACTTTACTTTGTAAATCCACTTCACACCAATTGGATCTTTTCCTTGTGGCACATCAACAAGTTCCCAAGTGTTATTTTTCTCAACACTTTGAATCTCCTCTTTCATAGCATTTTCCCATTCTTCTTTTCCACAAGCATCTTCATAGCATAATGGTTCTGTAACCATAAGGGCAAATGTATAATCATAAAACTCATGCAAAGATCTCATCTTTCTATGTTGCCTCTCTTCAGATGTGCTTGAATCTACTGATCTTGGACTTGAAGGAGATGAATTAGATGACAAACCATCACTAACTTGTTGATTGTTAGTGATATCAATTTGATGATTCTCCTCAAACTCAATTACTGCTTTGCCTTTATCATGAATTAGAGATTCACTCCAATCCCACATACCATCTTCATCAAAAATAACATCTCTACTGATAATGATCTTCTCAGATTGTGGATCAAACAATCTATATGCCTTTGACTGAATGATGTAGCCAATGAATATCAGCTTTCTTGATTTGCTATCCAACTTGCTTCTATTGTGGCCATCCTCCAATGCATAGGCAATACTTCCAAATATTTTCAAATGACTGACAACTGGCTTTCTATCATTCCATGCTTCATAAGGTGTAATATTTTGAACAGCTTTTGTTGGAGAAATATTCAAAATATAAATAGCAATTGCAACAGCTTCAGCCCAAAAAACATTTGGTAAATTCTTCATCTTCAACATACTTCTTGCCATTTCTACAACAGTTCTATTCTTTCTTTCCACGACCCCATTTTGTTGTGGTATATTTGGAGCAGTTAATTGCCTGAAGATTCCATATTTATCACAAAATTTGCCAAACTCATTTGAAGTAAATTCTCCACCTCTATCTGTATGTAGAGTTTTAATGTTCTTGCCACTTTGATTCTCCACCAATGCTTTAAAATGCATAAATTTTTCAAAAGCTTCTGATTTATGCTTCAAAAAATACACCCAATTCATTATGCTATAGTCATCAACAAATAAAAGAAAATATTTACACCCTCCATGAGATGGTGTATTCATTGGGCCACATAAATCTACATGAATTAACTCCAAACAACTTCTTGCTCTCCATGATTTTTCATATGGAAAAGGCTTTCTAGCTTGCTTTCCCATAATACATGCTTCACAAATACCACCATAGTCTACTTTAGGCAAACCATAAACCATCTTCTTTTGATACAATAATTTCAAACCACCCATATATAAATGACCATATCTAAAATGCCATAATTCTGCATCAGACATTTTCTTGGCTATCAAAACTTTATCTTGAACAGTTGAAATATTGAGTGGAAAAATTTTATTTGGAGCCATCTGAATTCTTGCAATTTGTTGCTTACTTTTTTTGTCTTCAATTTTACAAGCCTTTTCATCAAATTCAACTTTATACCCACAATCAATTAATTGCCCAATGCTTAGCAAATTATGTGCAAGTTTTGGAACATACAACACATTATGTAATAGTTTTACCTTGTCATCATTTGTCCCAACAGCAATGCTCCCCTTGCCTTCAACTTGAACTGCATTATTATCGCCAAATTTGACTTCTGATTTCTTTGACATATCAATCTCTTTGAAAAGAGTCTTCATTCCAGTCATGTGATTAAAACAACCACTATCAAGGAACCAAATTTCCGAATTACTATAATCACCTTGGAAATGTGTCATAAACAGATTATTTTGATATGTTGTCTTCTCTGCAACATTGGCTTGTTTTTGTTTGGACCAACATCTATCTTCTGAATGTCCAAACTTCTTGCAAAATTCACACTGCACTTTATCTTTGCCTTCTTGGTTCCTTTGTTTGTTCCAACAATTTGTCTCAATATGGCCAAACTTCTTACAATAATAACATTGCTTTTGACCTCCACTTGATCTTTTATCTCCATAAGATCCTCTTCCACGAAAAGCACCACGACCACCTCTTCCTCTATAAGAACTTCCTGCTCCTCTACCACGACCTCCTTCTTTGTTGCCATTAGTTGATGTTTCCTTCACTTGAAATGCCTTCTCAATTGTCTTCAATTCTCTTCTGTTTATTCTCTCCTCATGAGACATCAACGAACTCATCATTTCATCAAAAGAATACACAGCAAGATCTTTGGATTCTTCAATAGCAGCCACCACATGCTCAAAATTTGTTGGAAGACTCCTTAGAACTTTGGAGACTACATTCTCATCAGATATTTGCTCTCCAAATGATCGCATTTTGTTCACAATTGTTGATACCCGAGATAGATAAGTTTGAACACCTTCTCCTTCATTCATATTCATAGTTTCAAAGTCACGTCGCATAGATTGCAACTTTACTGTCTTTACTCTTAGTGAACCTTGAAATTCTTTCTCCAAAATATCCCAAGCTTCCTTTGATGTCTCTGCCATAGAAATTCTTGAAAATACACTATCATCCATAGCTTGTTGAATGAAAAACAAAGCCTTTGAATCCTTCTTCTTGTTATCATTATTTCTCCCTTCATCTTCTCCAATTTGCACACCATTCACCACAAGATCCCATAAATCTTGTGACTTAAACAAGGTCTTCATTTTGATACTCCAAAACTCATACTTCTCATCATTGAAGATGGGAATCAAAGGTTGAGAAAAAGTGCTTATTGCCATGAAAAATTTCTCACAATACTTGAATGAGAATCACACACCTTGTTTTTTAGAAGAATACACAAGATCTTCTAAAACTTTACTTCACTTCAGAAAATCGACGCCCACTTCAATTGAAACCGGGCTCTGATACCACAATGTTGGAAGAAATTGGAGAAATTGGAGAAAAATCAAAGACAAGAAAAAGTTTCGCGTAACAGAGAAAAAGCAGAAAAATATCACAAACAGTTTTTTTTTTTCTTCTTCACACCTTTACACACACGGGACAAAGTTTAAAGAAAACTGAAATAAGCAAACCGACATAGCAAGCAACGGTTCAATAGCATCGTTTGGATTTTAATAAAAATAAAATAAACTAATTTTGCATTAATTCAAACACATACTATGTTCTTAGTTCTTACCTTGTTTGAATGGTGAGCAGATCATAATATCCCTGGCTAAGTTTTTTTTCCTATTTGAATAATTTTTGGGATAAAAACGAGTAAAGACTACAATGATGAAACAAGCAAGAAAAAAAAAGTAGATCACTATGAAAATTGAGAGAAGTAAGAATCTCTTTTGTCTCTCTCCTTGCTTCCATTCTCTCATGCACCGTTCTCAATATCTACACAAAAATACAAGAGAAAGACAAGTAAATAAACTCAAAGGGGCACAACCCCTCAGAAAAACGAGAAGGAAACCGTTCAGTCAGTTTCGCAGCGCTGCGGCGCCGATTTGAAGCACTGTGATGCTTAAGCCTCTATCTTCATCCACTGCAACGTCATATCTAGGCCGTTGTGGTGCTCTGTAGTCTGTTCTCTGTCATTCAGTGTTGGAGGCGCTCGGAAACACAGCGCATAGGGCGCTCGAGTACGCAATGCCTGGGCGTTGTATGGAACCAAATTAGGCTGCAAAGCACCTGAAGCCAAGTAGGGGATAAACTCCCTCACTCACAAGTATACACGATAAACTTTGAGATCCGAGACAATAAAATAACTAAATTGATCAACACAAACCGATTCCACACATAAAAATGATGAGACATTAGAGTTTTAGAACCAGAACAAAATGTTAAACTATTAAAATTACTGTCTAGAGATCATATTAACAATCTACAAATTGTCAAAGCTTCAGCTAATTTCTCACATCCAGCATGTATAGATCAAAGGAGTCAGCACAGGCCTTTCATGGCGCTGGCCTTCAGCGACCAGTAATAAATCAAAAAGATGAAGAGATCTATCTTCTGTTATTACCTAATAATACATATTCTACCTTACAAAGAAGAGATCGCATATATCCAGCCCCTTAAGATCTCTACACAAATTAATAGCTCCAACAGAATTTCTATTTCTTTGAAAGAAAGGAAAAAAGAGAGAGAAAGAGAGATTGATTCTATAAACCTTTGTAATACAACATCAAGACAGAAGTATGCGCCACACCTTCCTCACCTTTCAAGAATCATACTTTGATGACATTCCTTCCCTTCATCTTCTCCTTCAACTTCTCTCTGTCCTTCTTATCCAACTTGTTCTTCTCTGCTTCTTGTCTTTCATGGCCTCCTTCTTCTTCTTCATCAAACATACACTTGGCATGACCTTTAACCTCACTATCTTCACTTCTTCTATTACATGGATGCCCCAAATCTGCAGGCCCAGAGGAAGCATCCGAGGCTAAGGAATCATCATCCTCCACAGTCTCATTTCCACAATCGTCTTCTTTCATATGACTTCCGTCTGATCTGAAGTATTTTGTCCATCCTGTTCCATTGCTGCTCCACTCTTCTTCTTCTTCTTCTTTCCCAAACTTGGAAGTATCCATGCGTCCTACAAGAAAGTAAAAGAGAATTGACCCCAAAGCTGAAAAAAACAAATCTAGCAGCTATTATTCTCTTGAATTCTTGCCTGCAAGAAGAACAGGGACGCTGTTAAATAGAAAAACAGGCCAAGTACAGCGTGTTATTCATGGGTCAAAAGCCAATTCTTTTAATCCCAGAGATCAGAAGAAGTATTTATATATTTTTTTGCTCTTCCTTCTTAACATAGAAGCTTAGAGTTTCTCACCGCGGTTTTAGCCTCTCACCCAACACCACCGTCGGCCCTCAGAGTTATTTGAATTGTTTTTTTTTTTAGAAAGAACGAATATCGATCTGTAATTTACAAAATTATTGATATGGATAAAGATATTGTAAATCTTTTTGTCCGTTTCATATTTTGCTAATTGTATGCGTATTGCTGCCTTAACAAAATAATTGATCTAAGTTATGACCTTTTAATTATGAAACTTCGGATAATTTAATTACTTTTTTAAATTTATGATAATTTTGATTCATTTTTTAATGAGAATTTGACTCTTAATGATAAACAATAGAGAAAAAAAATTCATATAGTCGATCTCAGATAGTCGGATAAAGAATTGATGTTGTTGATGTTATATATTTCTGATTCATTGATTTACAATAATATAATCCGTATATGTTTGTTTCCTTCATTTTTTTTATTGCGTATATATAATATAATTAATCTTCTATTTCAAATCTCACGCCACTAGATTGCAATGAATCATCTCTATCACCGGGTATGATGAACAAAATAATTGTAAAATGAGATGCAATTGACAATAATGAATAGAAGTTAAACTAACAAGAGAAAAATACTTGATGAAGTTATACAAAAATTTCTTTAAATCACTTAATTATAGAATATTCATACGGAACAACCAGTAGATTGACGAATCAATGATAATTCGTAGAATAACAACAAGATTTGTGTTTAGGTATGAAGATGGTAACGAGCGATCCAACAACTATGAAGTTCGGGACACAGTACGATTTGGGTTTGAAGATGTTTTTGTTGTGCTTTCTTGCATGAGGAAGAAGTTCTTTTTGAGCCTTGTTGGATACTTATTGAGAGGGAGAGCAGGGAGGAGAGAGAGAGAGAGAGAGCAATGACATGAATTTCTTATTCCTTAATCAATTGAGCTTCCATGAGTCATCCTTCAATGCCAATTTATAGGTATTTATAATTAGTGTGATAGCTTGCAGATCAACTTAATCTAAAATTGGACCACTACACAATAATTTCCACCTTGGTCCGATTTTAATATAAAATAACCACCTGTGCACCTGTTGCGAGTTGATCGACTCCCTACACTAATTCCACGAGCAAACCCGCCGAACCGAGTCCAATCCCGCTCTTGTTCCTCCTTGAGATCACCGGAACGAGGTTCTAATATCACTTGTTATGCTTACTTGCACGAGGAAGAAGCTCTTCTTGAGCCTTCTTGAAAGAAAGAGAGAGAGAGAGAGAGGGAAGAGAGGGAGAGAGCAGCTGTAGGGAGTTCCAAATTTCCTTATTAATGGGTTTATTACAAGAGGGGCACCTAAAACATCACATATGATTCTATTTATACAAATTTATATTAGTGTGATAACATGCGGATCAACATAACTTAAACCAGACCACTGCACAACATTTTTGAACTTCTCCTAACTCTAGCTCTAATACCATGATAGAAATGCTATAATAGCAATATCTTTATTGAATGAAATAATAATCATATAAGAGTTTCTATAAATAGTCAACAAAATAGAGTAATAAATAAAAACACATTAAAAGAAAATTCCTTTATTAATACGAATGCATTACAATAATAATGACTATAAATTCCTACTATAAATATTATACACATGATCTAATACTTATATATCAGTAATTAATTATAATAACTCTAACAATTATAAGATCCAATCATGAGCAATTTGGAGCTCGACTCAACATTAATTTAAAACCTTTGAACCCAAGTTAGGTTCAACACATCCACATTCTGATTCGAGCCAAACGAAACCAATTATATCTCATCAAGCTTAGAATTGATTCAATTCTTAATTCAATTTGTAGTTTCTAAGCTAAATTCTTAAACCAACAATTTTATTTGTATTTGTGCTTCTAAAATAAAAAATACATATATGATCTTTAGCATAGAAAATCGACAGTCCTATTCATAGAATGGTTGCATAGTGGGGCTTAGGCTTCATTTGAAATGACTTTCTTATTGCTTCTTAAATCAACTTTTTAATTCAAAAAAATTTGAACTAGAAAGCTGTTTAATTTAATTTTTGAACTAGAAAGCTGCTTTAAGAGGTATGAAGAAAATTGTCCCAAATGATGACTTAGGCTTTGTTTGGGACAACTTTTTTACTGCTTCTTGAAGCAGCTTTCTAGTAAAAAATTAAAATTTTAGTACTAAAAAGCTGCTTTAAGAAGCAGAAGGTTTTGTTTGGGACAACTTTTTTACTGCTTCTTGAAGCAGCTTTTTAGTACAAAAATTAAAATTTTTGTATTAAAAAACTGCTTTAAGAAGCAGAAAAAAAATCGTCCCAAACGTAACCTTAGTGTGAGAGGCCAAAGTTGTCACGAGAACCTCCATTCAAAATAAAATAAAACTGGTAGCTTGTGTTCAAACAGTCATGTCATAGGAAAAGGAGAGGAAACTGCCTTTCTTCCTTTGAGAGATAAAAAGAGAAGATGATTGTGGAGTCGGTTAGGAGGTCATGCTTCTATTGAAGTTTATATTCTAACTAATCTGTCTTTATAAAATTAAGTTTATTCTCTTAATTAAGCCAATAGCTTTTACACCGTTTGAACCTAACGTTTTTATAATAAAGTCTATTCTCTTACTGAATTTCATATACCTAAGATATATGAATTTGCAAGTTAAGGTTTTGTTTGGGATTATTTTTAAATTTTGTGCTAAAAATTGTTTTAAGAAGCAATAAAAAAATCGTTCCAAATGAAGAATACGAATGCAGCGTATAGTGCTTAATTAATAAAGAAGTCCTAATTGAAATTTATATCACTGAGGTCTTTTATTTATTTATTTCTTTCTTTTGATGAAGATATTATCATTACACTTCAATTAAGGCTTTGTTTGAGACGACTTTCTGGTTGTTTCTTAAAGCAACTTTTTAGTATAAAAATTTTAATTTTTTATTAAAAATTGTTTTAAGAAGCAACAAAAAAGTTGTCCCAAAGGAAGTCTAAGGCTTCGTTTGGGACGGCTTTTTTACTGCTTCTTAAAGCAACTTTCAAGTACAAAAATTTGAAATTTTGTACTAAGAAGTTGTTTTAAGAAGCAATAGACAAATCGTCCCAAACAAAACCTAAGTTATGATTTTCAAATTTGTAGTACTTTTAATAATTGCAACCACTAAATAGTTTAGACAATAACAGCTTACATAATTGTTGCCCTTAAACTGTTGCTATCTTTAATTAATATAGGTTAACTGCTTACAGCGTTATAGTGGTTTAAATAATTGATACGTATTTTAAAGCGAAAATTTCAACTTAACAATCAGTAAAGGATGGATTATTGAAAGATGGTATTTTTTCAAATATGTTATGTGCTAATAGTCCTTTGAATTAATCACAATGCCTGTTATAATCATCGGTAATTGACATATTTCTGCCAATATAAAGGTTAGTCTCGACTACCCAGCTATTGGCAAAACTGCTGTTGAATGCTATCTATTGGGCGCTTATGGAAGCATTTCAAGGTGAAGTTTGTAATCTTTTTTGGCCCTTTTCAAATCTTCATCTTACCCTATGAGCTTGAGTGGAGTGCCGATGGCTATAATTTTGTTATTCATGAGAAATTATTTTGTGCGGATTTCGGATGGAAAGAACTGTTCGGACATGTGAGTGTACAAATTTGTACTCAGTGTGCATCAAATTTTTGCACACTACTGGCGAAAGAGGTCGTAAGGACCGTTGGTTGGTGATGGAGGTCGGAAGGATCGTAGTTGACATGTGAAGGAAGTCAGAAAGACAGTATTTTGGCAACGGAGGTCGGAAGGACCGTAGTCAACAGGTGACAGTGGTAAAAAAGACTAGTGTTTGGCGATGAAGGTCAGAAGGACTATAGATGACGGCTTGGTGGAAGTCTGACATCAGTTGGTGGCCGGGTGGAAGTCCGACTTCAGTTGGTGGCTGACAAGAAGCCCGTACTGGACAGAAATTCGGCGTCAGTCAGTGACTGGGCGAAGTTCGACTTTAGTTGGCAGCCAAGTGTATGTCCGATGTCAGTAACTGACCGGGTTAAGGTCTGACAATGGTTAGTGGCCAACAGGTGGTCGAGGAAGAGCTTTGTGGCAAAATAAATCTCTTTTCCTCTCCTCTATTCTTTCTCATCTTGCTTACCCCCTACTACCCCACCACCCCCCCGGTCAGTGGCTGGGCGAAGTCCGACTTCAGTTGGTAGTCAAGTGTAAGTCCGACGTCAGTCGGTGACCGGGTGAAAATCTGACGACGATTAGTGGCCAGAAGGTGGTCGAGGAAGAGCTTGGTGACAAGATAAATCTCTCTTCCTCTTCTTTATTCTTTCTCTCCTTGCTTACCTCCTCCCCCCTTCACGAGGAATAAGGGGTCTATTTATAACTTTATAAGAGTGACATGACTAGTAAATAGAAGGGAGATCAAGGGTAAGTTGGGAGTGGTTTGAATGGACGGTCGATGTTGATTCCCTTGATCGTGAATCATTTATTATACATTGGAATGCTTTAGTGATGTTAGATTGGCGATCTTGGGATCGTTGGATTCGCCTCGTTGAGTCGCTCGATTCAACTATAACCATGTCACGTTTGATTTGCTCATCAGATTTACGGTTTTAATCCTCCAATTTGACATGGACTCATTTGGGATCGGATTGGGTTGAATTTGGTGTCGTTGGGTTCATATTTTCGAGTTGTTCAGTTTGACTGTAAGTTTGCATAAGATATCTATAACTCGAGAAATTATTATGTGCGTTGTCTGGACGTAGGTCATATTCGGACTTCAATAAAAGACAGTCATGTTATCAATATACATATTTTATACTACTTTGTCTATAATGTGTGTATAATAGACACACTATGTCTTGACAACGTGACCTGTTTTTATTGGAGTCCGAATGACGTATGATAATTTCGCCTATAACGTAAAGACCATATGCTATTTATTACTTGAAATAAAACAAATGATTGACATATGATGACTATCAAAAGAATGATTGAAAGCAAAACAATGTAGAAGAGAACTTCACACACACATTCGACACTGCAGAATTTAAACTCTAACGCGTAATAATTCCCCTCACATTAAGCATTGATAATATGAACAACTGCAATGCATCGTTTTTACGCTGCAACCGTTCAGCGAAGAAGAGACTAGTACATGATTCATGGTAGTGAAGTCTTTTTTTTTTTTTTCTTTTTTTTTTAATTTTACATATTTTCTTTTTTTTTTTAGTTCACGTTTGAGACCATAATTTATTTTTAAATAAAAATAAGAGCTATTAGATATTGAATAAAAGAATAAAAATAATTGCATATAATTTTATTTTAAAAATTAATAATAATATAATTTTTAAAATAATTATCTTTTTTCTTCTCGGGTGTGGGAACTTTTATTTGGTCCAGTGAACGGACGTAGAGCTACGTTCGGCCGGCACTGAGATCGCGCCACATAGCATGCACAAATCAAGTATTTGTTGATTTTGCTCGTCAATAACAAGAAATACCATTATGTGAAGACAAATACTGAGTAATACAGCGCAAAATAGAGCAATACCAAGTTTTTTTTAGAAAAACTCGGTATTACTCGGTATTGTTCGGTATTGGTCTTCACAAAGCGGTATTTCTCGTTATTGCCAAGCAATACCTAGCAATATCGAACAAATACCGAGTAATTCAATGATAACCGAACGTAGAGGACCGGACGTAATAATTGTTCCAGATGTGGGGGGCGGCCCACAAGCCCCACTTAGCTCTGCCGTGCCCAAATAAAAAAAAAAGTGCGCCTAAATCATTAAGTAACAAAAGTCCAAATCCCAAATTCTAAGAATCGATTGGTAGGTGGCCGATTTGTGACTGACTTATTTTTTTAATGATTAAATTATAAAAAAATAGTCATATAAAAATTAGTAAAATAATAATATATTTAATATCTCATGATTATAACCTATTTTTTTTAATAAATATAAAGGAATAAAAATTGAGCGAAAATCATAGCATTTTTGTCATTAAAAGCGCGGAATTATTGAGAAAAAGTAATAGGTATAGCTTTATGAATGACATAAAATTTTAATGAACCTCATGTAATATTATTTGGTGGGAAATCATAATTTTTCTTTTTTTTTTTCTCCTTTTCTCCGTTTTAATTCCATTGTTTCATTGCAATCAGACAAAACCAGTTTCATTTCTTCGACCGGATTTTCTAAATTAATGGGCTATGAGCCCATAGACAAGCCCCTCATAAGCAGGAAATTTTATTAGGTGCGGAGTGCGGACGGGATGAGAACCGTCCGCACAGACACAAGGTACCAAGCGGTACCCAGTAGTACCGAGTGGTACCGAACGGTACTGAGCACGATTTTATACTAGTGTGCGGACGGAACCGCACTCCGTACCTAATAATTTCTCAATAAGCAGATCTGCCACAGCCAACATTGCTTCAGGAAAGCTCCGTATCTAATAATTTCTCCGTACCTAATGATGTTTGTAATGCTAATAATAATTAAAAAAATTTGGAACAAAACTAGCTAGAGCTCTAAACCATGGTTGTCCAAATTTGACTCTCTTGTACAATTACATTACATGAATAATATGATATTGCAACGATTTTGTGACTTAAGCTTTATTTGCGATCGTTTTTTTTAGAAAATTTTATACTAGAAAATCTTTTAAGAAAGCAGCAAAAAAGCTGTCCCTTAGGCTTCGTTTGAGGATTTATTATTATGTGCAGAGTCTGGATGTCATCCGGAGACCAATAAAAAAGCGTCAAGTCACCCCAAAATGTGTCGCGCTCGGCACCAAGCGTAACCGGACGATTCTCCCGTAAGGTGTCTGCACATAATCATCTCTCTCTCTCTCTCTCTCTCTCTCTCGTTTGAGATGATTTTCTTACTGCTTCTAAAAATAAATTTTAAGTATAAAAATTAAAAGTTTTATACTAAAAAATTGCTTTAAGAAGTAATAAAAAGTTGTCCCAAACGAAGCCTTAGACTTCATTTGGGCCAGCTTTTGACCACCATTTTTTTATGCTTTCAAGAAATTTTGGTACTAAAATGTCGATTTGAAAAATAGTAAAAAATTCGTCCCAAACAAAATCTGAGTTAAGGGATAGATTGAGCTAGGAGTGAAAGGAAAATTGATGACTTTCTTGAAGTTTTAAGGAAGAAGAAAGGAAGACTAGCATTTGAGGTATGAAATTGTTCAGTTAATATTGTTGAGAGTAGTATTGAATTCTCATATTCTGTTACTCAGTAGTCCTATTTACAGGTTTACAAGAAATCTTTCCTTACAATTAAACATTACCTCTTGCACTTATCAGATGACAATAATGTCCTATAAAATTCGCGACAGTAAATTCTGTCGCAAAAACACTTTATTCCTGAAGTGCATGCACAGTGGCCAGTGCTATCTGGGAAACAATAATTGTCTCTTTTTCAAAGCAAAGCGGAAGCCTCACCAACCATTCATTCTAGTGTACACAAATTGAAACCGCAACATATGAAAGGCATCACTCAATAAATTAATCATCAATAAAGAGCACCATTTCAAGTTCATTGAGGGGTATAATTGAGTCAAGCCGACTCGTGAGTCAGTTTGAACTCGACTTAGTAACATGCTCGACTAGTCAAATTTATCGAGCTTGAAAATGATTTTGAGCTCGAACAGAGCTCCGCTTGACTTGTCAGCTCGTCGAGCAGCTCGTGGAAGAGACGGGGTGGGATAAAGGAAATCTCGGTTGTTGTGGGCGGGAGGACGAATTGAAGGTCGGGCGGGAAAACCAAAATGATGGAGCATGCATATCTCGACTGCGAACGGGACGACGACGAACGAGCTCATGACAACGGATGTTGTCGGCGGAACTTGGGAGAATGATAGACCTCAGGACGACACCAGACGAGACGAAGCTCGACAAAAGAGCTAGGGACCGGACTGAGCTCAACGAGCCGCTCGACATGAGATGAGTCGAGCTCGGATTCGAGTTTGAGCTCGAGCTCGAGCTCGAGCTCGGTATTTGGTAGTCAAACTCAACTCGAACACCTCCTGGCTCGAGCTCGACTCGACTCATTTGCACCCCTAAGCTCGTTCGCTACCTACAAAATGATTTGTAATGATTTTATTTTATTTATATTTCTACATGAAATATAACATATTTAGTAACTTAAAATATGTTATTTTTATTTATTTATGTGATGGTAGTGGCAGCATAAGCAATAGAAAAAAATGTTTTGTTTGAAACAGTTTTTTTAATGCTTCTTAAAGCAACTTTTTTCAGTTTTTTGTACAAAAAAATATTTTAGTACAAAAAAGCCGTTTTAAGAAGCACTAAAAAAGCTGCCATAAACGAAACCTAAGATGATGTTGGTTTTAGTAGCAGCTGCTGGTCAATAAGATGATGATGTTGGTCGTAGTAGCAGCTAATGATAGTAATAATTTTTAAAATCTCACAAAATATTAAAAAACATTATTTTGAATGATGATATTTTAAAAATTAAAGTAAAAAAAAAAAAAAAAGGTTAAAAACACAGCCAACATATTTATTTTCTTAAATAAAAAAGAAAAATAAACGTAATCCTAAACAAATTAAAATATTTATCATAATATCTTGAAGATTGTTGGTTTGATTCCTGCCCTCTTGCAGCAACAATGCCACTAGTTGATCAATGAGAAACTATTTTTCATATCTAATTAAAATAAAAAATTAATTGAAAATATAATATACTAAGATATAAATAAATGAATAAATTATTCTTATAAACCTTCCTATTGTTATAAGTTAATATAAATAAATTAAATATTATAATTGCTTTCAAATACGAATCTTTTTATATAGATGTTAAGCATGCAGAAAAAAAGAGAGAAGAAAAGGCAGAGTAAGAAAAATTAACTATGTGAGAAGCTCATGTGAGCATTTGATTAAGTTAATTATGATTTATGATTCCAAATCAACTATTTTTTATGATTTAATATTAAAAGAATTAAAATTAATTAATTATGGACTGATCAAGGTTCTGAAAACTGGACCTTGATATTATGATAAATATTTGAAATATGGAATAATATAATCAGCAAGAGGACCCATCACATGGTCAATTTCTAAACTAAAGAAGTATTTGAACTATTCCATTTTCCAGTAATGCATATCCACTATCTCAGACCTCAAAAGGCCATTGGCTCTTCCGAACATATTCGAGACACATTCCATGGTAATTCTCTCGATGTGCTTAATTTCCACTTCGAGCTTGACGGATAGCGACAATGGCGATTTTGTGGGTGAAATGACTCAGCTAAAGGCTTTAATGATTTCTTAAGTTGACGAGCTCAGCTTAATAGTTCAACGACTAGCTAGTGAGTGCTTCTTTTGCTGGGTTTTGTCGCAGAGCACTGTTCCCACTTTGTTGTCTAGCTTGTGCGAGGCGCCGCGGGCTTCATAGATTACTATGGGTAGTCAAAGTTTGAGAGATTTGGTGACGATAACTATTAGATTAGGAGATTTTGAGGTGTTGTGCTTTTTTTTTTTCTTGTAAGTTTTTTATTGTGGAAATGTTTGTGGATATGAATTTAAGGGCGGGCTTGCTTTCATTCTTTAATATTATAAAGGTAAAGTACTAAAATTTGTATTGGCTGAATTATGGTCAAGATTCATAGCAATTCATGGGTGGACATTAGGGGTGCAAATTAGCCAAGCCAACGCAAGCTCAACTCATTAAAAAACTCGTGAGTTGAGCTTATCGAGTTTCGAGCTTGAGCTCGAACAAAATTCTGAGCTCCAGCTCGAATAATTTCGAGCTTGTTGGATTATCGTTCTCTACTTCTTCCTAGATAATCCTCGATTTGATTCCTTGTCAACTGACTAGATTGCTGATCGAAGCGAAACTGCGGGTTTGGAATCGGAAGGTAAAACTGTAGGGGAGGGCTTGGACGGGGAAAGCAGAATCGTGGGGGCTGGTTCGGATGCACTTTGACGAAAAAGGTGGAATCAGAATTGCGAGCTCAGATGTGTGCAGAAGGTTGAAGTAGAAGCGGGCCGCATACACAAAATCTGTATGCCTGCAAGTTGGCTCGCGAGCCGACATCCAATGCCGCAAGTTGAGCTCGACTCAAGTTCGAACTCGGAATTTGACTCGCGGGTCAAGTTCAAGTTAGGTATCACTCGACTTTCTAGTGAGCATGGGAGCTAAGAGAGGCTATGTGACATCATCTAATGAATTATTAAGTATTTTTATATGTTTCATAGACATTAGCTAAATTATAATGAATGATTGGCCTATTCTATTATTATTATATAGAATCAAGGCAAGTTGAAGTTGAGTTATAAATGTTAAATCAAGATAGCTAAAGAGAATAAAATGAAGAGTTCAAGGAATTGTTTAGTGTGTATCTAGTTATTATATTGTCTGATTGAGTGTATGATTAATTTAATAATCTAAAATAAAGATGATCATGCAAAATTATTAATATAAATTTATTTTAATTAAAACAGCTATTTTAATTAAAATTAGGTAGAAATTCGTATTTGTTTATTTAGAATGAAAAAAAAATCACAAGATGATTATAGTAGATGGATCAAGTAATTTTTAGTTAAAAAAAAAAAAGATTATTTCAAAGTGTGATTTCTTGACTCGTTTCAAACATGACTCTTTATTTTTTCTTTAAATTAGCTTTACTATCTTTTCCTCTCCCGACGCTCTGTTAGGGTTTTATTTTCCCGAGCTGCTTGGGATTTTTGCCCCCGTCGGCGAGGGGATCCGCTCCTCTGGCTAAGGAAAGTTTTTCTATTCTCCTTCCTTTGTTTCTGGAGTTTATTAGCGTGGTTTGCCTTTCTTTTTTCCGGCCTTGCCGGCATGCCGCCGATTAAACTGAAAGATCCCGGTTTTTTTTTGGGGAATCTCTCATTCTAAGTCATTTCTTCAAGCTCTTGCTGGATCTACTTCCTCTTTTTCGGATTTGAGGCACTCTACCTTTCGTGGTCTTCCGTCCCTTTGGGTTTCCAATGAGGAAATCAAGGATCTGGCTGAACCTTTTCGTTTTTCGTTAGTTGGTTTTTTCCCGTCGAAGCGTCCCCCTCTCGATGCTATTTGCAATTTTTTTTTTTTCAATTTGAAGCTGAACGGAGAAGTGTCTGTTACGGTTTTGTATAATACCCATATTTTGATTAAGTTAGCCAATGATCTAGACTATTGTAGGGTATTTTTCCACCGTTCTTATCTGGTTTTCAATTGTTTTATGAAACTTATGAAATGGTCTCCTACTTTAGATATCGGTGTGGAGTCGCCGATAATCCCGATATGGATCTCTTTTCCTCATCGTCGCCCTCACTTCTTTGCGCCAAGGATTCTGTTTGGGCTTGGTGAGTTATTTGGCAAACCTCTGAAAATTGATGAAGCGACGTCGGTTGGCTCTCATCCGTCGTATGCACGTGTTTTAGTTGAAATTGATATTACGAAAACCTACACTAAGCAAGTTTGGTTAGGCTCTGATTCTTTAGGGTATGTTCAAGAGGTGGTTTTTGATGATTTTCCTCAATTTTGTAGTGTTTGTAAATGTTTAGGGCATTTCTCTGGTAAGTGTAAATCTGATGTTGTGTTTGGTATCCTTGCTATTTCGGTTGTTCCAGTTGAAAATTTACCAATTTTAGGTACTGTGATTGACGGTAAGGGTGTTTCCCATCCTGTGCCGGAAAATGTGGTTAATGTTTTTGAAAATTCTGAGTTTGTTGGGGTGGATTTGTCCGTTGTTGGGCCTGCGGGCGGCTCTCCTGCTGCTGGGATTTACCCTGTTACTTTGGGTGATCCGGTGGGTGTTAGTAACTGTAAGTGCCCAGTGGTGGTTGGGGACGGTGTTATTTTGACGAATGATGCTGATGACTGTGTTTTGTCGCCTAATGCTATTCCTTTTATTCCTTCGGGTTTGCTGGCCGGTTCTGCTTGTGTGGATGTGAATTTGGTTTCTCCGGATTTTGTTCTGGTGCCGGAGGTGGGCGCTGATCCGGTGAATGTTGCGATTTCTGATGTTTTGCCTGTTCTGGGTGTACTGAATTCAAATGAGGGTGTACAAGTGTTAATAAATTCGGAAGGTGATGCTGATGGTTTTGTGTCTGTTGCTCCTATCGGGATTGAGAATGAGTCTCCGCCTCTGGGTTGTCTGGATGGTACTCCTCCTAATAACAGCTTAGTTGAGGTTCCAGTAAATGAGATTGATGCTCAAGCGATGGTTACATGTTTGGGTAATTCCTCTGGTTTGGTGATTCGTAAACAGGGTGATTGGCTCATTGATTCGTCGGATTCGTCGGATGATGAATCGGAATCTGAATTTAATGAGACTGAAAATGATTTTTCTCTTGTGCGTAATGCAAATGTTGCCTCTCGGGGGAAATTTTGGGGAAGAGGTCGAAGTAGACAATGAGTTTTCATTTATGTTTGGTTGGTTTTCTTGCTGTTCCACCTCGGATTCGTTTGGCTTTACTGTTCCATTTGTAGCTATATGAGGCTAAAGGCAATGATGTGGTCGGGGCTCGTGTCCCGATCATTTTTGCTGGTGGCAACCGTTGGTGTGAATTTCGGGACGGCTTCTTGGGTTATTATCTACACTAACTGGACGGTCCGTGCGGGATGTCTTGGACGTTGGAAGCCTTGGCCGTTCTCTGAGCCAAGTTTTAGCTTGTATTTTTTCTTTTTGGTTTTTGTGGTCTTTTCTGATGCTTACATTTTCGTGGGCTGTATCCTTATTTGATTTTATTAATAAATTTTTTTAGAAAAAAAAAAAAAAATTCCTGCACCCATCCTTTTCATAGAGATTAATGCTTTGGCTGACGTTGGTTGTGGACCCGTGCTATTCAACCGCTTGAACAAGATTCCTTGTCATCAAGCATTACATCTCATACAGTAATGATGGCGTTATCTACTTTAGAAAGCACGCAAATTTTATTTGAATTCTACTTTACTCTTAATATTTGTTGTGCGTGATCTGATTGTGTTGATTAATTCGATCGTAATTGACTCATACCTCAATTTAATCCGTTGCTCCTTTTGTTTGGGGTTCGGGGCCTTGCCATACAGTTGTATAATGCTACTGTGCTATATACTCAAGCACTACGATATGTTGTAGCCTTTGGTTGGATACAAAGAGCAAAGCATTTTGGCATTGTAGGCTGCAACACCACAACGCTGCATAGCAAACTCAAAGACAGAGAGTGGAGCGCCACGACGCTAAGGGTCAGACTGAGTAGGTTTCTTTCTTGTCTTTCATGTTTAACTTAAAAAGTCGTATCCCTTTGCATGCATAGAAGTGTATTTTTTATTAGTTTTGAGGAGAACGAAGAGAGATGAGTAGATAGAGAGACAAAGATTTGTAAAATTTCTCATAATTTTTATGGTGAATATGTTATGTTGATGGCTCCATGATTTTTTTTTCAACTTCTGAATTTTTTCATGTTAAAGAAAAGTGTCATTTTCTTATTTGTTTTGTTTCTTGTTTTTTGTCCCAATATTTAAATACCACCTTCTTTAGGTATTTATGAAAAATATAAAATAATAAAATTTGGAAATAAAAAATAAAAAAAACATTTCTTTTTTTAAACAAACAAAGTATTTCATTAAATACTAAAAAAGATTACACGAAGCAAAGAAGCAAAATTACATCAAACAAAAGAAAATGGAAACGGAATTCAATCCTAAGGGCTCAGCAATTGGCCGAGGCTTCCAGCTTTTTTAAGGAGAAGCTCAGACCATCCAATTTGGAGATGCGAAACGCGAAGCAGCCAACCCAACCGAACAAAAGACGACCACCAAAGGTTGCCACGAGCCAAGGCAACGAAAAAGCGAGCCGCAACCACATCATAACCCGACAAAACCAACGGCCAACCGAATTAAAAATCTGATCACCACTAAACCCATCCAATAAACCATCAGGAAAGAAAAATAAAACAAATGCCAATTGCCACAGCTCAAAATCCACCCCAGTGGATGAATATAGAAGATTATCTACCCCGTCTGCCTCTCCCACGACCCCTCCTACGAGAGGCGACAGACACAACCGGCTTGTCACGCAGCAAGGCAAAAGCATTCCCAGGATCATCACCCCCCTCAGAATCCAAAGAGGAACCATAATCAGACTCATACATGGACGAACAATGAAGCCAATTGAGATGTACCCTCACATCCACCCCAGAATTGTCTCCCACATGATACACCAAAGCTTGAGGCTCAATTAAATTAACAGGCACATCCACAAAAGAATTTCAAACTATATCAGCAACAGGAACCTTATCCAAAGCAGTTTTACTCGAAGATGAAGTAGTATCCTCAAGATGATCCTGAATCATAACAGAAGGGGCATCCTCTCGAATATGGGAACCTCGAACACCCTGAACAGCAGGCAAAACTCCATCCAAGGCACCCTCAGAAACAATATAACAATTAATAACAAAAGCATTATCAATATGCTAGGCAATTTTAACACCAAAAGTCCCAAGTTCATCATTAGAAGGGATAACCACAAGGCTAGGGGAGACAATACCAAGGCCACTAGCAGCAGCAGGTAATCCATTCACAACATCACCAAAAAAATCGACCTCAGTAACAGGAGGCAAAGCCCCACCCACAGAATCCAACGGAGCTAAATTAGAAATAGGGCTAGCATGAGTAACACAATTAGTATGAACTATAATAGGGACATTAGGAGACAGCCCAAGATCACCCGCAACCATAAGCACAAGGCCAACACCCTGAACCGAGACCACATCCCCCAAAGCAGCATCCTCAATAGTATCCACACCAACAACACCAACCTGATTAGGAAAAGAAGGCTTCGACGGGAGAACTACAATAGGGGAACGACACTTACCCTGCTTATGCCCAATGGCCTTACAAAGCTCACAGAAATGGGGAAACACCTCCATTTGAACATGTTGAACATAACCTAATTGCTCATACCCCAACCAAACTATATCAGGATAGGTTTTAATTATGTCTAATTCCATCAAAACACGCTCCAAAGAAGGCCACGAACCAACAGAAGTAGCAGAATTGATTTTAAGGGGGTGGCCAAATAAAGAACCCAACGCATGAAGGATTTTGAGAGCGAAAAGGTGAGGCCGAAGATTAGGGAAAGAGACCCAGATGGAAATAATCGGAGATTCCACGCCGATATCAAGGGTAGACAACCATTTAGTAATTTTCATGAAACAATTGAAAACTAGATAGGAACAATGACAAAAAATCAGAAAACTTTGTTTCACACAGATTTGCGTAACTTAAGCGAGCATAATAAAGTAATTAGCTTTTCTATATTAAAAAAAATACATTTATTTCTCGCATTATTAAATATTACATTACATATTGATCTCAATTAATTTTATAAATTACATTTAACTTAATATATTAATCATAATCTCTTAATCTAAATGACAAATATGTATAATATTAATTTTTAAAAATAGATAGAATATATATGAATAATTCTGACTATTTCTCATAAAGATAAATATAATATTATATATTTTAATTTAAATAATTATTTTTTTAGCAAAATTAATAATAGATATAAGGACCTCTTAGATTAAAAATCTAATGTCCCAATCAACAAATTAAGATAGGCTACAAAGCTAATTTTTAAGCTGTATTAGAAGGTAGGAGAGCTCATAGTAATTAGTCAATCTGTTTTAATTTGGATAGTAAAATGATCTCACTTAGATCTTAGGCTTTTACGAGGCTAATGATGAAGATATCTATGAAATGTTATGCTCCTTTATCCAATGTAAGTCATATATAGAACCTGATGCCTTAATTAATATTATTTGGATAAAGAGCTCACTTAGACATATAATATTAATTAGATCATATGATTTATCCTAATGATCCCATGCTACCTTTAAACCCTTAGGATTATAGGGTAGTCATGTAGTGGATTATTAGCAAATATAAAATATATTATAATTAAGCAGTAGTCAATATTCAAATATTTCTTTCTCCACTTATTGATTTTAGACGGATTTTATTGGTGGCTTTCAATTATTGAATATATTTATCTTTATTTGTTTTTGAACTTTTGAGTTAATTAAAGAAAAAAATTATTCTATGCAGATCCCGTACGGCATTTGGAGATCAATTAGAATGAGTCACTTCATTTTTTTATTTAGTACCGCTGTGTATCGAGTGACGTGACACGTTTTCTGATTGGTCATCGAACCGTCCAGTATCAATACAGAATGATTTCTCGCGAAGATAAACTTCATACATATACATCACATAAGTAAACTTCAGAACTCAAAATCTCATACTAAATAGTCAAAACTCACAATTAATAGATAAAAATAAGCTAAGTGTCTTCATCTTCTTATCCTAGTACAATTGTTTTCAAGGTTTCTAGCCAAAACCTCTCCTTTCATAGGTAAAAGAAGGTAAGAGAGAAGATATGTAACTTCCCTAGCAAAAGAACTTCTTTTCAATCTTTCATCACTCAGAAATAAATGCACAAGCCGATCCAAAAAAAAATCATAGATGACTAATTGTAACCAATATTAAAGAAGCATGCAGCTTAAAGTTCATGGAGTTGAGTCTTTGTTGTGATCCAAGGAGAAAGGCCTCGCCAGAAAAGTCGGCTTCTCGTCTCCGGCCATGATGACTACGATCTTTGGCTCTATGTCAAGTACGCCGGCGTTCACCGGAAGCTTCCCCGCAGTCTCCGACGGAGAAGTCGAGCTGGTGTCGGAAGGATTGCGTTTGGTGCAGGTAAGAATGATCAGAGCTAAGGTAATGAGGAAAACTATCACACCTATTCCTCCCAAGAGATATGGTACCGGTGACCGGAGTCCTGTAGAGCTTTCACTTCTCCCAGGCCTCATTTCCCTCTCTCTTTCTCTGCTCTGCTACGGTTTAAACAAGGATAAAGGAGAAGGGGGATTTTGGACTAGTTATAGAGAGAAGAAGGGAAGGTATGATCAGCCCGCGGAGAAACTTCCAATCCTAATTTCCAAGATATTACACAGCATTTCAAACTTCTTTACAGATTTTGAGAAAATAATTCTATATTTATCTTTACTGGCCTCCACTATGTTTTTTTATTTGCCTCCAACGAACAGTACAAAACAAACCAAGACTATTATGAAGAGCAAATATAATAGCTTTGTTATCGAGTCTAAGATTAAGGTTTTATTTGGAATGATTTTTTTACTATTTTTTAAAACAGTTTTTTATTATAAAAAATATAATTTTTTAATAAAAAATTATTTTAAGAAGCATAGTAAGAGAGCTATCCCAAAAGAAGCCTAAGGCATCATTTATGAAGGCTTTTTTATTGCTTATTAAAATAAATTTTTAGTATAAAACATAAAGCTGCTTTAAGAAGCAACAAGAAAGAAGCTCTAAACAAAAACTAAGGTTTCGTTTGGGGCGGCTTTTTTACAAGAAAGTTGTTTTAAAGCAACAAGAAAGCTGCTTTAAGAAGCAACAACAAAGCCTTAGACTTCGGCTTCGGTTTGGGACGGCTTTTTTACTGCTTCTCTAAAGGAGCTTTTTAGTACAAATTTTTTTATTTTTGTATTAAAACTCCGTTTTAGAAAGCAGTAAAAAAGCCGTCCCAAACGAAGCCTTCATCTCGAGCAATTTTCTAGTGTTTTTTAAAACATTTTTTAGTAAAAAATATTTTGAATTAAAAATTTTTATATTAAAAAGCTAACTTTAAAAAGTCGAGGGAAAAAACTATCCCAAATGAAATCTAAGAGATTATTAACATATATTAAGTGGATGATAGAGGAGTTAATGTTCTTGATAAGAATATTGTTGTTGTCATTAACAGCCTTATCCAATAAATTAAAGAAGATACGTATGCTATGGTGAAAAGAAAGGGGATTAAGGGGCAACGTACATTATCTTAGTCCATTGAAAGACCATTGAAATAACCATTAATATGCTCATTTATATTGACTAAGAAAGGAACATCATTTATGCAAGCAACCACACAATTGAAAAATGGATAGGAAAACCTGTAAGTAGTAGTCCTTGAAGAATAAAATTTTAATAAATATTATCAATTTTTTCTTAAGATACTAATTAGAGTTGGTTGCATTGAATGTCTTGATCAGCTCATAGGAAGACTAAAATTATATGCATTATCCACTTTTGAGAGTAAAAGCAGCTAGAGCAAGATATATATCCACTTCTTCCCTTAGGGAAGGAGTACAAGTTGTAATAACTTCTTTCATCAATAAAATTAGACAACCCCTTGATATCAATTAGATCCACAAGGGAATGTGATTCATTTTGGTTTCTAGAGGACAAAAGAGATAAATGCAATAATCTTGATCCATCTTTCTAGAGAACTTTTATTTGGTCCGGTTACAGGACGTAGCTCTACGTTCGGCCGCCAGTAGAATCGCGCCACGCATTCTCACTATTTACCGTGCGCCCCGACAACCCGACCCGAAACGGACCAAAGATGGCTCGGTATTTCTCGATTTTGCTAGGTATTGCTCGGTATTACTCGGTATTGCTAGATATTGATCGATTTTGCTCGGCAATAACCAATACCGAGCAAATATCGAGTAATACCGAGTTGTACCGAGTTTTTTTAGGTATTGGTACAACTCAGTATTGGTATTCTAGAAAAACTCGGTACAACTCGGTATTTGCTCGGTATTGGTCTTCACATAACGGTATTTTTTATTATTGTCATGCAATACCTAGCAATACCGAACAATACCGAGTAATACCTCGCAATACGTGAACATAACATTCCCGGGTTCCGATCCGGGTCAAGTCGTCGGGCCGCGCGCGGTAGAGAGTAAGAGCACGTGACGACATGTTATTGGCGGCCGAACGTAGCTCTACGTCCGGTCAGAAGAAGACGTAATAATCGTTCCTTTCTAGAACCCGTGATAGAACCCTTCCCACTGAGTCCTCTCATGTTCAAGTAGCAATAATAAGGAATGACATAATGAGGAAAAATAATAATGATTTTGGTTATTATTTTAACCTCATATTACGTAGGAAAAGGGGATACATTTAGTTACAGTAATGGAGATATATTGATGACCATATTTTCATTTCAACAAAATAAAGAAACTTTAAAATTTTGACCTAAACAGGGATTTAAAAAAATGCTTTATTAATCATTTGAAAATCCCAACACTGCTTCTTAAAAATGACATGCTTCATATTTAAGAAATTATCGCCAAACATTCCAAACAATCTCATAATCATCTATGAAGGAAAGTTTGAAAAGGAAGAAAATCTCCAACCTAAGCAAATCCGTATTACCTTTTAATTTCCACATATGTTTGATTATGACAGAAGAGAACCATAAAATTGGTGCTTACTAATCACATGACCAAACAATACTAACTCATTCAACTAGAAAATTATGACCAATCGAAAAGATCACTTCATCTTCTTTACTCATAAAAAGAATTAGTGAAGTCGTTTTTTTTATTATTTTGGGGTTTAAAAAATATTTTCAAACAAAATTATCATCTTTGTAAAAAAAAAAAAATTATCGTCTTTGCAAGAACTAAAGAGTAGCACATATAGAGAGACACCCATTCACGGTGTGGGGGTTTGGGGTAGAAGCCCTAAGATTTGATCAAAAAGAGTGTAAGATGGAAAAACTATAAAAAATGATCATTTACACAACATTTTGTGCTCTCTACTAGGGTTTCGGTCTAGGAGATTATGGTGCTCCTCGGCCGGCTAGGGCGCGCGTTCCTCGGTGCTCTAAGGAAGTTTTTTCTTCCCCTGTTCTCTTTATCTGTGGTGATTTTGTACGTGTTTCGTTTTATTTTCATTTTGACACCTCCGGCCTTTCTTGCTAGAATGGTGGGGAAGTGGCTGGGGCATGTGCTCCTCTGATGGTCGATTTCCTGATCTCAAACCTTCTTCGTTTCGTGGTTTACCATCGTTGTGGATTTTGGATGAAGAAATTAATTAATGCCCTTGCGATTCCTTTTCATTTTTACTCAATTAGTTTTTTCCCTTCTAAGAGGTCTTCTCTGGAGTCTATTCGTAAGTTTTTTTCCTCCCTTAAGCGCTACGGGTAAGATTTCTGTTACTTTGCTTGATCAGACGCATATCTTGATCAAGTTGAGTAATGGCATTGATTATTATAGGATTTTCTGTCATCGTTCCTACTTAGTTCATAATTGCTATATGAAGTTGACCAAATGGTCTCCTATGGTTGATGTTGGTGTTGAGTCGCCTGTTATTCCTATCTAGGTCTCCTTCCCCAATCTCTAACCTCATTTATTTCCCCCCCTATCCTCTTTGGTTTGGGTTCGATTTTTTGGTCGGCCTCTGAAGTTTGATATAGCTACTTCCGTGGGTTCTAGATCATCTGTAGCTCATGTGCTTGTTGAGCTTGACATCACGAAATCATATCCCGATAAAGTCTGGTTGGGTCCTGAGAATCCACAAAGGCTATATTCAACATGTGTCGATAGAAGCTTTCCTCGCCTTTTGTGCTTCATGTAAATGTTTAGGTCATTTGAGTGGTGATTGCAGACCTCTTCAGGTTGCCCCGCCAAATGTTGTTCTTGTAGTATCTAAACCGTTGACTGAATGTTAGCTGTGAGGGTGATAGGGTGGAAAATTTCGTTTCTTGTGATGCCATTAATGGAGCTCTAATGTGTCCTAGTGTTGATAATGACGAAAATGTTGCGGGCAATGACAATATTGTTTCTAATTCTATCGATGAAGTAATTAATATTGTTTCTGATTTGTCTAATGATTCAAAATTGAATTTTGCTATTGGTGAGGCTAATCAGCCTGATGCTGAGTTAGGTTGTGTGGTGGAACCTGAATTGGATGATATAACTATGGCTAATGCTGATGCACAAGATGGTCTGGATAACTCGTTGCCAGTTCTAGATAGTGATATGGTTCTTGTGGGCTGCTCTAACTTGAATGTTTCCATTTCAATTGGGAAAGATGTGGATCCCGCTGGCTTATTTGTGGGTCGTTAAATGCTATTAACTGTTGCATGAACCTGATAGTTAGTCCTACTAGTGAGAAGGATGAGGAGGTGTTGGGTGATGATTCTATTTTCTTAAGTTCTGAGGAGGCTAAGGTTTCGTCGGGGATTCTTATGTCGTCAGAGCTCCACAATTATCCCCTTGCAATCTTGAATCCTTTAGTTGATGTTCACATCTTTGTCATTTCCAATGGTGGTTTGTTAGCACAACTAGCACAAATAAGGTTCGGAACCAATGCAATTGGTTAAAGGAGGACATTTTTTTAGCTGATGGGGAAGATATTCATTTTGATTTAGATCGTCCTCAACTTGCAAATGCTGGTTTCTCCAAAAATAATGTTATGTGTAGTAAAAGCAAACCCAAAAAGAAATGACTTTTCTTTTTGGAGACTTTCTGTGTGGTTTGCTGGTTTATCTTGATTTTGATTCTTTGGCAGCATCGTTCTTGGAATAGGACAATAATGAAACAGGTTTCCTGCAAGTCCCTTGGACGGTCATGGCTTGGTTGGCAACCTAGGTGGTTCTTTGGTATTTTGGCTATTTTCATTTTCCCTCCTTGGATGGTCCCAAACTTGGCAACCAGGGGCGGTCTGAGTTCTATTGGCTGAGGGGGATTTCTAATTTGATTTCTTTTAGACTGTTTGGCATGCTCGATTATTGTACTTTTTTTGCTGTAATTTTCATCTATGTGCCCATTATTTGATCTTATGGTGTATTGTTCTTACTCATTAATGTATCCTTTTTTTCTTTAAAAAAAAAGATGGAAAAACTATCATTTAGCTGATTGTATATTTGTCAAAATTAATTAAAATTTTTTGAGATGCTCTTTTTGGTGTTTAAATACTTGATAAGAATTTTTAGAATCATTCCTAAAATATTTATTTATAGAAAAAAATTGTTCTTACTCATTAATGTATCCTTTTTTTATATTTTCTATCCCTTTTTTTTATTTAAACTCTAATCTAAGAAACTAAATGTATACCTTTAAAAACCTACCATTTAAGAGTCCTTTGAGGTACATTAATAGCTTTATCATACAAAATGAATTTGATATTACAAAAAATGATATATCACTGTGGGAAAAAAAAAAATCATGAAATATAAAGCTCAATCTCTCCATGAAAAAACCGATTTTGCTTGCGCATTATTGCTTTACTATTTGGATATGGCAAGTACGAAATGCGTTGCTAAAATAAATAGGAACTTTTGTATAAGGTTAGAAGACAAGCTAAACCTTGCCATTTTAGGATTCGCTTGGGGCATATTTCTTTCTTAAAACAGCTTTTTTTATGCAAAAACTGTTTTAAAAAACAGTCAGAAAGACTTCCTAAATGAAGCCTTAGTTTGCAAACTTGTGCTTGGTCTTTTACATGGCCATAAAATTAAAAAAAAAAACATCCTTTAACATTTATCATATTTACAAACTTGTTTATATTCTCTCATCGTGCAGACCGAGCAAGCCAAAACGTCGTTATATGAGCTATTACTCTAAAATTAAAATCACTTAAATTTTGATGTGCGAGTAGTAGCAGTGCCTATTTTTTTTTTTTTTGATTGATGAGCACTATTAGTTATTTTAAAAATGCTATCAAAATTTTATCCAAAAATTTTGGTTCTACAAAAACAACATGAAGTCTTTATCCCACTATGTAACGTTAGCTACATGAATCTTTTTCCTCCATTATATCCTATTAAGAATCAAATTATTATTAAAATATAATAATAAAAAAGGTCATTAATATTTTCAAGCCAAAATTTTAAGGTCTACCTCTAAATTTCTTAGCATAGACTAGATCTAACACATCTATTCTCTTAACCTTGTCATTAGAAGGCCAACACTTTATGTGACCAAATCATCTAAGGAAACTCTCTAATATTACCTTCCACTGGAGCTAATGTAACATTTTCACATATATATTTGATACGTCCTCCAAAAATTATCTTGATCGGGCACAAATCTCGATGCAAAATCAAGTTAAAAACTTCAAAAATTAAATTCGGGATCATCTAAACTCTGATTTCAGCAAACTTACAGCCAAACTGAACGTCTCAGAAATACAAACCCAATGACACCAAAATTGACTCAATCCGAGACCAAATGAGTCCAAATTAAGGACCCGAAGTGCTTTTAGAAGCTTCACACACAGTTTGAGTTACCAAATGATTTCCAAACATGACGAGCTTATAATCGAATCAAGCGGCTTGACGAGACAAATCCAACGAGCCCAAGATCGTCAAATTCCAAAATAATTAAGACCTCCAAATGTCTGACGAATGATGTATGATCAAGGGATTCAATATCGACTGTCCATCCAACCACTCCACATTTACCCATGATCTCTTGCATATATACGGGTCATGTCATTCTTGAAAATTTGTAAATAGATCTCTCATTTTTCTTGAAAGGGGAGTCAAGCAAGAAGAGAAGAGAAGGAAAAAGCTCCTCCTAAACCACCTCCAGAGTTCCGTCGGACCATTGCCGGAGTTCCACCGGACCACCGCCGGAGTTTCGCTGGACCACCACCGGTCCACCATCGGATTTTCGTCAACCACTGCCAGAGCTTCTCCGGACTACCACTTGAGGCCCTCACCTTCGTCGAACTACCACCTGAGGCCCTCATCTTCATCAAACCACCACATAAGGCCCTCACCTTCGCGGGACTGCCACCTGAGGCCCTTGCCTTCGCCGGACCACCACTTGAGGCGCTCTCCTCCGCCGAACCACCGCCTGACGTTGTTGCTCCACCGAACCACCACTGGAGGCCTTGACTTCTATCGGACCACTACGTGACGTCGTTGCTATGCCAGACCACCACTTAAGGCCCCAGACTTCTGCCAGACTACCACATGAGGCCCGAATTTCCACTGGACCACCACTCGATGCCCGAACTTCTGCTGGAACACCACCTGAGGCCTAAAATCCTATTAGGCCACCATCTGATGCCCAGAGTTCTACCAGAGTACCGCCCTACGACAACGATCTTTCTGACCTTGGTCTCCTGCCGGCTACGGTCCTTCCGACCTCTTTTGCCTACTATGGTCCTTCAGGCCTCCATCACCAGACAATGGTATTTCTAACCCCAGTCTCCTGCCAACTACGATCTTTTCAACCTCTATCACATCGACTATGGTACGGCCGACCAAATAAAACTTGTATATATAACTCCCACCATATAATGTGCTATATATGATGTATATTTATGACATCAAGCCAAGGCCTTCTCCCAAGGAAGGGCCTCATTTGTAATTGACTGCAAATACTAGTGGATTCATTCAAACTGAGCCATACCCCATGGTTTTTCTCCCTTTTAGGGGTTTTTATGTAAAAATTTTGTTGCTCTTATGAACGATACACCCTCTCTCTTATCTGATTGCGTGCTGGATCTTTGCGCAATGCTAAGATATTAACTATTATTTCTCTACCGCCGTGAATTCTCTAGAACACAACAATACTCATTTTACATTTTTGTTACCAAGTGTAAAACCACTCATCCACTTGAGCATCATCATATGGGCAGCACTTAACTTTTTTTATTCTCTTTTAATGACCAAAATTCAGCGCAATAAAAAAATTGTAGAAAAATAAAAAAAAAAATTCAAAATCAATTTTTTTAGTAGAACTTTTTAAAATTTTCAACTTACTTTTTAAATAGCAATATCCATACCAAATAAAAAGTTGGAAGCCCATTCTATTGAACCTAATTGGATTGGGCTAGGCTTTTAAATTTTGATACCGCGTTTAGGCACTTGTGGATGTTCGAATTAATAAGCTAGTTAATTAATTTCAAATTTAGTTTTTTTTTTCATAATTAATTTTTTATAGCTATTTAAAGTCAAGATGTCTGAACAATAGATGTTTAGTTGATGCACTTTTGATTTGGGATCTTCTATATATATATATATATTCACAATCTATATTTACTTTATCTTATATAGTCATCCTGCGTTTTTAATTTGAATATGAATTAATTTTTATAATAGCAGACTTCAGCTAAAAATAATACTTACAAATAAATTCAAAAACATTACTCTCATAGTCAAAATAAATCAATCACCTCTTCTTAAACCCACCATCAAAACCCTAGAACTCAAAGATTATAATTGGTATCGGGCAATGCCACATAGCTCATCTTCGTCTATTGGTTGAGAGCTTAGGCTACTAATTAAGAGATCCTGGATTCGAGTCTTGTGTATGTGATGTGTGTGTGAGTCTGCCTTAATTGACCTAAATGTCCAAAAAAAAAAAAAACGGGTCATGCCAGATGAATATGATACTCTTGTTTGGAAGGGACAAGGGAACTTGTTCCTCCTACCTCCATTTAAAATTGGTTAGGTTGCAAGTAGATTTTAGTTATTAAATAGAACTCTAATTAATGGCTTGATTATCAAATATAAAACTTATTTGGTAGTGATACAAATGGATGAGAGTTTGTGATGGGGTGCACATGCCGTTGAGGAATATTCCACTATCAATACAGTACCAATATCATTCTCCACTTCTTTCTGCTACGGCTATATTCTATTTCTATTATAAAGTTTAGTTATCTTTTATTTTTATGCTTAGCTTGCTACAGTATTACGGTATATAAGTAATATATGTATTGATGATAGTAAAACAGGGTAGAACCTATACACATTTTAGTATTTGGTACTATTTTATTCTTGTGTGTTGGTTCTTTCTTGGTCGTTACGCTAGATTGGTATTAGAGATGATTTGTGGTCCTAGAAGGAAAAATTATTCTGTGTGGTGACCAGATCCTAATAAAAATGCGCCACGTATGGCACTGAGCTGTACTGCGGTTCGGTACCGCTCCGTACCTAAGCGTAAACCGGACGATTATCCCGTCCGGTGTCCGCACAGAATAATCTCTCCCAGAATAGAGTATGGAACCAGGTGTGCTGCTCTCGACGAGGATCGAACCATAGAAGCATTGTGGTCTGCTCAAACCAGCATCACAAAGCATCTGGATGAGCTTACAATAGCTTTCTCCAATTTCACAGGGGAAATGTGAAATGAGATACTTCAACTCTGGACATGTGCCAATGCAAACCCAATTATGAATTAACACATGTTGGCAACTACACCGGTCACAAGAGTTCCAGTGAGAGTAGGTTAGTTCTATCGATGCCCCCTACCACCATACCTGATGTATCTAGTTTTGAGGATGATTCTAATGATGCTCTTGACGGAGAAGCTCCTGATTCAACATAACAAGAACCTGTCTAATATTATGAAACTCGAGGGAGACAAAGAATACAAAACAGAGGGCAGGGAGACTTCTGTGTCAAGCTTGACATTCCATTTTTTTACTTGAGATTGCACATCGAGGATTACTTGGATTGAGAAAGCGTCATAGACTCATTTTTTTATTATATGGAAATTTGATTTGATAAACATGTAAAATATGTAGCATTTTGTCTGAAAGGGGGAGCTAGTGCTTGGTGGATACAATTACTACAATCACGCCGACGAGAAGGTAAAGGGGTCATTAGAAGTTGGTACCACATGAAGCAATTGCTGAGAGGGCACTTTTAATGAACAGACTTTTAACAAATGCTATATTTGCAATACCAGCATTGAGTATAGGGAAACCGGTTCGTGTGTTAGTATACATAGGAATTTTACCGTCTATGTGCTCATAACAAACTTACCAAAACTGAGAATCAATTGGTTGCCCGTTACATTGGTGGATTGAAATATGTACTTCAAGATAAATCAGAGCTCAATTCAGTTAAGTATCTATCACAAGCAATTAATTTTGAATTGAAAGTTAAATTATAGGTTTTTTTTTAATTGAAAGTCGAATTATAAGTACAACGACAATCACGTTCATATGCACAAAAAAAAGCTTCTAAGTGAAACTCGCCCTTAAACTATTAAACCGGTTGCTATTATACCAATACAAGAACAATCACTAACACAGCTACCTAATAGTTTCACAATTGATGAGAAGGGACAAAGTAGGTCGAAGATTACTGCCCAAGAAAATTTATATGTCAAAATTTATGCCATCTACATTCCCATCAGGCTTGCCTCCACTTCACAGACTACATTACCAAATTGAATTTATCCCAAGAGCAACGTTACCCGATTTACCCCATTATCTCATGAGTTCCAAGGAACATTTCACTCTTCAAAACATAGCCGATGAATTATTAAAGAAACAACTCATTCAACCTAGCATGGGCACTTATGCGGTTCTCGTACGCATTGTACCCAAAAAAGATGGTCAATGAGGAATTTGTATAGATAGTCATGCAATCAATAAAATTATAATTAAATAATGATGTTCTTAATAAACTTGCTAGTGCCACCATGTTTTTTAAATTCGACTTGCGAAGAGAATTTGATCAAATTAGGATCGACCTATTGATGAGTGGAAAGCGGCTTTTAAAACTCGAGGTCGTTATGAATGGAAGGTGATGCCCTTTGGATTATGTATTGCACCCTCCACTTTTATGCACCTTATGAATGAGGTTCTCAAACCTTTCCTCGACAATTTCGATGTTGTTTACTTCGATAATATTTTTCTGTATAATTCTTTTTTTTTAATCATCTGAATCACCTGACACGTATCTTTGAAAGCCTTCGATGCAACAAATTGTTTCTTAATTCTCCAAATGTGAATTTGCTGCCACTCAGGTTCATTTCTCGGGATATATATTCGCACCAGATGTCATTCATATGGATCCACATAAAATTATAGCTATTCTATAATGGCCTATATTCCTTTAAGCTTATTTGAAGTTTGAAGCTTCCACGAACTAGCAAACTTTTATTGTAGATTCGTCAAGGGATTCGACATAATATGGCCCCAATAACAAATTCTTTAAATTCTAAAAATTTTCTGTGGACACTCGCATAACAGCAGAGCTTTGAAACCATTAAAACGACCCTTCAGCACATGTCCTCGCCTTGCCTGACTTCGATAAACCATTCCAAGCTGATACAGATGCCTCTTCCATGGGCATAGGTACAATTCTATCACAAAAAACAAACCCATTGTATTTTCAGTGATAAACTAAGTTCAACACGGCAAAAAAGGTCATCTTATGAACAGGAGTTGTATGTGGTAGTCAATGCTCTTAAACAGTGGGAACACTATTTGCTTCACCAAGATTTTTTATTTTGTGTAGTGATTAATCAAGAACTCCAATACATTAACAATGAAGAAACCATAAACTGATTACATGTCTGTTGTATTATTTTCTTCTAGAAATTTAGTTTTGTGATAAAATATAAGGCCGACAAACAAAATCGGATAGCTGATGCTCTTAGCCACCGCACTGCACTACTCAATCAGCTTCAAACAAAGATTATAGGTTTACAACAATTACAAGAGCTATACAAAAAATAATTAAGATTTTTTTTACTTTGTGGACTAGCTGCCAAAACGGTCACCCAGTTGATGATTTCAGCATACGGAATGGCTCCATTTTAAGGGTAACAACTTATGTATTCCCAACTCTTCATGGCGATAACAACTAATAAAAGAAATTCACTGTGGGGGCTTGGCTTCTCATGTGGGCCGAGACAAAACATTACAACAACTATAATTTTGTTTCTATTGGCCGCATCTTCATCGTAATATCACTCATTTTGTCGAATATTGTCATGTATTCCAGATTTACAAGGGAACATCTCAAAATGCAGGATTAGATTTACCTCTCTATCTGTTCTTGATTTTATTTGGAAAGATTTAAGTCTTGATTTTGTCGTTGGCCTTCCATGCACAAAATATGGATATGATTTCATCATGGTCATTGCCGATCAATTTTCAACATTTTAGTGAGAGTTGTGGAAGCATTTGAACATTGATATTAAACTTTCATTTGCATATCACCCACAATTCGATGGCCAAACGGAGGTCATCAACCGGGCATTTGCTAGCATGCTTCGCTGTCTTTTTCAGCAAAATCCAAAATCGCTCTACTAGCCAATTCCCTTTTAATATAATCTATACAAAGATGTTAAATCATCTCATTGATCTTGCGGTTCTACCTAAATGTCACATCTAATCAATTCCAAAACAGCCATTCAATGTGTTGATACAATAAAAACTGTTAAAGACAATTTGACAACCTCCAATACCACTTATAAACAACAAGCTGACTGATATCGTAGAATCAAAGTATTCAATCTTGGTGTTCTCGTTATGCTTCGCCTATTCAAAGAGTGATTCCTGTCAAGTAGTTACTCCAAACTCAGTCCAAAAAAGATTGGCTAGTTCTCATACTAAGTCAAATCAATGATAATGCTTACATTATTGATTTATCTTCCAAATTCAAAAAGTTTTCTACCTTCAATGTTGTTGACATCTACACGTAGTACCCACCTAATAATGCTCCTACTAAACTCATCTCATCAAAAGCGAGCTCTTTTGATGTTGGAGGTCTAATGCAGTGCACATGTCGTCGAGGAATATTCAACTACCAATACAGTACCAATATCATTCTCCATTTCTTTATGTTAAAGTTATATTCTATTTCTGGTACAATATTCATTTATCTTTTATTTTTATGCTTAGCGCGCATGATATAGTGTTACATTATAGAATTTATATATGTATTGATGATAGTAAAACATGGTAGAACATATATATATACATTTTACTATTTCGTATTGTTTTCTTCCTGTGTGTTGCTTCTTCCTTGCCAGTTTTGCTATAATGATACTTATAGTCTAATTATCAAGCATATCATTATATGACTAATGCTGAACGTAGCTATTAGTTAGCATTGGTATCTTCACCAACTTTGTGTGAATAATGTCTTTTCCCAATGTCATATGTATGAGGATGTCTTCATTACGCAACCCCTAAGCTTCATGAATACAAACCACCTTATACATATATATGTATGTATATATATATATATATATATATATATATATATATATATATATATATATATATATATATATATATATATATATATATATATATATATATATATATTCTTTACAAAGCCATTAAAAGCCTCAAGCAAGCATTTTGCTTTAATACCATGAGCTAAGACATTTTTTTGCTGCTTTTATCTTCACCAAACTCTCTTATCTTATATGTCTCTCTTTGTCCTGAGAAATTATTTTGTGCAGATGATGAAAGCTGTCCGGACTCAACCAGAATGCGCCATGTCATCCCTTGTTCGGTACCGCGGCTTGGTGCTGCTGACATGGCGCATTCTAATTAGTCTCCGGATGTCATTAAGTGTTCCGGTCTTCCCACAGAATAATTTCTCCCTCAATACTAATTTTTTTATGACTAACCAAACGCTTACTCCTTACTCTGACTCTGCACTCATTGATCCATCTAGTTATAGAGCTATACCAGGCAATCCATACTACTTAATTTTAAATGATCGGATATCGCCTTCTCGGTTAAAAAAGTTTTTCAGTTGAAGTGCCACCGCTACTTCTGAATATAGAAATGATTGTACTATAACAAAGCATCCGAGCCTTTCTTAACAAATTCTTCAATCAACATTTTGTAAAATAATTCTGGATGATAAATTTATAACAGAATAAAAAAGTTTTTTTTTTTTTTTTAAGATGAAGAAGAAGGTATTATACATAAAATGATTGTACTATATCTGCTAGTTAATACCATTTGATAATAAATTAAAAGTCTTCAAAAGTAAAAAGAAAGGACCAATAATTATGGTATCAAAGCATCGCTTGCTCAAAACCTTTCATTTCAGAGATAAAGCTTTACAGAATCTGAGATCTTTTCAAGAGGAAGGTATGAAAGACCTTTCCATTCATAATAATTAATATACATCCACTGATTTTGTACGCGAATCCAGCCAAACAGTACAGCCGTATGTCCAAAGCTATAAAGCTATGAAGCTATGAAGCTAAGAAGAAATATCGCTGTAGGTAGATTTCATGCTCTTCGGTCTGGAAATTTTCAAAGCAGTTTGTTTGGCTATTAGTTTGGGGGAAGGCACCGCATGCTTGTTCTTCTTCATCTTCTCGTTAAGATTCTCCAGAGAGAAAAAATTCGTTAGAATATTTTATTTCAAATTTAATTAATTATGATGAATTTGAAAATTCTAATATTTATTTTAACATAAATATAATTTAAATTTTGATTAATTAATTATTTAGTAATTATAATTATCTCAAAATTAATTTATCTTAATCACATCGAGTCAATCATTACCGGCAAATTTCAACGAGATATTTGATTTTTTTTTTTTTTTTCATATACATAATGAATTTTTAATAAGATTTCTAATGTTCCATCTTTTGTTGGCCATAGGACCAATGATATTATTCACCATGCCGGTGGCATTTTATGATATGATTCTCTCTCTCTCAAAATTAAGCTTGATTGAAGTCAAATATGTATATTTACCCCACGGGCTTAGTTGGGTTGGTTGGCGATCGTGGTTGGGAACACCCTAGCCCACGTTTGATTTCCCTCCCATGCCGTGTGACCCCTTCAATGAGGGAGAAAAGAAAGTGCAGGTCCGACACCTATGAGATTGGTTGCCATTAGACCAGACCGAGAGAATTAGTTACGCCGTCAAACGCCTCTTTTGAAAGTTGGCAATGCAGAAATACCACTCGTTTCCTATATATATATATATATTCTCTTCTTCTTGTTGTGTTGTATGATTTATTTTTCAATTACTTTGTAGTTACTCATATTTTTGATGAGCTCATATGAGTCATATTTCATATTTGATTTGATAATAATAAATATTGTAAAATTTTATTTAATACTTTATCTTTCATGTTATTTTAAGTAATTATATACTAAAATAATTAGTAATTATGTGCTAATTTTTTTAGAATTGATTATTAGTATTGTTAAAAAAACTATTTTAGCTTAATTTTGATAATTATTATAACAATAAAATTATTATTTACATATTCTCTTGCTTAATATTATGTTAATTAAAGATAGTTAATTAGCATAAAAAATATAGAATTTTGATACTTTTATTTTATTTTATTTTATTGGCTTTTATTAAATGTTAGATTTTATGTAGCCTTTTTTCCTTAATGTATCACATTTCTCGTATTATATATATATATATACATTACATCTATGCTTTTAAAAAAAAAAAATCTATGTTTTTTTTTTTTTAACGAGATCAATATTTTTTTCCTTAGCCCTATATTTACTAAACTATTTTTTCTTAGATCCATATAAAATACATGTTTTTTTTTTAGATTTATATTTTTAAGATCCTTATTTTGTTTATTAAATCTATTATTTTTTCTTAGAATATTTATGTCAGATTTATTTAGTAAAATGTAATTTTATATAATTTTAGTAAACTAATATTTCAATTAAATTTATTTTGATGCATGCAATTAATTTTTCTATTTTGATGTATTCATCCTTTAAATTAAAATGAATTTTATGCTTATTTAATTTAGTGCATGTAGTATCTTTGTTAAACAAGCCGACTCACGAGCGAACTAGTCTTGACTTAAGGCTAGTTCAAACTTGCCTGATTAATTCATTGAATTTGGCTCACGGGCTATTTATCAGGTAGAGACTGAACCACTTGCACTCGCTTACTCCCCTACGGAAGTAAAAGCAGCAAGCCAAGCTTTAAACATTCAAAAGTTTTTACTTTAAAAAAAGAGAAAAAAAAAAAGCTGCAACCCCTTTCAAAAAGTAAATTAATCTCCCCTAAATATCATGTTGTTTCGTTAAGATAGAGAATTCCTTATTCTGATTGTATAAGCTGCTTTACTACATTTGTTCGTAATGTAACTATAAGAATTCTTTTACAAAGAATAAAATTATAGTTGGATACAAACTGAAGCCACACACCTGAGAACCACCCATGAAGGTTGGAAAAGGAGAATCTTATCATTAAGCATGCCTTGCTCTATGTTCCTTACCCTTTCAACATATTCCTTTGAACTCTCTTTTCAGTCTGGTCATAGAGTACTGATCAGCTGTTTCACCATTGAAGAATTAGTGGACTGAAAGTTATCTCCCATTTTAAGCCCTATTTTAGCACAGCAAAAAGGTTATTGATGAGGAAGAAAGAAGAATAATGAGGTCTTCCTTCCAAGAGTGAGTGAAAGAGGTGAAATTCTTCCTTAGATGATCCGCAAACTCCAAACTAATTCTTGCAAGTTGAGTAACTCACTATTTCAAAGGAGTGATTAAGTTTTTGCTAGCTTTGATTAAAGTAATTTACTTTTGAGTTTGCTCAAATATCCAAAGGAGAAATTTTGGGTGAGAATTATAGAGAGATGATATATTGAAGGAAGGTTTTCACTTGTATGTTTCTTCTTAAATGGAATGGTTAAATTCTTTGATTGATGCTAAAATCCATGATGATTGGGATTAACTAATTCAAATATACAATATATATATATATATATATATATATATATATATATATATATATATATATATATATATATATATATATATATAGAAAACAACATATATTAATAAAAGGCCACAATTACAGACACAATAAAAGCAAACAACACAAACAGAGTAAGAAAAGGCAAAGACAGCCAATACAGGGCTCAGTAAATGAAATGCCGAGGCTTCCAGCACCCCAGAAATCTGGCACGGACCATCCAAAAGGAAACAACGACTGAACCAATGGTTGCCACCAGCAGACCAAAGGGATGCAATCCCCAGCTACATCATAGCCCAAACATCCAACAAACGCCAAATCTCAACAAAAATCCAAAAGAACCAGCACGGAGAGAAAAAACAAATTTATCTTCTACGTCGTCCCCTACCACGGAATCTTCCACGAGAGGCCACAGAAACTGGCCTAACACTAACCAAAGAAAAATTATTTCCAGGATGACCCACCATAGATGTTCGGGGAAACAACACCCGCATCCGAAAATTCCAATTCATATTCAGATGAAACTTCAAGCCAATTCATCTGGTTCCTCAAGTCGATACCAGAAAACTCCCCCAATCGATTTTCCATAGTTTGCGAACCAACCAAATTAACAGGTACATTAATAAAATTGTTGGAGCAAACCGAATTAACTTTCACACTATCCACACAATCAGCATAAATATTCACATTTTCTCTCGGTTTGCAGGTTCCCCCAACTCCCAGCAATGGAGAATCCGAAGCAACAGACACAGCATTAAGCCCAGCATGGACCTGAATCGGAGCCATCAAATGCTCACCCAGATTCACAGAAGGAAACACAGCAAACCCCTCCGTAATACAATTACCAACCAATGAATTAACCGGTAAAACCTCAAGAGGAGTAAAAGGAGTAGCATTGGGAGATAAAACCTTAGCAATAACCTCAGAATCAACACCAGCCTCCAGCACTCCCTTTTCCTCCCTAGAACAGTCATGCATGGTTCACAGAAGGCACCTCCGATTGAAGCACCCCGCACTGATCAGACACAGGTTTATTAACCTTAAGATTTGGGTGTAAAATAGTACATGACTCCTTAGAATGACCTAACGAATTGCAATGCAAGCATAAACTAGGAAAATCATCAAAAAGATCACATTTTGAACATAACCCGAATCAACAGAGCCAACCCAAACCTTATCAACATGCTTTTTGGTAACATCCATTTCAACCAGGATTCGAGCCACATACGGCCGAGAACCAGACGCCGTGGCCAAATCCGATTTCAGAGGGTGACCAAAGAGCAAACCTAAACCGAAAAGAATCCTAGGAGAAAATAAATGAGGTCTCAGAAGGGGGAAAGAAACCCAGATGGGCATAATAGGAGAATCCACCTCAACATTCAAAATGGGAGACCATTTAACCACTTTCATGAAGCAATTTCAAACAAAATAAGATCTATGTGAAAAAATTCTGCAGTAATCAAAATCATTCACCAGTTTAATCAAAACATTACGGTGGTTTAGAACAGTGACCGAAAACTCCCCAATCAGCTTTAAATCAAAGCAAAACTTCCTAATGGCATCAACCGATGGTCTCTTACCCGGAAAACGACCAACCAACGAAAATTCAAAAGGCTTAGCAAGAGACCGAACCTCTTCCTCAGAAATCAACAAAGCCGGCAAACCACGATGAGAAGAAAAGCTTAAAACAGGAAAAGATGAAGAGGTAATACCAGAGACAGCATCTTTAAAGGATAGGGGGGCCGAAACCCCACACAAGAAACCAGGATCCTGCAACCGAGAGGATGCCATAAGAAAAACACAAGAAACCCTAAAGAAAGAAGCAGAGAAATCGCTCACAGTCACAGAGACGGAGGAGGCGGCGGAAACCCTAGCAGAGCAAAAGAAAACATTTCAATATATATATATATATATATATATATATATATATATATATATATATATATATATATATATATATATATATATATATATATATATATATATATATATATATATATATATATATATATATATATATATATATATATATATATATATATATATATATATATATATATGTCTATAAAGCAAAGCTTAATTTTACAAGTAATTAAAATTTAACTGATTTTAATGTGCCACTACAAGATGGAGTTATTGTCGAAGAGTCTGGTCGTAGAATGATGTTCAAGAAATAGAGCACATGTAAAGGGGTTGGTGAGAGCATTGACAATCTTATCATCAATGAGAACATGTGCAACGGGAATATTGTTTTTCTAAACTTCTCCCCAAATAAAGTAAAGATCAAGGTTATTATTTTTCACGTGGAAGTGAAATATTAGATTAGCATATATATATATATATATATATATATATATATATATATATACTTTTATCTTTTGATAATTGACATTGATTCCCAAAATATTAAAATATCATATAAATTTTATATGCAATAGAGAGATTATCATCATTGTTGGCAATAAACTTTTATTATCTTCTTTAAACTTCATGTCATCCTATTTACATTGAATTTTTTATTATTTTAAAAAAAAAAATCAAAAGAGAAATGATTTGAAGCATATTATTTATGAATATTTAGCTAAATTTAAATAATTTTTTAAAAGGGGTAGAGGATTAGTCATGTAATAATTATTTTTGCTTCATAATTTTGTTAGGTCAAAGCAATAGATAAAAGTTGGATTAATCTCAAAGATAGACGTTTGCGACAATATAAGAATGAAGTCACTACATTTATTAAATTTGCACACGAAATAATCCTCAAAAGGAGAAGATTTGCTACCCATGTCGTTAATGTGTAAATGTCTTTTTTCAGACTTATAGTGTCGTAGAGAATCATTTGCTAATTAATGGAATACAAACATCATATACTTAGTGGACATGTCATGGGGAAACATCTCAAGCTTTTAGTGATGTAAATTTAGGCAAAAGAGATGTGAATGATCTTAATAATACAAATGAAGAGATTGATGAGATACAAGAAATCTTAGAAGATATGCATAGTGGAACTTTCATGAACACTTCTCCCAAATAATTTACCAAATGGAGAAGATGATAATATCGACAAAGATGAAACAACTATATTTGATAGACTACAAAAAGATGCAGAACGTGATTTATACTCTTGTTCAGATTTATTTATGTTATCTGCTCTTGTAAAGTTATTATACATTAAAGTTCTTAATTATTGGACAAATAAATCATTCAACACGATCCATGAATTTATAAAATCTATCTTACCAAATGGTGAAAAACTTCCATCTTCATATTATGAATCAAGGAAGATTTTATCAGATCTTGGTTTGAGATATGAAAATATTCATGCTTGTAAAAATAATGGTGCTTTATTTAGGAAAGATTATAAGGATAAAGAAGAATGTCCTGAATGCATGGAATCAAGATGAAAAGTTAATGATGAAAAAAAAAAATACTCAAAAAATTCTACATTATTTTTCCATTACTTCTCGATTACAACGGTTATTTGTGTTAAGAAAAAATAGTCATGAAATGAGATGGCATAAGGAAAATTAGTTTGGGGATGAAAATGTATTAAGGCCAGCATGCAGTTGGTTCTAAAGTTTGGAAGGGTTTTGATATTAGCTTTCCTTTGATTGTAGAAGATTCTCGTAATGTATGTCTTGGATTAGCTTTAAATGGATTCAATCCTTTAGTAATATGAGTACTTTTTATAGCATATGGCCCGTCATTCTTATGCCATATAATTTACCTCTTTGGAACTGTATGTTATTTGAGGTTATGTTTATGACACTATTAATTCCTGGTTATGTTACTCATAGGAAAGACATGAACATGTATTTAATACACCTTATAGTAGAATTAAATGACTTATTGGTGAATGATATCAAAACTTATAATTATGTAAGTAAGAATACCTTTCAAATGCATGTTGCTCTTTTACGTGATAGTGAAACTTTTTCACAATATTTTTGAAACAAAATTTGTTACATGGGTCACTGATACTTCTTGCCTGAAAACCACAAATGGAGGAAAAGTAGGAAGTTTAATGGCAAGCATGAAGTTAGAGTGAGACCTCAAGTTTTATCAGGAGATAAAATATTATCATAAATGGAATCATTAAATAATGTAAAGTTTGGAAAGCACCCTAGCTGCACATTGAAAAAAATATTTGTGATAATATTTTGGGGACCTTAATAAATATAGAAGGAAAGACAAAAGATACAGAGAAAGCTCGTTTGGATCTACAATATATAGACATAAAGCATGAGCTACATTTGCAAAAATAAGGTGAGAAGTATCTAAAACCTCCGACCTTTTACACACTATCTCCAAAAGAGATAAAAAGGTTTCTCAATTTTGTTAGATCAGTAAAGTTTTTAGACGATTACATAGCAAATATATCTAGATCAGTACATATTCGAAATGATAAGCTTGTGGAATTAAAAAGCCATGATTGTCATGTTATGTTGCAACGAATCGTTCATTTAGGATTGCGTGGATATTTAAATAAGGATGTGCATAGTGCTTTAAGTGATTTGTAAAGATTTTTTAGGATATCATATGCTAAGACATTGAAATTTAATGTGTCAAAGAAATTAGAAGATATGATCATCAATATAATTTGCCAATTTGAAAAGATATTTTCACATGCTTTCTTTAACATAATGGTTCACTTGGTTGTTCATTTATATTGATGATCATAAGAATGAGCTAAGAAAAGAAGATCCATTTATTCAAGATGTGGCAACAAAGCAAAAAAGAACAATTTTCATTATGAGTTGAACAAAGAGTGAGATACTCAATTTCTTAATTTTATTTATTGTTTATATTTATAATTTTTTTCTAATGTTAACAACTTCACAAAACTTGATTACTAACTTGCTTCTAGTTGAAGAACTTGAATCTTCATGGATCATTGGAAGGCAATGAAGATCTTTACTCTTTAGTAATGGGTCCAGATATTTGTGTCAATATATATTCATGGTGCATTATTAATTGAGTTAAGTTTTTAGTCAACCAACATGACATTCGAAGGGTAACCCAAAATAGAGGTATATCAGTTCAGGATTCTCATAAAGATAGAAGTTGTTGATTTCTATGGGGTTTTAACTGATGTAGCTGATTTGAGCGATATTGATGGAAATCATGTGGTATTATTTAAGTGCAAATGGTTTGATCTTGAGCATAAAAAACTCAATATAATTGATGGCGATTTCACATCTATAAATATAAGTAAAACTTGGTATGATAATGATCCTTATGTATTAACAGACCAAGTTACTCAAGTATTTTACATTAATGTTACAAAATTAAGAGGTGATTGACATTTTGTACAAAAAGTGCAGCCTATGCATTTATTTGATCCCACCCTCATGAATTATTTGAATGAATATCAACTTAACACTGAACAACTAAATAAAAATACGACATTTCAATAAGACGAGCAAAATGATGTAAACTTCCAAGATGATTTTGGTGAGATTGGTTTCTTACATATAAAAGATTTAGAGCCGCAAATTTTAGATTCTGTAAAAAATGTGCATGTACAACCAACTCAAACTGATGATTTTATATGCGATGAAGATGAAGAAGAGGAATATGATACAATATTAGCTGAATATTATAGTGAAGATGATGTTGATGTACATATTAACATTGATAGTGATAAAGAATAAGATGTTCTTTCAACTTATTTGTTTCTCATATCATAATAAAATGATATTGTAGCTTTTCAATGATTTTTTTTTTTTTTCATTTTATAGTTTATTACTTCATGGATGTGGGAAAATGGATAAACTCTCAAATAATTGTAAATTACTCACATTTATTTGCACCATCAACTAGTGATAATATGCAGTCTATATTGAAAAAAGATGCTTCACATGTTTCTATTACTAATAATGGTAAGTTGATTTTTTTAACTTATTAGGTTAAATTCTTTTTAATGTTTTTTATTTTGCTTGCTTAAACACTATCCTTGGATAAATATAATTTTTTTATAATAGATAATCTTATGTCTAACTATTTACATGTATCATTTGAAGGAGATTTAACTACAGGAGAAACATCTCCAATAAATAATAGCTTAGGTTTACCTCATCCATCTACACTAGAAAATGAGGAGACTATCACTGGTATTATTACTTATGACTTGCTCAAATTTAATAATTATGATGAATATAAATGACTTTTTTATTTAATATTGAGAATAATGTTCTTTTTTTTTTTTTTTGCAGTTTCAAGTGCTAAAAAAAAAGGTCATAATAGAGGCGTGACACTAGAGAAATTTTATAGAACTAAAGGTAAGATATCAATATTCATTCTAGATGGCTTGAATAGGCCAGTTGGAGAGCATCACTCAAAGTTGCCTAGAGAGGTGTATATAATCATTAGAAATTTTGCACTCATGAAAGTCGAAAGATGGGATCAAATTAATGATGTCGATAAATAAATATTTTTGAAAAAAATGATGGTAAGATGTTTAATTATGATTTTATTTATTTGTTATTTGTGATACAATTTTTTTATGAATAATTTTTATTTTTATGACAAAATGATCATGTAAATTTTGGCAATGGCTTTTTATTCAATTTTAGCTATCACATCTTGGGATAATTTATGTAATTTTTGGGCTTTTTATGAAATTTTTATAATTTTTTAGTGTCTTGTATTAATTGGTCTTCTTTCATTATTTTCTATTATCTTTATTGTGAGAGGATATAATTTCCCTTACATGTCAACCTTAATTGCACATGACGCTGCATTCTTTGTTGGATTTTATTTGTGCATGCTAACTGGCAAGTAATCATTTAATGCACTTCATGCTTGAAAGGAATTTCTACTATTGATTGTAGGCTAGTGGATACTGATTGGAAGGGTGTCACACATTCAATACATTCCCTTTAGAATTGTGCTTGTATGGAGGTCCTTTTGCTTGCATCATGCCTACCATCCTCATTCATAGGCAACATAGTGTGTTTGTTTGTGGTGGCAAGTTGTGTGCAAGCTGCTGATTATTGGTTACAAGGCATTGTTGTATTCAATGCCTGTTGTATTTATTTGAGTTGTTGTATGCATGACAGGTCTTCTACTATTGCTTGTAAGTGCCACCATTTCAATCTACAGGAAAACTATTTCTTGCATTAAGGCTTTCATTAATGCACGTAGGAGATACCCATGTATTCTACAACCGAATGTTGTTGCTTGCAAGTACAATGCATTCAACTGCATGGGGACTATTGTAGAAGTATGTTATATTCATCATGCATCAATTAGTTTCAATTGTTGTGTCTCATATATTTGCAGGTATTGATGATTGATGTCTATTTGTAATTGCTTAGATGCTGTAAATTGATTATCATTCATTATCTGTATGCATTGAGGTATTATTCATCATGATTTCGTTATTCATTAATTATGCATTTATATTATTAATTTAATTGTGCATTTTAATATTATAGGATCCAGTTCCTTTCTATTAAATTATAATCAAGTCATTTGTAATTTGCTCAAGTCATATGCATCTCACTCAGAATTTTGTCAACACCCCGGCATATCCCTTGCTTGGTGGAAGTTTGGGCAGTCATAACCTTCCCTGCACATTAAAAAAGATGTGTACGGTCACTATCACATGACACTGTCGTCGTAGTCTTCAATCACACAATGCCAAAAAAGATGTGCATGAGTCTTCGGGGGTACGTGTATAAAATATACGATTTCTTTCCTAGCAGGTACAGAGGCACGTGCACGGGCACTTAAATTTTATCTCGACACACTAAGAAAAGCATGCACAAGGACTACATGCCTCGCACAAGCATCGCAGTGAGTTTTCTCCCACCGCGCTAAGAAAAATGTGCATAGGTGGTTGCTTATTACGCTGCAAGCGCCGATGACAGTGTTTGGACCTTTTATACCTTTCCAAAGAGACGAATGCGGTGTCTATGTTGACGGCTGTGTCAAGGCCGATGGCACGTAGGAGGCATATATCCCCCTTTTTCTCCTTTTTTGCATAATAATAATAATAATAATAATAATAATAATAATAATAATAATAATAATATTATTATTATTATAAAGGGCTATTTGGATACATGATTTATGTTGAATTTGAGTAGGATTTATGCTAAATCCTGCTAAGTGAACTGTTAAATCTCACAGCAAGTTAAATCCTCTATTTCCCTCTTTTGTCGCAAACCTCGTTTAGGGATTAAATAAATATGATTTAGGAAACTATTAAATCTCATAGCCAGTTAAATCCTCTGTTTCCCTCTTTTGCCATAAATTCCATTCAATGGATTTAAGGGATAGATTTGGCTGAAAAGCTCATGAAAGGAAGAAAGATGGATACCTTCGCAACGAGCAAGATCTTGTCATGGCTTCTGATCCAACATAAAGGATTGTCGTCAAAGGAAGTGGAGATGTGGTGGTCAGATGTGAGAAGGGTCACACATGAGGTCGAGATTCATAGGCTGGGAGTGGATCAGCACATTGGAAGAGAGAAATCCGCTACAGGCTTTGAGCAGAGGAGGGACGGCGCAATAAAGAAGGGATGGACGGATTCAGGAGGATTGAATCAAAGAGGGTGATTGTGGCTAGGTCGTGTATCGATGGTAACAGTTCGATAGGGATTGTGGGGGATTAAAGGCCGACATGCTGCAGTGATTGGAACTAACAGGAAGGGATGTCATCGAAGAAGACTTGAAAGGACGACAAACTGGAAGCGGAGGTCTAAAGAGCTCTCGGTCGTTAGTGGGAGGATGGAACAAATGCCTTTCATCTCGTTCTCGCTTTAAAGATGAGCTGATGTCATGCGTTCGAGTAGAGAGCCTTAACGAAGTCTTGCATAGCACAACTTAGATCGTCTAGAGAACAATATTTATGTGATTTCAACATCGTGCGAAGCAGCACTGGACTGGTACGTAGTGATTTGATTTTTATTTTGATTTTTTGTATTCGTGTGCACATCAATAGGTACTTTTCTTTTAGAAGAACGCTGCACACCATCAAAAATCTTCTCCGACCTCCTCAACTAATCATCTGCTGCTTTGGGCTCAACAGAGCCCTCAAACATTATTTGGTCAAGTGCTCATAAAGATTGAGTTTCTATAAATTTTTAATGTTATTGTTAGCCTAGGTGCTCATGAAGTGGTGATTGGAGGGATTAATAGAGGTTGGATCTTGAGATGCTAAGGCATTGGTTGGGTTCAATGGTGTGCTAAAGGAATAATATGGGCCATCTTACTTAGTTGTTATTCGGCATGCTGGCTCATGATGCAGTACTGAGTCAATTGGCAAGACATGCATGCGTATCTAGAGATATAGTTGATGATGTCAAAAGTAAGAAATGTGGGAAAGTGAAATAGGGGAGATCCTATATAAAGACTCAAAAGTGATCTATGAATGCATTTTCAAGAATTGAATGAGGGAGAGATAAAGTCAAGGATGTGAAGGAAAAGATGCTTTCAACAAAGTTGATAGGTAAAGAAACATAGATTTTGAAGGTGGTAGGGTCAAGACAAATATAAGCACTTGTTTTGTGTATCCAATATAGGCACACTAAGAGGAATGAATAATTAGTTTATTAGTTTGTGATGGGAATAGGGATGGAGTAATGAGTAGTCAAGACATCCAAATACTCGAAGTTTTGAGTGTGATGCCCCAAGATCTAATTTGGAAAGAATGTCGATCAATTTCTCAACAATTTACCAGAGCTATCTAAAACCTTCAATTAACAATTTAACAACATCTACAAAATTCAAAACATCAATATACAAGTCGATTTATATCTCAAAAGGTCATGTACAATACTCAGGGACTACACTACAATCACAAGTACAGAAATCTATCCTGTCCTGAGTACAAAAGAATCAAAATCATCAAAAGAACTAAAACCTGTAGATCCGGATCAATTTTTATCTTCTGCTCCCTTGCCCTGACCTGAAAATATCAACCACATATAATGAGCTTTACAAAGCCCAACAGGTCACCTAATACCTATAACTGAAATCAAAGCGCGGCGATGCTATCAATATGCGTGTCAGTCAATCAAATCCATACAGTCAATGATCAATGAATCTATGCAATACGGAAATCCATAGTCAATGAAACCAGTCAATGCAGCGGCAGGCAATTCGATAAATCAACTCAATCAATCAATAATCGTCAATCAAATCGATGCTGTCAAATCAATACGATCTATTCAATGAAATCAATCGAGAAAAGCAATATGATAAATCTCAATCTATTCTAACTGTGAATCTATGCAGCAGTCAATACGGTGCAGAAACAGTAATAACAGCAATCCTATCAATAAATCTATAAGCAGCAATATCAATGAATATAAAGGCAGCAATAAATCTATACAATGTCCATATCAATACTCAATAGTATCTATGCTCGGTAAACAATCGATGAAATCAATGAAATCGTACGATACTGTAAATTCGATCAAATCAATAAAGCAGAAATCGATAAAGCAATAAATCCGTAAGTCAATACAGTAAACATGCATTCAATACGATAATACTGAACAAGTACAATCAATGGCTATGTTGCTGTTGTAGAATCCATATTGCTGTTGTAGATATCCATATACATTGGTTCTATCAATAAGAGTCGTCACTCTTTTCGCCCGTCGGCATATCAATAAACTCCTTATGACTCCCATCCATATATCAATAATCAATGTTTAAAGGAAAGCCCGTCGGCCCACCATCCTATACAGGTCAATCAATCTCCAACCAATGTTCAACCTGGTTATACGTGTTTCATTATCAATAATCAATCAATAATCAATTCAATAGTCAATATTAAAGCAATCATATCAATATTCACATTCATATCTATTCAATCTATCAATCTCAGACAAATCAGAACTCCTACAAAAATCGGGCAGAGTAACGGCAGTCGATCAAATTTACACAAAAATCCTGCAAAAACCACTAATTTCCAAATTTCACCAAATTTACAGTAGAATATTCACAACATCAATATAAGACTATTATTCTATAGAATCCAAATCAAATCACGTCCTGATATTTTTCTAATCAATTAAAATCGCGTAGAAAATTTCGACCGATAAAATCTTTGTAAAACATAGTCAAATCGTGTACAATAGTCATATCTATAACATACCAACAGTTGTGCGGTGAAAGTTGTGTCAATACAAAATCAGGTCAAAAGTTCGACTACAAAAACACAAAACAGTGCACAACTCGGTCAAAACTCAATATCTCTAAAAACAGAAATAGGATTCGGAGTCCTTATCACGAGATCTTCACTTTTCCCAACAGCGGCGTCGGACGAAAAGCGCTCCGCGGCCTCCGAAACCCAAGATTTCCTTTACTTTTCCTCTCTTTCTCTCTCTTCAAAATATCTGATTTTATAAAATGATTTTCTCTCTCCTCGAATCGAGCTGATTTCCTTATAACAATAGTCTGATCGGCCCGGCCGATCGCCACATCGTCCTGGCCGATCAGAACAAAATCAAATCGGCCCGGCCGATTCCTCAGGCCGATAATTAATTTTCCTTGGACGATAAAACCCTTGCTCACTGACTTGTGCCAAGCACTGATCGTCCCAGGACGATCAACAATCGGCCTGGACGATCCCGTCCAGAAATCATTCCAGAAAGCACTCCAGAAATCACCTGTTTCAATGCACTGATCGGCCTGGACGATCTCAACATCATCCTGGCCGATACTGGGAGAAAAATCTAATTCAGAGAGGAACAGTAAGGGAACGAGATCTCACATTGAGTATCTTACAGAATAGCCAAAAAGAAATTGATATGAAGACTTTAAATGAAGAGTACTTGATAAGTGATTTATGAGGAAGCCAACACCAATTAAAACATACAACCAATAGGCAAGAGAAACAAAGCACAAATAAGCAAAGAGAAATATAATAGAATTTATAATTTTTCATTCCTCATTTATTCCTGATAAATGTTCTATAAGATGTTAATTAAATTTAATTTGTATTTTTATGTATCCTTTAAGCATTTTAATTTTAATAAGTTCATATTTACTACTGAATTCCTTCTTGTTAAATTTATTTATTTTATTTTTTCATCCTCTATCTTCGTTCCATATTATTTTAATTTATTTTCATTATTTTATTCCTATAAATTATGTTCTTAATGTTTATTTAATATAAATATTTTATAATTTAATTTTCTTAATTTAATCATCTATTTGTCTTGATTAACATTTTAATTGTTATCCTACCAAAGAGAAAAAAATTATTCTGTGCAGATACCGGACGGCGTCGGGAAATCAACCAGAACACGCCACGTCTTTTTTTTGCGCAGTACTAGTGCTCGGTATCATTATGTACCGGATGACATGGCACATTCTGATTGATCTCCAGACCGTCCGTTGTCCGCACATAATAATTTCTCACCTATAAGAGATGGTTATTGAATTACTGTTAATCATTTGTCTCCTCTAAAGTAGCTAAACGCGAAAGCAGTCAAATGGAAAAAGCTGAGCGAAACAAAAGGCAGACAAAAGCAAGAGGACAAGAACAAAACAGCTGAAAAGGCAACGGAGAAACGCATTGGCCATTAATTTTCATGAAGCATGCATGCAAACGGTTCCATTTTTTCATTAACAAATATATAGAACTCCTTCTAGAAATCTCTTCTTATTAAATTACATTATAATTCCATGCAGAAAAATAATTATGAGATGGTCAAGGTTCTCTGAAGTTATCTTCTCTAACAAGAAAATGGCTTTCCTTCACACTCACAGGTAAAAAAATGGTAGCATGCGCGAAAGAATTATTCTTTGAAGGACCCTCCGATGCCTAAGTCAATAAATGAGCTTGGAGATAAGAGTAAAATTTGAAAGCAACTCAACAAAACTTTCTTAGCCTTCGTTCGGGTCGGCTTTCTTACTACTTAAAGCAGTATTTTAGTACAAAATTTTTCAAAAAAATAGTAAAAAAGTCATCTCAAATGAAACCTTATTGGAGTAACTTTAAAAACGACGAGTGAATTTACCCTCTCATGGAGGGTAATTATAATTATAGGTGGAGGGTAATTATAATTATAGGTACTTGGACTAATGGAGGGTAATTATAATTATAGGTGCTTGGACTAATGGTATTTTAATTGGTACTATAAGAAGAGCTTAAGGTTGTTGGAATGTCATCTCATCTTTGCATCAATAGTTACTTTTTTTTATTGAATATAATATAAAAACAATATTTATATGATCTAAAAAAATAGAAATATAATTCTACAATAAACTCAAAGATAATATAATAATTAAAAAAAAAATCAACATTATTATTTTGGGATGCCATTACATTAACTGGAACATTAACCAAATTTTGAGAGTTGACTAACATGCCATTCACATCCGAATTTACCACCTGACCGCACACATTTGGCTCATCATTCAAAACACTAATCTGTAGCCGATCAGAAACCTCCACAACACCCAAAATCGGCGAATCACCAGAAACCAAACCACCAGGCCCCCCACCACACTCAGCAGGAATATGCACAACATTAACAGGAGTAGAAACTAAAATTTTGCTAACTTCCGGCACCAGACCAATAGCCGGGATCTCCTGAATCACATCCGTAGGACCAATATCCGTCCACCACAGATGAAGGAATAAAAGGAATAGCATTAGGAGACAACAGAGTATCAGAAGTATCCGAATTGACAGCTTCTAACACACCATTATCCTCCCTAGTTAGATCCAAATTCACATTAACAAGCGCAATCAAATCCGATTTCCCGCATTGGGCAACCACAACCTTAGAAACTTTAAGAGAAGGATGCAAGATAGGACATAAATCCTTAAGATGACCTAATGAATTACAGTGCGAACTAAAATGAGGAATATTATCGAAAATCACCGTCTGGACATAACCCGACTCTACCGAAACCAACCCAAATCTTCTCAGCATGTTTCTTGGTAACATCCAATTCAACCAGAATACGAGCCATAGATGGACGAGAACCGGAAGCAGTTGCCAAATCCGACTTAAGAGGACGACCAAAAATCGAACCTAAACCAGACAAAATTCTAGGAGAGAATAGATGAGGCCTAAGGAAAGGGAAAGAAACACATATAAGTACAAAAGGTGAATCCACCTCAATATCCAAGTTTGGAGACCATTTAACAACTTTCATATAACAATTTTGAACAAAATAAGATCTATGTGAGAAAATCCGGCAATAATCAAAATCATTCACCAATTTAATCAAAACATTCCAGTGATTGAGAACAGTAACCGAAAAATCCCCTAATAATTTTAAATTGAAGCAAAACTTTCTGAATAGCATCAACCGAAGGCCGTCTGCCCGGAAAACGGCTTAACCAAAGCAAATTTGAAGGGTGCGGCAAGCGACCGCACCTGATCTTTCTCAGAAATTAACAACGCCGGAAAGCCACGATGCGAAGAAATCCTTAAGCTCAGGGAAGGAAGACGATGTACCAGATAACGCCGCTTTAAACGAAAGAAGGCGCAGAAGCCCCACTTTAGAAACCAGGATCGCGAAGGCGAACAGACTCCATAAGAGAGAAATGTCAAACAGAGAGAAAAAAACCCTCAAATCTCGTCGAAGAAGAAAGGGCGGCGGAACCCTAGCTAGAGAGCGGAGAAAAACATTTTTGAAAGTGATTCCATCATTATTAAGAAACTTCAAAGTTAAGCATGCTCATATGGGAGTAATCTTAGGCTGTGTGCCCTCCTTAGTCCTTAGAAGTTACACCAACGAGATAAAACCATGATGTCATTAGGCTAAAATAATCAATATCTCGATAGTTAAGAGTTTAAATTATTTCAGATCGATTGGTGATTGAAATCTAGTTAAGAGCTAATTTTGCAAGTTGATCACTCCCTTTAACAGAATTAATTTGGCTCTAGCAACTTGATGGTGTAGTAATTTAAGGGGTACTGATAGGTTAGGCAATTAAAAGTAGATGCAACTAGTTAATGCAAATACACTAGTTCATAGAATTGTGTTAAACATTGCAATTTGTCTCAAATGTTTATAATAGAAAATTTAATTACCATAAAAAATATAAAAATTCAAAATTAGAGAAATAACCTTTTATGAATTCCCATTCACGAATTGCAAGTGCTTTTCTAAGCCTCACATCTTCTTGGTGCAGAAGAACGGAGAATTATCAGGAGAAAGAAAGGCTAAAGGGTATTCTTCATTTCCCTTTAAGGAGAAAGACATTTTCCATAGTGGACGTATGTTAGGCTGATTGAACCACTATAAAAATTATGATTTTTTTTTCTTTTCTACTTTACTTTATTTCTTGCATATATTGATTGATGATTAGAATTGCTCTGTGTTATAATTACAATTTATTTCAAAAAAAAAAAAATTGTACTAAATTCTAATTTTTTAAGAAAAAATATATTGTTAAATTCTCTTATTCTCAAAGTTGTTTTAAAATAAAATTTTAAAATCAAAATTTAAATTTAATAAAAAAAATTAAAAGTTAATAACTTTTTTTAATAATTCAGAATAAGTGAATAACCATAACAAAGTGATTGTTGAGCTTCATGTGACAACTCATAAAACATCTATGATTCGATGTCAGGTAGCTCTTTTGTATGTTCTTTAAATTGTACGTGGAACAACTATATTGAAGATTATCTCTTTATATCTCAATATTTTTCTCTTATATTTTTGTGCAGGTTGTTGAAGTATTGCATTAAGTTGAAATGTGGCTAATACTCTGCATGTGAAGTTCAAAACTAATAATTTAGTAGGAATCCTCAATGATATAAATCAAATAAAACCTCATCAGGTGTAAGGTATGGTTAATTTTTGTTCTTTGAGCATCAGTGTCAAAAATATTCGTTAGATAAAAAATAAATGCTATTGACAAGCCATGTAAATATAATATTCAACACCCTTTATAAATTCATCAATTAATCTTTTTTGTCCAATCTATTATACATCTATGACTTTTAATTTTGAATATATATCCATATGTACACTATATTTTTAAAAGCTAAACTTTTAAAGATAAACTTTCACCAAACATTTGGAAAATACATACTAATTCAATTATGTCAATTTTTTATGAATATAATAGTAAAGATCTTTGGATGTTGATGGCGAGGTTCAATGATCTAATTACATCCTAAATGCGTGATCAAAGTCGCTCACTTTCTCTAACTACATTAAGGCTTCATTTGGGACAGCTTTCTTACTGCTTCATAAAGTAGTTTTTTAGTACAAAAAAGAATGCTGCTTTAAGAAGCAGTAAGAAGGTCATCTCAAATGTTTCTAAAGCAATTTTATGATACAAAATATTTTAGTTCAAACTATTTTTTTTAATAAAAAGCTGTTTTAAAAAACATTAAAAAAAGCTTAAACCTAATGATGTGCATGATTTCAATAATTTTTAAAATTGTTTGGTCATCCATTGAATGAATGCTTCAAATTTTTTATAATAGATGTATCTAACATAATCTTTGTTGAATTTTTCATGTGTTTGATGAATGTTTTAATCATCACAACAATTGATGAAACTCAATCCATGCACACATAATTCTCGTGTTATATATAACAATTAATGTTGTGATTTTGAGTTTGGAAATTATATAAAAAAGTAGATAAAAAAAAAAAAGAGAATTCATTTTTTTAACTATATTTTAATGGTTCATTGGGGGCCTAGTAATAGTAAACTTTAATATAAAAATTCCGCTTTATCCCTTTACTACTTTTAGCTCTTAACATTTGATCATCTGAATCAGTTTTCCTTGTTAATTAGATTGGTGAAATTTTATGGATTCAATCTCATAGGAACTGAACATCATAACTATTAGTCTTATGGCTCAAAAGAATCACAAAATTTGATCCATAAAATCTAAATAAATTTATAGAAAAATCAGCCTCTCATATGCAAATGCTGAATAGCTCTTTTGCCAATAAATGTTTGGGATCAAATTCCTCCATTTCCCTGAGTTCCTAGAAATTATGTTCTGGGGAGAAAATCATAACTAGTTTTTAGACTGTAAAGAAATGTCCAAATTGCTTCAACGAACTGGCAGAAATATGCTTCATAAACCAATGATACTCTTTATAAATCCCATAAACAGCTACAGCTATTAAAGAAGAAGAGAGCAAACAGGAAACCAGCAGAGTGAAAGAAAGAAAGAAAGAAAGAAAATATACTAAATCATAGAATACAGGAATCAAACTCTGAAACTACAGCTACACAGTGATGTGCTCAGGATCCATAAAACGGCTCTCATGGAACTTGGCAATGAAGTCAGATGCCTTAAGATCTACGTCTCGCTCACCAACTCCCCAGTTTCTGTCTTCATCGCTCGGTCGAATCTTCCTTGTTCCCCTACATTCCCAGTCATCTTCTTCTTCTCTGTACTGTGACTTGCCTGAGGAGAGGCTAAAGCAGGAGCAGGAGAGAGTGGATGACTTGCCTCCCATCACTCTCTGTCTCACTTCACACTACTTAAAGAAGAACTCTTGGCTTTTGTTTTGGGAGCTTACCTGATCAGTTTGCAAGGAGAACATGGAGGAGCTCAGAATTTATAGCCGAGAGGTGAGAGAAACTTGCAAGATTCCATACCATTCAGAACCATTTTAACGGTGGAGATTAGCTGAACTTGATGTTTAGTTAAAGGATGGTGGAGAGATACCATATAGTAAAAACCATGAGCAATGGCATAATAATTTGCAGTCCTCTGCTTTTGGAATTCGGTCAAAGTAGCTCCTTCTCCTCCATTGCCTAGACCCCATGTTCTCTTACAATGCTTCTCCTCCTCTCTTTGTACTATTTAGTGCATTTCAGGACTACAGCGAGAAGGCAAATTTCAACAATGGTCATAAATTCTCAATATTTTATTTGAAAATAAAATCAGAATCTTTCATTTAAAAAACAATATTGTCGATAATGACAGAGCTCATACGAATTTTTTATATTTAATATGCTATTTAACATACATCTATAGAATTTTTTTATATGAAAAAGAGGGATTGTTACGCCTTAGAGATAACAAAATAGTGGGATGTAGAGCTTTTAATTGGAATTAGATTAAGTTTCGTTTGAAATGACGATTTCTTTCTGCTTTCTTAAAGCAGTTTTTTAGTTAAAATAAAATTTTAATTTTTTACTTAAAAATTGTTTTATGAAACAATAAGAAAGCCGTCTCAAACGAAGCCTAACTCAGTTCACACAATAAGAAAGCTGCTTTTTAGTGCATTTTTTTCTGCTCTTCTCTGTTGGGTTATTGATTGGATTGGCAAAATTAGAATGAATTTCTTATGAAAATGAAATCTGGATAGAAATTTTCTTGCCAACTGCAAAGGTTGTTGTCATCCAATGCTACTGAGTGATTTAGGCTTTTTGAATCTCAAATAAATCAATTTGGCATTACTTTGGCAGGGCTGTTTGGCTCCTCATGTTGAGCTTTTAATTGGAATTAGATCCTTCCTACTGATTTGTCTGATGAGGTTAAGTTTTTATATAATTAAGATTTCTCTGTTTCTCTGAACTGATAATTTGGACACTATTGGATGGCTTTGTAAAGAAGGTTTCTACACAATCAAATTCCTATAAATTCTTCTCTCAGATAGGAGAGTAAAGTGTTATGCTGAAGATTTGCTGTGGCATTCCTAAATTCCACTGAAATTTTTTTTTTTTTTGGGAGATTACTTTTTTAACAGTAAATCATCTTACAAATAATGATTCAAGCGAAAATGAATTTCTTCTCTTCTTCACTTACTAATTTGCTTCAAGAATTGAGGAGGATTTTCAAAGGTTTTCACCATTTCTATCCGAGCCCCACATCATTTCTTTATTTGCAAGTTTGGGGTTCTATCATCGCATCAGGTATGGTCTTTTACAGTTACTTAAAACAGCTTTCTAGCACAAAAATTTTGTTTTAAGAAACAACAAAAAAGTCGCCCCAAACATAGTCTTAATCTACTAAACTACAAAAGTGAGACATGAAGATTTTATTTCACATAAAATTTGAGATATGGGCTCAAACTATCAATTTATCTAGTTGAAAAGAAATGTAGTCACCTAAGGGCAAGCCTTCTTATTGAAAAAATGAAGAACTCTACTTGCAAGCATCTGAGAGACTACTTCATTTATTTCTTGTATGACACACCTCTTCTTTCTTTGTTGCTTCTTGATGTGGGAGGCTCTATAAGTGAGGATTACATGGTTTACAAAGTAAAAAAATTGTTCTTCTAACTTTAATGATTAATAACTATTAAAGATTTTGGTGATAGCCTCTATATAAGATTTCAAGTAGTCTCTATTTAAGACTTTTTAATAGCCTCTATTTAGGACTTTATAGTTGCTTCCTATTATGACTTTATAGCAACCACCAATCTTAAAAAATCATAATCAACTGATCTTATCTAAAATAGTTAATAAAATTAGATTCCACACTTTTAAATCTCTCACTTACAACATTAGTTTTAAACATAATGATTTAATGATCATACTTGAAAACATCTATATGTGATACTTCTACATCATCATTCATAAAGATTAATTGAGACTTTAAAATACCTTAGCCTATTAGTAGTGAATCTACCAAACATTATGTCATATCCCAACCCGACAAGACCCCACTGATGGGACATGTCTTATCGTGTTGAGCTGTAACAAGTGAATCCCAATATCTAATTAAAAAAAGATTTCATCTTCCAATTTAAACTTTTAAAATAATAATAGACTACAAAACTACTAAAATATCCAAATGACTGAAAACAAACTCATACTGAATATTTGTTTTTCTTTCATCATCAAAATGACATATACAGTCACAGAGCATGAGAATAAATAAAAATTACAAAATATAATAATGAAACTAGTTATGATTATATAAAAATCAAAATAAGAAATACTTATTGACTCAGATCAGATTCCTAAAACTACTACACAACTGGATCATTCCCTTTCTCAAATCTTGAAAATAGAATGCAAAACTATAGTGAGCTAAAACAACTTGGCATACCACATTTTAAATGATCTAAAATTTTAAATCATTTTATTTATTAAACATTCACTATGTATTAAAAGTGAAATTGAGTAGAGAATTAAATGCAGTCTGTTTCTTTTTCTCTTTGTCGGGCTTCTCGCTTAGTTGACGCGAAATCGACTGGATGACCATGATTTTCTGGACGAAAGGAAATCTTCCCGCTCATTTCTTGAAGCCTTGTTAAAGGCTTCTTCTTCCTCTGAATTTTCTAACCTCAAAGCAATGACTCATCGAGGGTTGTCATGTTTGTGGATTTCCAAAGCTGAAATTTTGGCTCTTGCCAAACCTTTCTAGTTTGCTCTTGTGGGTAAATTTCTGAATCGTAGACCTTTGCTTGATGTGATTCGTAAGTTCTTCTTTAACCTTAAACTAATTGGAGATTGTTCGGTGACTTTTTTGGCTTCAAGGCATGTTTTAATCAAACTTTTTAAAGATTTAAATTATAGTTGTGCGTTTTTTCCACTGATCCTATTTTGTTTATAATTGCTACATGAAGTTGATTAAATGGACGTCTTATCTTGATTTATCGGTGGAGTCTTCGGTTATCCTTATTTGGGTGTCTTTCTCTAATCTTCGGCCTCATCTTTTCTCACCTCGCACTCTCCATGGTTTAGGCTCCTTATTTGGTCATCCCCTGAAAACTTATAATGCGACAGATGTTGGGTTGCGGCCTTCTGTTGCCCTAGTTCTCATCGAATTGGATGTCTCTAAAACTTACCCTGAGTCTGTTTGGATTGGTTTAGATAATTTAGTTTATTTGCAAAAGGTTGAGATGGAGGAGTTCCCCCATTTTGTGATGTCTGCAAATCTTTGGGTCATTCTAATAATAATTGTCACCCTACTCATGAGGAACCTCAGATTGTTGTGAAACCTATTGTTCCTTTTAGGGGGAATGTGTCTTCTAACATTGTCATTCAGAATGTTATTGACCCTTTGGATATTGGTCTTGTAATAACCCCTGCTCTTGTTGCCCAACTGGCTGTTCTTATTGAGGAAAATGTTAATGGTGAGGGGTATTTCATGTTGCTCCTTTAACTAGTTCTCCTCATATGGATTTATCTTTTGTTATTAATATGGGTATTAATGTTGATGTGAGTTTTGTGAACCAGCCTACTAGCCCCATCTTAACTCTTATTTTAAATGTTGTTGATGTTTCGACTTTTCCTATGGATCCTCAATCTAATGGTTTGGATCATCTGCTTGAGAATGATGGCTCTGATACAAATCGTATTGTGGATGGTGGGCATTGTCTTGCCATTGCTCTGGATAGTCCTAACATGTGTGATGTTAAAAAGGTTGTTTTGGATGATTCTTCAAGCGATTTGAATGCTATTACTCATGTCTCACTCATGGCTTCTTTGGGAGTGTCGTTTACGCCGAATGTGGAGGTTATTAAGGGCAACGAACATGTTTTTGGTGTCCCTATTTTAGTTGTTTCTAATGATGAATTGAAAGCTTAATTGGCTTTAACTTTGAATAATTATGACCCGTCGGATTGGTTGGAAGAATCCTTCTCCTCGGCGTGTGGGGATGCTAGGGTGATTTAGGTGATGATGTGGATGATTTGCAAGAGATGTATGGTCTAAAGGTGGGGTATATTGTGCATCAGGCTTTCTCCCATAGCTGTGGTAAGCGTCGTAAGATAAAATCTAAGAAAAAGTAATGGTTTGTTATGTTGGATCTCTTTTTCGGTTGTTGTATTTTCATCCTCCTATTGGTGTGATTTTAGTTATATTTCTTCTTTTGGTGTTTTCTGCTGACTGTGATAGATCTTGGACTATGATGAGTCAGCTTTCTACATCTACCTCATTGACCTTACTTTCTGGCAACCTTGGTGGCCTCCCTCTTTCTGTATGGATCTTTTTGTTTGGTGAGGGGTTATTGCATGTTGATTTTCTACTGTTTGGTTTTTGACTTGTTGCCTTAAATGGATGACCCTTGCTTGACTTGTTGTGGTTGTGAGGAGCCTTTTGTCACTTCCTGAGTCTGACTGGCATCTTCATTTTTTTTTTTTCATATGCTTCTCCATTGCAGCCATTGTTGCACCTCTCCATTTGAGGACTGTTTTTCTTTACTATAGTTTTCTTGTAATTTTTTTTATTCTGCTGGAGCTTGGTGTAATCTCTCTTTTAGTGAATGAAATTTATTTTGTTAAAAAAATGTAGTTATAAAATATTTAGGCAAAATACACCAGTACTTTAATTTATATATATTTCCCAACAAACATAGTTCAATAAATCTAACCATTATGCCTCACAACAAACAGAATTCAATAACTCAATGTAATAAATAGAGTTTAACAACTATAAACAACATACATAATTCAATAACTCCCAGTAATAGGCAGAGTTCAATAACTCCGAAGCAGAATGTGCATATATCATCCAAAAAGAGCTTTTTTCACCCCTTACATACTTACACAGAATCACTCATTTAAACTAATTAAGCACATATTTTAATGAATAGTAGTAAATGATGGTATAAAATGTTAGAATAGACTTTACTTATTTACGTTTATTTCATTATCATGTAATACTTGTACACGTGTACGTTAAGTCCAGGAAACTTCTATATATAACCTATGATGTATCTGTAAGCAGACAGATGAATTAATTCAAGTATTTCCTTTCTCCTCCTCTGTTCGTTTCTTGTTTTTCATCATGGTATCAGATTAAGGTTTTGATCCTTTCGACTCTCATTCATGGCGAATACTGCTTCGTCCTCTTTCAACACTGAAGCCACTTCCGGTGTTCTTTCTCTCGCTCAATCAGTTTCTCCCTCCCTCAAATTTGTGATATCAAATCTCAAATTTCTTGTTCCAAATCCACTAACACCGGACAACTACCCTATGTGGAGCAATCAGATCATCAAGATCCTTAAGGCTAACGGAGTTTCTATCTTTCTTGATCTGAAGCCACCGACCGTCACGATTACTGCAACGCCGGCATCTGACAACATCGATTCAACTCAAGAATCGCACCAATGGTCGGTCATTGACCAAAATTTGGCTGCCGCCCTGTGCTCGACGATCTCGCCGGCGATTCTCCCCTACATCATTCAACTCAACTCTACGCACGAAATCTGGAGCACCTTGCAAACTCGTTTCCAGTCTTCTAACAGGTCCAAAGTCATTCAGCTCAAAAATGAGCTTCACAACGTCTCCATGAAGAATCTCTCCATGTCTCGGTATCTAACTGAGATCAAGAAGATCGTCGACCAGATTGCTTCCGCGGGATCTACGGTGGACTCCGAAGATGTTATGATATACATCTTGAACGATCTCCCACCTTCATATCAACCCTTTGCTGCATCCATCCGCATGATGCAAACTTCACTCACTCTCGACAACCTTTACGCACTCCTCATTAGTGAAGAAATCCATCTTCAGGCGGCTGCTCTCAAGTTTCCTACTAACATCGACACCCAAACCGCTCTCTATGCCTCAAATTATCGCGGTCGTCGTGGTCGATCTCGGCCTTCTCAAGAAAAGATTCATACAACGCGTCCTGTCCCTTCCTCTGGCATCATCTGTCAAATTTGCAAAAAAAGGGACACTCGGCAGACGCTTGCTGGCACCGTCTTAATCCAAATTACATCCCGCCGCAACCTTCTAACAAAAACAGTCAAGCACTTCTTACCAATACCGATACCAACAACTCCACTGACTGGTATCTAGACTCCGGCGCCTCTACACATATGACCAATTCAACTGACCATCTTGCTACGTCAAACGTCTATACTGGTACTGATAAGATTACCTTAGGGGATGGAAGATCAGTCCCTATCCCTATCGCTCACTCAGGCACGGGACTACTTCCAACCCCTTCTCGTAAGCTTTTTCTATCTCAACTTCTTCATACTCCATCTATATCTCATAACCTTCTTTCTGTCTCAAACCTCGTTAAAGATAACAATATTTCTATTACATTTGACTCATGTGGTTTTATTTTTAAGGATTCGACGACCAACAGAATACTTCTCAAAGGCCCTTGTAAAGACGGCTTATACCGCATTGCCAAGCACATCCCGCAAACTCAACACACTGGTCTCTCGGTGGCCAGAACGTCCTCTTCCCACTGGCACAACAGGCTCAGTCATCCAAGCCACAGAATCTTACAACACATCTCCAAGAATAATCCAGATTTACATATCTCTTCTACCTCTACTTTCTGTAATCCTTGCATACAATGTAAAGGACATAAACTGCAATTTCAAATTTCTGAAAACCGAAAACAGGCTCTATTAGAGCTCTTACATTCTGATGTATAGGGACCCTCTCCGGTCCCCTCACATCAAGGTTTTAGATATTACGTAATTTTTGTGGATGATTACTCGCGTTTTATTTGGTTATTTCCTATCATGTTTAAATCCGATGTTACGAATATCTTTATCAACTTTGTAACATTTATTGAGCGCCAGACGTCTCGCAAAATCAAGGCCATTCGCACCGACGGTGGCGGCGAATACGTCAATCAACATTTTCAGAAATTCACTCAGGACAAAGGCATTCTTCACCAGACTTCTTGTCCATATACTCCGGAACAAAATGGACTTGCCGAACGGAAGCATCGTCATATTATGGAAACTACACGAACTCTGTTAGAAATCGCGCATCTACCTTATGTATTTTGGCTTGAGGCAGCAACCACTGCCACTTACATAATAAACAGGACTCCTTCTACCACTACTCATTTTATTTCTCCTCTTAAACTAATGTTCAACATTACTCCTTCTTATAATCATTTCCAAACATTTGGTTGCGCATGTTTTCCGCTAAAACCTCCGCACACGCGTAACAAACTTACTCATACCTCTGAGTTCCGTATCTTTTTGGGTTATTCTGAACACCAAAAAGGCTACAAGTGTCTCAATCCCAACACCAATCGGATTACTATATCTCGTCACGTTCAATTTAATGAGACCATTTTTCCATTCACTCAAATCCAATCTACCACGCCCTCTGTTGAAACCATTGATAACCCATCGTTGCTTATACCTGTTTCAACTCTTCCCACACCTAATCCTAACACGACCCCCACGCCTTCCACTACTCATAACTCTTCTGTTGCAACTAATGTTTATCAATTGGTTAATTCTGCTGACAATTCTATTACTTCTACTTCACAGGTTTCTCCAAACCAAGCCGTGGCTACTCACCAAATGGTAACCAGAAGGCAAACCGGAAATCTCAAGCCCACTCGTCGTCTAAATCTGCTTCATCAGACTCAAGAACTCAATTCTTTCTCTGCACCCGAACCTACAACATACAAAGAGGCTTATAAATCTGCTCACTGGCGGGAGTCTATGGCAAACGAGTTCTTCGCACTCCAAAAATAGGGTACCTGGCAGCTCGTCCATCCACCTAAAAACGAACCTATTCTTGGATCAAAATGGACATACCGCACCAAGCTCAATTCGGACGGATCAATAGCTTGATACAAAGCGAGATTAGTCGCTCAAGGCAATAGGCAAGAATACGGACTCGATTACAATGACACCTTTAGTCCGGTAGCCAAACTACCAACAATACGTATACTATTTACCATTGCTCTTTTCCACCAATGGCCGTCCAGCAACTTGATGTCACCAATGCCTTTCTTCACGGCGAACTTTCGGAGACGGTTTACATGCATCAACCCAAGGGATTCGAAGATGCATCTCAACCCGACCACGTCTGTCTCTTACGAAAAGCAATTTATGGCCTCAAACAAGCCTCGAGGCAATGGTACACAACGTTTACAAATTATCTTCTTAGCCTCGGGTTCAAGCACAGTCAAGCCGATCAATCCTTACTCACACTACATCACGGCAAAACCCAAGTCTATCTACTTGTGTACGTCGACGACATTCTGCTTTCTGGAAACGACCAACAGGCGATTTCGGATCTCCTCCAAAAATTGCATTCTAAATTTTCCATGAAGAACTTGGGCTTAGCACATCATTTCCTGGGCATAAAAATCACATCATCTGAAGCTAAGTATCATTTATCTCAAAGTTCTTATGCTCTTTCTATTCTTCAGTTAGCTAATCTTACCAACTGTAATCATCTTGCTAATCCCTCTTGTACCAAACTTCCCCCTCAGGCCGAAGATGAACAACCTTGTTTTGATCACACCACCTATCGGCGAATAATTGGCTCTCTTCAGTACCTCACCTTGTTTTGATCACACCTACTTGTTGAAACGACTTCTTCGATACATCAAAGGGACAATTGATCTCGGTATACCTATCACAAGATCTACCCTTCTTCTTCGCACATTCTCGGACGCGGACTGGGCGGCCGATCCAATTTCCCGAAAATCCATATCTGGCTTTTGCACATATCTGGGCGATACACTTGTGTCTTGGACAGTAAAGAAACAATCTACCGTCTCCCGTTCCTCCACAGAGTCTGAGTACCGAGCCCTTGCCGCCGCAACAGCAGATACTATTTGGATCAAGAAGCTCCTCTCTGACTTCTCCATTCAGCACAGCACACCGATTGATGTCTTTTGTGATAATACCTCAACAATAGCTCTGGCGAACAACCCGGTCTTTCATGCCATAACCAAACACATCGAAATCGATCAACGTTTTATCAGAGATCACATTCAAATCAACAACATTCGACTCCTCCCTATCAACACTATAGATCAAATTGCCGACATATTTACCAAACCATTAGCTACCAACAGATTTCAAACTCTTCGCTCCAAACTGACCATTGTTTCCCAACCGTCAGTTTGCGGGGCAATGTTAGAATAGACTTTACTTATTTACGTTTATTTCATTATCCTATAATACTTGTACACATGTACGTTAAGTCCAGGAAACTTCTATATATAACCTATGATGTATCTGTAAGCATATCTGTAATACTTGTACACGTGTACATATCCACTAATACTTCAATTAAATAGATGAATACTTATCATAAAAAACATTTATATTCATCTCAAAAATATTTACAATCAAAATGATTTATTACAAACAGTACATGACATAAACAATATAGATAAGAAGGAGAAAATAATAATTGTTAAAATATGACTAACATGCCTATACATACTAAAATCTCATAACCTACAACGTGTCCCCTACTCAGCCTACCCTTACACTTAGTCTTACCCGAAATATATACAAAAGAAGACATGAGCAACCACAACTCAACAAGCTACATTCAACCTACCCAAATCTTTAATGATAATCACAACCAATAATAAAGCAAAAATGGATAAGTAAAATAAATTTATCCATACATAGGTCCAACTAGAATGCACTACAGAAAAATCACTCATTTTCGGCGGCCTTTTCCGGCGGAAAGTGAGCCTTTTCCGGCGATTTTTCGGCGGTTAAAATACCGCCGGTAAAAACGGCGTAGGAAAATAAATTCCGGCGGCTTTTTCCGGCGGTAATTTATTCCGGCGGCTAATCGGTTCTTAAACTGCCGGTCAAATTAAAAAAAAAAAATTTTTTTTTTTTGCCCGCCTGCGCAGGAGCTCTGCCCGCCTGCCCGGACTCAATCCCGGGCTGCCCGCTGAATTCCCGCCCTGACCGACCGCCCGGAAGCCTTGCCCGATCTTCCTGCTGCCCGGACTCAATCCCGCGCTGACCGAAGCCTGCCCGGAAGCCTGCCCCGCCTGCCCGTGTGCATGGTGGGATGGATTCGAACTCTGTCCACCTGAAAAATGTGATTCATGTTAAACTCTTACCATTTTGCTGCAAGGCAAAATATGATAAAACGCTAAATGTTTTTTATTTAAACTATATGCTTTCAAAAAATTAATATTTATTTAAAAAACTAAAATTATATTTAATTAAAATTAATAATAAATGAAAAATTAAAATTAGTAATTACTTCAACTAAATTATTATAATTAAAATTAATAATAAATAGAAATTAATTAAAATAAGGTATTATCATTAAAATAAATTAATAACTTCATAATTTATTAAAATACTAATTAATTTTTAATTATAAAAAATGAAACTAATTAATTTAAAATAAAAATTTATATTTAATATAAAATAAAAATTAACTAACTAATTAATTTTAAAATGAATATTAATTAAATAGTTAATATAATTTTTTAATAATTATTTGTTAAATCATTTAAATAGTTTAAAATTTATTCATTTTTCTTTAAATTTTTAAAAGCCGCCGGAAAATTGGAAAAGCCGCCGGAAAATTCCGACGGAAAAAACGGCCAGAAAAGTGACGAAAAGCCGCCGGAAAAGTGGCCGCCGGACAGCAGCCAGAAATTAGTGATTTTCCTATAGTGAATGTTCATAATAAATAAATGCCTATAGAGCCTTAAACATTATTTCTAACACATAAATCAAAATTGCACAACAATAGAGATTCAAAATAGTAAAGAAATATAACATCAAGCACTCCATATTCATATCTCTGAGCAGACATAATTTTTCTCTGTCCCTTATACCTCTCATATATATTAGAATTAAAAACCCAGGCTCTTATGACTCCCCATACTAACATATCATGTAACTAACTCTTACGAATCCCAAATGCATAACACAATAGTTATTCAGAGACTAAAACCCTTATGATTCCCAACATACAACACTTCAAAACTTCCTTTAATCATCATAATTTATTCAACTTCACTCATTTCAAGAATACAAATAGAGAAATAAATAAATTTCTAATTACAATGCATAATGTTGAAGACATCACATGTTTTCACAAAGTATTCTACTCCAGCCATCAAAATTTTGAGGAAAGCCTCACATAAAATTTAATATTTTCACAATTTCACCATATTACAATATGTTGTTCATAGTTATATTTCAAAGCTTTTATTGTACTTTGACACGATTTATATATAAAGTAATATATTTTCCAAAACTACCATTTGAAAATTTAATAATAAAATATCAAAACATGCAGAATAATGTCAACTACAAAATACTAAAAGTTCTATGAATAAATATACACAGTTTTTGTCAAAATGAGAGAACATATGAGAATATTTTGATGCATCCAAAAGATAATCGCATGATCTTAAAATTTCTTGATATAATGCATGTCACTAATTTTAATGATATTAAGAAGAATGATTAATTCTAATATTTCAATTAAAATTCATAACATCAAAATTAAATTAAGCAAATGATGATTCTCCACCTAAGAGTAGAAAAATTCACCACATAAAAACATTATCCTAGGAAGAGAATAACTATATATATATTCTCCAGAAATTTAAAATTGAATATTATGACATTAAATAGAAGATCAAAATCATCCATTCTTGATCACCCCAACTTTCTCACATATTTAATCAATTATTAAACCATTAAAATACAAACAAAAATTTGATTTGAATTTAAATTAATGATGTGAATTTGAATTTAGAGAATATTAAAAAATAATAATAAATATAAATAAAAATTAAGAGAAAAACTATTCAATTCTTTTATGAGAAAATGACATTTTTGTCAAAAGGTTGAAATTTTGATCTTTTTCTCTTTGAATTGGTGCTTCCAAACCATTCTTGGTTAAGCCCTCTGTGCATGCACATTGCCAGCTATCTCTCATTCACTTCACAAACTATAGTTTTTTTTTTCCTGCTATGCGCACTTAAGGAAAAAATCAGTGGAAGATATCTTCCTTTAGCTTTTAAGCATTTGTTTAATCAATATTTAATGATTTAATTGCTTGCTGTTATCACATTCATTAATAAAATGATATGCAAAGGAATCCTAATCATGGAAAATCCCTTTATATGCATGATAATTGTGAGAATGGAAGGGAAGTACAAAGTACCTTAGGGGGCACGTGTCAGTCCATGAAAGAAAGTTGAGCGTTTATGAAATGTTTAACCTAAAGAGAAGTAGGTAAGAAAAGGAATGGAAAAAAAGAAGTAGAAAATGTTAGGTTGATTCTATCTTGAGTCCAATCAATGATTTGATGCATGTGTTTATGATTGTGTTTTAGAAGTTAATTTTATTAAAATAAATGTTAATAATTTTTTTCATATTTTATAGAAATTTTTTACTTATAGATTTAATTTTAACCATCTCATTAATTGCAAATTATTATTATTAGTTAAAATAATATTCTAACTTATCATTTAATTGACTTTTTTATTCTATTCATTTTTCTATTTATAAAGTAATAATGAAAGTGATTCTCTCATCATTAGAACAAAATTTATTCTCCCTTAATTAAAAAAAAATAAAAATAACAAACTTTATATACTTTTGATTAAGTTAATTACTTAAAATTAGAGTTAAAAATGAGTTCTAACCACTTACTTATTCTTAATTTAATAAGGCATAACTATTTAAAAATAATTAAAAGCTAATGTACAATATAGATTTAATAAGGAAATGAAAGGGAGATATTTTTAGGGTAAGAATTGAGTTTTATTTATTACTTAAAATAATATTAAAATAACATAACACTTAATTAGAAGAGGATGAATTAGAATATAACTTTAAAGTTTAATAATAACAATAAATCAATTATAAAGTTATGTGACGTTGCCCAAAAGTGGTTTAATTAGAATATCACTTTTATATTTAATAATAAAAAAAATAAATCAATGTAAAATTTATATAAGGATGTTAAAAATGAAAGACAAGGTAGTTCAAATAAATACTATATAATTAAGTTCATTAGGACTAAAACAAACATCATTAAAATTCACATATATAAAACCTATTTTCTAACTTTAACTTCAAACATCTTAAAACACCTAGATTTTGATTGGTATAATTTTCCGACTGATTTACTTTTTCAGATCTCAATCACATTACTATTTGGCTATTGCTTTTTTTTTTTTTAATTGTAAAAAAAATTGTATTTTACTTTAAATTGCCTGTTTTCAACAAAAAAAATTGCTAATTTTTGGATAAAAAACGAGTCAATCTCCTCTTTTCGGGTCAAAACTGAGGAAATCATCAAAATTTTTACCAAGGATAGTATGGAGATCAAATCAACATAGTTAAAGCAAGGGAAGTTCAGATGAGGATGAATAAGGGGGGAGAAAAAAAAAAAGAGCACACTACATTATTCAAGTAGTCCATATATTCCATGAAGACCTATGAAGCTATTTTTGCATGTGGTAGGAATGAAAGTGGAGAGAAATCCAGCTCTAAGACTCACATGCCAAATATAGTAGAATTGATAATTCATATTTGAGTTAAAAGAATAAGATTCATATACAAACTTTTTATTAAAATACACAAGATAAAAAATAAGTTATATATATATATCAAACAATTCTTGCAAAATTTTGAGACATTCTATCAAATTTTATCAATTCGTCTGAGGACATCTCCAACCATACACCATACTCTTGTTTGGTGTTTAGCAAATTTCTCCAATAGAATCACAAAAGGGGTGTTATTCTCTCATTTGTGAACAATGCAACGTTAATATTGATGTCACACTATTTACAAATGCATTTTTGTCAAAAATAAAAAGAAGAAATGCTAGAACGTGTAGTTGAAAAAGAATATATACGAGATATTCTTTTTTGTGTAAAAAAATAGAGTTCAATTGAAAATGAATTACTATCTTTTAAAGTATTAATACATTTTAGAGTGGAATATGAGTTTTTCGGCTAGAGATGATATAATTTACTTAGAAATTCATATCAATTTTTAAATCTACAATCACTTAAAATTTTCTTAAATACTAATTTATTTTTAAATAATCTAAAATAGCAAGATATCAAAAACATACTTGTGATTTACAAGCAACCAAACCCAATGATCTCAATAAAAAACCAAGTAAAAATTAAAAATAAGACGATCAAAGTTACTTCAGATATTCCTCCCAGATGTCATCAAGATGATAAAACTACGACACGTTGAGTTCAACCGCTCGTTTGTAAGAACTGTTAGAAGTATTTATTTCTATAATTTCAAACTTGTTGATTTCTTATTACATTCATCCAAATGTCAAAATTCAATAACCACACAAATTTCAAAACAAATTCCTTATTTAAAGCAACCAATTAAGCCCTAAATAGATCAAATGCATTTGAGTGATAACAACTACAAATTTCCATTTCCTATTTGAACTTTACCTACAACTCACTCTCATTGGCGTCCAGAGGCGAATCAGAGCGTGCACATCACTCTTTTATTGTGTACCGCGGTTGTGTACTCCTATATACCGAGTTGATGTGATGCATTCTGATTCGCCTCCGAACGTCCGATGTCCGCACAGAATAATCTCACCGGATAGAATAATCTCTCCATTCTTTGGATGTGGGATTTCCAGGTCAAGTTTTTCTCACTCCACATACAGCACAGTAATGCTCACCCCTTGAACTTCTTGGACTGTATAATTTCACCCTCACCCTCTTTCTCACCTACAGCCATCTCATCTATCAATTGTTCATTGCTAATTTTCCTCTAAATTGAGGAATCAAGCTAACATTCTTCATGATATATGCCGTATAATGCAATTAAAATAATGGGTTATGGTCATGATGCATTATAATTAAAAAAACGGTAACATTGTCCTTGGAATAATAGCCAGATACAAAAACTACAAAAGGTGTTATTTATCAGAATGTACAAGATATGTTTTGGTACTATAGTATTGCATAATGGACAAATTTAAAGGAAGAATATAGGTTTTGGATCACAATGAAGATGCATATAAGCTCTTTAGTATGAGTCCTACTTGAGTTGAGAAACATCCACAGAAAACTAGGCTTTTTCTTCAATCACTCCTCCCTTGATGAAGGATCCATTCCAGTCAAAGGGCTGTCAGCGAAGTAATCTGGGTGTTTCAAGTTCACCCCATACTGTTCAAGTAAAAAAAAAAATTAAGCCAAGTTAAATATGCAACAACATGGTGAAAATGATCTGTACCGTTGGAGTAGTAGATGCTAACTTACTGCGCTAACGAACTGAAAAATCACAAGCATGGTTAAGCCAATCAAAAGTTCAAAAGCACCAAAGTTCCTGGATGCAAACTTTGAACAGTTGAACTTACTGAGATTGGCATTCAGAAAGTAGTTATGTTCGGACTTGATCAGTTTAGAGAATTTGGGTTCATTTTCAACCAGAACCGGATCAAAAGTAAATAAAATCAGGTTTTCATCACAACTAGAGTTACAAGTCCATACAAGAACGGCCACCAATACGAGTCATCTAGGATTATGCAAGATTATTGTTTCTCTTAAAGTTCTTTTGGTGTGGGCTCTAGGTTTTTCGTCTAGAGATTGGGAGAGAACAATCCTCTTCTCGAATTGAGGATCAATTGTATCATTATTTCGTTCTTGTTTCGCTTAGATTTCTATAAAATTATCTACTGATTTTAATTGCTTCCACCCTAATTCTTCTATTTTTCTCACTGATTTTACCAATTATTATTATAGGTTTTCTTGCGAACTCAAGTATTCCCATTAAGCTTACTTGAGAACTCAAGTATTTCCTATCAATTTTCTACCAAACAAAAGAGAAATTCAAGTATGGTAAGTGACATCCAATCATCCTCTCTCATAACTTTCTCTATCTTCAATCTCTCGCAAGCTACTCATCACCTACAAAATATTTTTCTCACCAATACTTGACCAAATAAACTATAACATTTAACTTCTATCACATTATGTCATCTCAAAATGTTTGGAAGTTAGCAGCTGCATTGTTTATATAGGAACTTGAAACACTTCACGCAAGGTTCGAAATAAAAATTATGCATTTACATCGATGCGCATGAGCTGGGACCAGAACTAGAAAATGAGATCGATGAGAGTAAAGCTGAGATCAAAGGTATAGGGTTCCTTTACCTCTCGCAAGGCTCTTGAAAGGTCATCCATTGTCAAAACAAGGCGCTTCTCCTGTGGGAACCATAATTAAATTCATAATGTAATCACAAAAAATTAAAAAGGTACTAGAAATTAGTCAGCAAAAAAACAACACCTTTGGCTGCTTGCTCTTATCTTTAACTGGTGCAGAGAGCCTTGCTTTGCAATGCCTGATTCAGTGAGAAATGAAGGCATCAATCAATCATTCTTCCTCTTTTTTTGAGGGAGAGAAGGAAATAAAATATTAAAGGGATGTGTCTATATATATTGCATAGAAGATTAAAGGGATGCCTGCAGTTTGTAATGCATTTTATTTTATGGAGAGTAGTTACGTTTTCTAATTCAAAATGCGGGGATTTCTTGGAATCATGAAATACAAAACCACATTACCATTATTGCATACCAAAATCAACACTCCGTATCAGAATTTCATATTAATCTCATGGTTATTGCAGCCATAAAGTTAAGTATGATAACATTTACAATTATACATGTGATATACTGCACTACAGCTTAAGGAAAAGAAAAAATTCAAAGGGAAAGCAGAACATACTGAAGCGCATCACTTGCAATTTCGGTGATGAACTTCTGGGTGGCTACCGCTACAAGCCTTGTTCTGGCGAAATACAAACACAAGAAAGAGCCTTATAGGTGAGTAATAATGGTGGACAGAAGGAAGCTATTGATATAATAAAGGCAACAAATATGTCTGAAAAGAAGGAATGCAAGAACTTGAAAGAATTAGATATGTAAATATTCATAAGAAATGCCCCCAGAAAGGAAAATTGAAGTGATGTTCCTTTCCAAGTAAATAAATAAATAATTAAGCTACAAGTTTCAAGAACCATCTTCCCAAAAATGACCGTTAAAGGTGGGTGGGTTATCTTCTATTCATTACCAAATGTTACTCTTGAGAGCATGAATTTACAGAGATCATAATCAAATTCAATGGTCAAATCCAAAATTTGAAATGATAGCGATAAATCTCACCATAATGCACTTAATCATCTACGAACAGCAGCATGTCTAGTGCCACAAATTTAGATTAAGGTAAAAATTAAAGTAGAAATCAAAGCTATTAGCACTTTCACTCAGAAATGGCCATATATAATAAATCAAGTTAAAAAAAGACGGTTAATAATCTTACAAATCATAGCAAGTTCAGAAAAAGGAAAACAAGATATGAATACCTACAATCGCAAGTCAGGGCACTGGAAGCCACTTTTACCCAGATAGTGTTCCACAAGCTCATCTGGGATCTGCAGAAAGGGTGCCGTAAGGTGGATGTGAAAAGTTCTATCAATTAAGAGGGGAGAAAATTCTTTACAGTGGGAGTGTAATCCATCAGTGAGGAGAGGAACTCAGTCAGTGCAGCCTCATCATCATGCCTCCCTTCATTCGAGGAATTCATTGCTGAGGATCACAGGCTCCTTCCCCTTGGTTCTAAACTTCACAGCTCACAAAAATAAAGGTATGGACTGCCTGATCACAATCCTAGCAATAGAAACGTTCTTTATTAAAAGAACAACCACAAATCAATAGTAAACTAGTCATACTCAGATCAAGTACAAGTGTACAACTAGCCGGCATACTCCCCATTGAAAAACCCCTTTTTTTAGTATGATCTTTATTGAAATCTTTCTAGCCAGTTCTAGCAGTCACTATGAATGCCATAGCATTAAAATTTGCGTTAATATTAGCACTAAGGTTGCCGGATACTGATTACACATTGGCTGTAGCTACATTAATAAAAAGAAAATAAATAAGAAGCCTACTATGATATGAAGAAGCACAAAATTAATTCATTTTGTTTCTTCAAAAGTTAGACAAACTTGTCTAAAAAGAGTAGGAAATGAATAAAATCATACATTATTTTTTAAACTAAAACAAAAAATGTGAATGTTAAACAATAAAAGCAGCATATTGTATTTAAGGTGAATTATGAGCAACAACGCCATCATTTGGCGTATTTAAGAAGAGAGAGAAAGAGCAAACGGGTTGAGGGAGAAGAGAGTATGGTTTTGTTATTTTAAATGTTTTTATTTAATTATGTTAAAAGTTATAATAAAATAACTTCTAAATTTAAAAATTTTGAATAAAGTTATAAAATTTATAAATTAATAACAAATTTAATCTTATCCAGTTATAAATTTAATTTAATTTAATCCAGTATTTTAATAAAATTGTAACATAAATAAATTAAATTTAATAAAATTGTAACGTATAAATTAAATTTAAGTAAATTTATAAGTTTATTAAATTTAATAACTTTATAAATTATGTTATTTACATTTTAGATTTCTATAACAAGAAATAATGCAAGTTGAATATTAACCTGCCTCTCTCTCTTTCTTCCCTCAACGTGCCTCTCTCTCTCTCTTCCCTCATCTCTCTCTCTCTCCACTCTGCTCTTTCTCTCTCTTCTCATAGAAACGCCAAATGAAATGGCGTTGTTTCTCTTTTTTAAATTATTTATTAAATAAGCTTTTTTTGCTTAATTAAACACTAAACATGCTGCTTTTTAAAATTTGCTCAATGTTAAACAATAAATAATTTTGAATTATGTCAATTTAGTTAACTAACTTAATAAATGATGGTTATTTACATTTAATTTCAAACAAGAAATAATGCAAGTTGAATATTACAACATAGAAAATTTTCATAACATTACAACTAGTCCATAGTTAACTAACTTAATATTAAGCTTAGTTGGCTCATATAATTGGCATAAATAAAATAGAGTACATGGTTTAAAATTGCGCAATAAGAGGCGCGCCTCAAGGCGCACCTCAGCGCAATTTCGTCTATTTAAGCCTCAAAGCCTACGCAATGAGTTCAAGATTTGAGGCATACGCCTCAAGTTTACTGAGGCCCTCGCCTCACGGTTGAGAGGCGTCCGCCTCTAAAAATTATGCTCGGTACCGAGCAGTACATGCTCAGTACCACTAGGTAAATGCTCTGTACCGAGCCAGTACTGCTTGGTACCGAGAAGGTATATGCTCGGTACTGAGCAGTACATGCTCGGTACTGAGCAGTACATGATCGGTACTGAGCAGTACATGCTCGGTACCGAGCTAGTACCGCTCGGTACCGCTAAAAATAACTCTTACAATAAAATTTTGTTCTGGTACCGCTCAAAATAACTCTTATATGTTAATGAAAAGAATACTGTGATTTGGGAAAGATGGAGTTTGAGTTGAACTATATTTCATGTTGTTTTATTATTGGGATATTTTGATTTCACTTCATATATTGTGCATTTTTATGTTTTATATATTATTTACTCATTACTATATACAAAATTTATCATTTTCTGTTTACGCAATTTTTTGATTTTGAGGCTTATGCCTCAAAACTCCTTGAGGCTTACGCCTCGCCTCACGAACGAAAAACACCTCAATACTCGAATACGCAATTTTAAACATTGATAGAGACATATAGGATTTAAGTTTTCATGACTTAAAATTTAAAATTGTCATAGAAAATGTGCTCCAAAACTTAAAAATGATGCTAGGTATCCTGAGACAAAAGTACAAATAGGAAGAGAGAATGGCATTTTGGATAAAAGTTAAAGATTAGGATCACCCTGCCTTTTCCTTAATAAAAAGGACAATAAGCTCTGCTGCTTGGAATGGATTTTCCGTTTCACCGTGCCTGCACCTTCCTCCCATCATCACGAAATTTCATTACCCTGCTATTTTACTCTCAAATTTCATTAAGTTTCATCCTTGCTCCCATCTTCATGAAACATGCATCCACTCACCCATGCTACAAAATCCTATAAGCCAACATAGCTATGTCCATCGTCCCCTAAACAAATTTTATGATACCCACATCTAATGAGCCACCTTTTTTCACTAGTTGCAAACTCCACAACTACAAAAGCCCAGCCATAAAGAAACTGCAAATCCTGCAATTCAACCCGATCACGTATCTGCAATTCTTATAAAACTTGAAAGAAACTTAATGTTGCATCCTCTATATAAATTCCTATCCACTCCTCAAATGCCCAAAGCTCGCGTAACTAGCTTGTGTGATTTCTTACAACAATACTGCAACCTGGCTTACTATACGTACATACAACTCCAAACACACTACAATTGCTTGGATGCAATCTTTGCTCACTCACTTCTCCAACATTTGTGAGAAAAAATATTGTTAAATTTAGAAAATTGGAGAGGGAAAAGCGTTCATTTTATTACACAAGGATTATAGATCTATACAAGATGTCTTAATAAAGAAACAAATAACTACAGAATCATTCATAATTGCCTTAATATAATCCTTCCTAAATCAGCCACCAAAATATAAAGGAGATCGACATAATCCAGGTGAGCCTCCCATGGATTCCCATCATGGCTGTGGGATCAAGTGTCAAGGGACGACTGAGATTTAACAGAGATCGGCATGATCTAGGTGAGCCTCCCATGGATTCCCATCCTGGCCGTGGGATCAAGTGTTAAGGGACAACTGAGATTTACCAGAGATCGGCATGATCTAGGTGAGCCTCCCATGGATTCTCATCCTGGCCGTGGGATCAAATGTTAAGGGACGGCTGTGATTTTAACACTCCACCTTAAGCTGTGGAATACAAATCTGTCATTCCCAGCTTGGTAAATAGTCATAGAAAAGTAGAGCTATCAAGTCCCTTTGTGCAATATAGAGTCATCCATTTGGTCAAAACTTTGGGAGGAATTAGCTTAAGACATTGCGACAACGGCAAATGATAGCGATGACGGCTATATCAACCAAGGTGCGGAGCAGCAATGAAGGCTGTGTTGAACAGTATCCCTCAAGATACCGGAAGTGACAATAAAGGCCGCTGGAGGGACAACAGGAAAAGTGGATTAATTATCCTTCGGGTCCTCCTCTCTCGATTCTCAAGGGAAGGCCAGCAATGAAGGCACAACAATAAAAAAGGAAAAAAAAAATATTTTTTGGGGTTGCGGCAAGCTTCAAGGACAGTAGCAAAAACATAAGTCTCCAGCGACTCAGCACTCAACACACAGATCTCCTTCCATGTCATCCAACTCCACCTGAACAGACTCCTATTCAATAGGCCAACACAGGTGCACACAAAGCCTTTGATCCATCTGGTATGATCATGCAGGTCTTGCACTATTGCTTGTCTCTGCCCCCGCACGAAAGGGAACTCTTGACTCTTTCCAAACACACATAAGAGGAGGTCCTACACTCGCTTCTACTCAGTCAACCCTGGACATCGTACGTATAGGAGCCATCCCGCAAATCTCTCTTCGATCTGGGATGCACTGAGGTCCTCAAAATTCTTACAATAAAGGCCGAATGGTGAGGAACTAGCATTCATCAAAATTTTGGCAATGAAGGCTGGTGGTGGGAATTTGGATTCCTCAGAATTATGAGGATGAAAGCTAGTGGTGGAAACCTGTATTCCTTAGAATTCTGACAATGAAGGCCGATGGTGGGAACCTGGAGAACCAGCAAGCGAGAGCTCCTTCATGATAAGATAAAGTGCTTATAATATGTCTGTAGCCTCACCCTCGATATCCACGATCGACTCCCTACTTAAGGAAGTAGCATACTTACTGGACCGTAGCAATGAACTTAGCACCAAGAATGCCATCTTCTTCCCCATCGCATGCATCGTCTGGGCAACTCCACATATCAGGATTGTTCCATCAGCGAGCTTCGAATCCAGCAAACTGACTTTAGTCTGAATCCGACCGGCAAGGTTCTCAATGATGATTCCGTCAGCGACAGTGAAGAAGGTGAGAACGTGGGTCATGAAGTGGCATTCGTCCGATTTGAGGGTTTGATCCCAGTGGTAGATATCTTGAGAGAGGTTGACTTCTTTTGTTATCCAAAAGGAGGCTTCGACCTTCTCGTACATCTCCCAGATATGAGGGTAGCGGATCAAGAACATGCAGAAGTGGTTAGGATTTGGGGCAAGGAGGGGCTCTTCGAGTGGAGGATTTGATGGTATGAACAACAACTCTTCAACCAGTTGTTTCTTGCTGGGTTCAACTACAGTACATGCATGAGGCCGGTCATCCCGACTCAAGCACACATGCACGCAGTTCATGCTCGCTTCCTCTCTTGATCCTCTTATTCACTCGATTCAACCACTAGGTAGGCACGCACGAGAGGGGTCTCGTGTGCCTTCTCTAGTCTCACGTAGAAGACCAAAAGGGGAAGGCTTCTCACTTGCTCGGTTGCTCTAAACATACGTGAGTAGGAAGCAGAACGCAAGAACCGGCTCGTTCTTGATAACACGTAGCGGTGAGAGAAAGCCCGCTCAATCAGCTCACAAACACGCGCAGAATCTTTTGGCCACATGCCTCTTATTTTGCAAATATATTTTGAAACTCCCATAATCAAGTGTTAAGGGATGGCTGTGATTTTAACAAATATCATTTTGCAATTCCCATAATCATGCACGATTCCTCCACATAAAGAGGAAAGAACCGTATTCTCCTTTGTACACAATCCACCGCACTACAAGAGCTTCTAAAAAGAAAAAATTAATACAACCAGAGAATAAAAACTGAAGTGGATAAGCAAATCCAATTAAATTGGTTTCCAAATCAATTGGTCAATTTTTTCATTAAAACAACCACCGTTTTTTCTCCTCCGGACTATTTTTGCTTAGGGGATTTAAGTACTTTAACTTAATTGAAATTTAGGATTGCTAAGCTTATCCTCCTGTCAACGTAGTCACTTTTCTTTTATGATAACCAAATGGACATATAAAAAATGCTTTAAATTTGTTACTTAAAAAATAAAATAAAATAAAAAACAGGCATTGCAAAAACATTTTGGAAGGGAGTTCAACATGACATTGTGCATTCCAACACTACATAGGCTTAAAGTGAAGTCCAAGTTGAATAAAAATTATGAAACTTTGCAAAACAGACAATTAATATTATAGTTGAAAAAAAATAAAGGCAAGGAACTTTGATTGTCACATTTAAATCCAGAAGAAGATTGTAAATGCAAGACGAAATGACACCAAAAACTGAAATCTGAAATTTAACCAGAACTCAAATTCAAACCTCAAGTATAATCTGAATTTAAACTTAGGCCAGAGCATGAATCTAGAATTGAATCCGAACCTGCTCATGAGCAGGTCATACTGAATTAAGTTGTATTTCATTGGAAGTCTAGAGATCCTTATTCAATTTCCTGGTAGATTATCACATGTTTAACATGTTGAAAGGAAACATTAGTAGAATTCAAGAGAAACCTATCAATGATTTGATTTCAACGATTTCCCACTACAAATTTCAAAAGAATCCAAGAGGAAAAGCGAGAGCAACGTAGTAATGGATGAAATAGAGAAGAAAATAACAAGATACAATCGATCCTCAATTCGAGAGTAGGATCTATATCTCTCAATTCTTTAGACGTCACCCAAGCAAACCTAAGCATCAAAACAGAATTCAGCCAATAACAAGATAACCCTAACCCTAATCCCTCCTATCTATTTAAAGCATACAACTACAATCCCAATTCCTGTATTGTTATCTGATGTTTTGTCACCTTGTCTGTTTATGGGCTCGTGTTGTACTTTTCTTATCTTTTGTGGAATAAATTTTAGTTTGGAAAAAAAATACAACTATAATCCCAATTAAAAAAAATACAACTATAATCCCAATTACTAACAACCCTCTCTAAATCAAAACCTACTGAAACTGTCCTCTCCTCTTCAACTAATGGGCCCCACAAGGGGGCCGACAACTTGCTTTGCCCATCTGCAGTAAACCAGCACCTGGGCTAGCTCAACCGGCCCTCGTTGGGTTGGCCTAGCTCTAACAATACCCTCCTCCCAAAGAATCACATTGTCCTCAAGGTGAATGGGAATTGTTGCTTCGCCTTCGCTCTTTCGTATTGCTCCTCATCCCGCACACTGTCTAGAAGAGACAGGTTGAACCAATCCCCTGGGAGTCATAGCCACGTACTTATTTCTCTGGAATATCTCACGCATAGCCACCATCTCCTCCACATTCTTATGCATCACCTTCCAATACACTTATGTTGTCAATCTTCTATATGTCTTCTACACACCAGAATGACCCCCGACTGCGCTCCCATGGAATTCTATAATAGGTGAGGAATATGAACCTATGTCCAAGGCATCACAAATTTCCCTAGTAAAGCAATCTCTCCCCCTCTAGAGAATAGCCAAGGTAGCTACTCTCATCAATATATCTGCTCTAATCCTTCCCAGCTCCTCATCCCGCACACTCTCCTCTTTAATGGCCCCCCAATCCAGCATCAGGGGTATTGATACGGCTAACTCCTAGAGCTCCCCCACACATCTGGACAAGGCATCCGCCACCTTGTTCTCTAACCCGGGTCTATACTAGATCTCAAAGTCATATCCCAAAACTTTTACATCCATCTCTGATGCTCCTCAGTCACCATTCTCGGCTACAACAAATACTTCAAGCTCCACTTGTCCATACTGACAATGAAATTTCGACCCAATAAGTAAGTCTACCACTTCTGAATGATTAATACAATGGTCATCAACTCCCTCTCATAGATTGACATCAGTCTAGCCCTGGTGGTAAATACTTAACTGAAGTATGCTAGGGTCTATGATTCTACATAAGCACTGCCCCAATCCATACCCGGATACATCCGTCTCTACTATGAAATTCTGGACAAAATCAAGTAAGGCTAGTACTAACACCATGATCATGGCCTTCTTCAAACTCTCGAAAGCCTGTGTAGTTGTCTCCACCCATAAGAAGATGTCCTTCAACTGCTCTATCAGTGGCCAGTCAAACCGTCTGTAGCACCCCGTCAAACCTAAGAAACCCCTCAACTCTCTCTCTCATATTCCTATATAAAGACCATCTCAGCATTGCCTCAATCTTGGATTACAATATTGGCTTAGTCAACAGCCACTCCTTGGGATACCACGTGTCTTAAGTACTCCACACTAGCCTTTACAAAGCAACACTTCTTCAGGTTGGCCCATAGTTGCTATTCCTACAAGACTCCCAAGATCACCCTCAAAGTGCTCCAAATGTTCCTCCTCGAACCAACTATACACTAGGATGTCGTCAAAGAAAATCAGTACAAACTTCGAGAGATATTCAAAATACCCTGTTCATTAGCGATTGGAACATAGCAGGGGCGATTATGAGGCCAAATAACATCACTAAGAACTCCTAATGCCCTTCGTGTGTCCTAAATGCAGTCTTTCGGGCATCCTCCTCTCTCATTCATATCTAATGGTATTCCGACTTCAGATCCATCTTAGTGAACACCACTGCACCCCACAACTCATCCAGTAGCTCATCAATCACTAGTATGAAAAACTTATCCAGTGCAATCTCTTTATTCAGGGCCCGATAATCAACACAGAATCTCCAACTCTCATCCTTCTTCTTGACCAGCATAATTTAGATGAAAAAAGGACTCAAACTCGGCCTGATGATCCCCAACTCCAACATCTCTCGTATTAGCTTATTAATCTCGTCATTTTGCATCTAAGGGTAGCGATATAGATGGACACTAGTCAGTGACACCCCCTCCCTTAGGGTGATGGCATGCTTCTGCTCCCGTGATAGTGGTAAGTATTGAGGTGGCTAAAAGACCTCACTAAATTGCTGCATGAGTGGTTGCACTGAAAGGGGAATATCCCCCCTTCTTATAATATGATCTCTTCTAAGCTTTGCAGTATCACTAGAAATCATCCTCCCACCTCCTGTATAGTCCTTACTATGGTTTTAAGAGACACCATAGCTTTGGACAACCCTACATTTCCTCTGATCACCACCATTCTTCTCTTCACTATTAGCTCCATCATCAGTGCTCCCTAATTGGCCTTGGTTTCTCCCAAGGTCTGTAACCACTTCATTCTCAGGATGACATCAGTGCTCCCTAACTCCAATGGAAGAAATTCCTCCCTCACCTGAACCGCCTGTATAGTCAGCACCACTCCCTTACACACTCCTCTACCCGTCTACACCTTCCCAATGCCCATCATCGTCCCATAACAGCATGTGTCCACCAATTTCACCCCTAATTGGTCTATGACCTAGTTGAAGATGAAATTATGAGTAACCCCACTGTCTATCAGTATCACCACCTCCCTATCTACTATTTCTCCATTCACCTTCATGATGTTATTTGAAGTAAATCCTACCATTGAATTCAAGGAGACATCTGTCATGTCTAAATGCAGCTCTTCCTCCTCTACCGCTGCCTCTCTATCCTCTCCCTCCTCAACTTCCTCGTCATCACAGATAGTGAGAACCTGAAGAGTTTGATTCTTACACCTATGCCCCAAAGTATACTCTCATCACATCGGAAATACAATCCCTTCACTCTCTTCTCATGCAACACCTTTTTAGTGTACTTTTTTAAATTTCCCCCTCGTGCGGGCTTCTCCTTTGGGGCCTCTCAAAAACTATAAGGTGCTTACCCTTTTGATGCTAAAAACATGGTGGTGCCCCCTCCCCCTCTTCAATTGCCTTTAGTCCTCCATCAATTGTGCTAACTCCACAGCCTCTCCCAGGTCACGAGGCCTCATCACTCTCACTGACGCCAGTATCTCTGGTTTGAATCATTTCATGAAGTTCCCCTCCAGCATAATCTCAAACGGCCGATCCAGTCGACTTGCCAGGTACTCAAATCTCTTGCGGTATTCTACCACCAAGCCTTTTTGGGTCAGGGCAAAGAACTGCTCATAGAAGTCCCCTCCCTCGCTGGTTCGGAAACGTTCCAATAAGCACTCTTTGAACTCCCTCCAACACTATATGGGCCACCTTATGGCTCTCCACGGGTACCATGCTAATGCCTTCCCTTCCAAACATAGGCCACCTGCCATCAATCTCTCCTCCTCCATCAATTCATTGACGATTACATATCTCACTACCTTGTAAATCCACCTATGTGCATCCTCCTCCTTAAAGATGGGCATCTTCAGCTTCTTTACCTTTGAATCTCTTCCATTTCCCCTAATTCCTCCATAATTTCTCATTCACCCAGCGAGTGGTCCCCCCTAAGTATCCTGATCCCCCCTTCCATGTTCGTACCCAAACCCTTCCTTGAGTTTCCCCCTTCTTCCTTCAAAATCAACACTTCTCCGGTCATAATTAGCCTCCCTTCTTCTAAAATCAACACCCCTTCGCTCATACCCCACATATTCATGCCTCTCCTCGTACCTTCCACTTATCTCCTCTCTAGGAAAAGGCTCTTGAAGAGTTATTATTTCTTCTCCCTCCAAGATCTCCGCATCGTAATCATCTCTACAACTACCGAAACTAGTATTCCTTCCTACTAGCACATTTGCCTCCGATGTTGTTGTTTGGTTGTGAAAGAACTATAAAGAGAAATACAAGATATAATTGGATCTCCAATTTGAGAGGAAGATTCAGCCTCCCAAATCACTAGCCGCCGACTAGAGCCTAAATAACCTAAAAATAAGCTAAATTCAGCAAACTCCAAAACATCATCATGAAATCACCCTATTGTTAGCCTTAAATAGGCTCCCATAATTCCCTCCCAAATCAGCTCTTCCAAGGCATCAACTTTCTTTCCCGCCATAGGTCCCAAAAAAAGTGCTTTGATACCAATTTGATAGAAAATACTTGTAGAATTCAAGAGAAACTTATCAATGATTTCCCACCACAAATTTCAAAAGAATCCAAGAGGAAAAGCAAGAGCAATGTAGCAATGGATGAAATAGAGAAGAAAATAACAAGATACAATCGATATTGATTTCGAGAGGATGATCTCTCTCTCCCAATTCTCTAGACGCCGCTAGAGCTCAAGCAAACCTAAGCACCAAAACAGAATTCAATAACTAGATAACCCTAACCCTAATCCCTCCTATCTATGTCAATCATACAAATATAATCCCAATTACTAAACAACCCCTCTCTAAATCAAAACCTACCTAAAACACACCCTCCTCTTCAAGTAATGGTCCCCACAAGGGAGTCTGTGCTTGCTTTACCCATCTAGAGTAAGCCAGCCCGGGTTGGTTCATTCGGCCCTCCTTAGGTCGGTCATGGTCTAACACATACCATTGTTACGAACTAGATTTTCCAGATTTATCCTTCATCATATGGCTCTATGAATTTTGAGCAGCTCATTGAGCTAAAAGAATAATTAACCATACCTTATTGCAACTAAAAATGATCACAGTTGTTTTGGAGGAAAAAAATAAACTTAGCCCACAAATATTTAGTGTACTCAGCCTTGAAAAATATAATATAGAAAAATAGACACTGAATTCATACAAAAATGGTTAGAATAATTCTACCAACAAGATGAGAATTCAGCCTCCATTTGAAACTATTCCAAACCATTAGACAGCTAGCTTTCATAGCATCACCATTGATTCATTGAACTCATCAAATTCTATTGCACCATTCCCAAGTCATATGTCTTGACTCAATATAGGATATAGTAATAACATTGCTAGCCATAATGAAAGTTTGCAATTATTGCGAAACATCTGCATAATTTACTCCTGCAGAGACCCACACTCACAAAAACTACAGCCCTCATTCCTTCATCTTCCACTGCCAGCTCATTGATCCATGGGATCCTTACTGGCTAACTCATCCATCCGTGAACTATTTTAATTGTTTTTTCAATTATTTATAATCCCCTGATTTCAATTTTTTTCTATTAAATGCTTTCTTTGGATTGCAAAAATTATTTACATATTGAAATGAATTACAGTAAACTATCCTCAAATTCTTGGGATTGTATTAAAGCCAAAAGCATTTTTTACTTCTTTATATTTCCATTATTACAACCTGCATCGTTATATCACCATGAACCTATGAACTTCACTGACGCACTATCTTGCTTATTCCTATTTTTTTGTAACGGCAATTTTCATCGATGTATTACTGCAAATATTTCTCATTGTCGCAACCTTCATTGATGCATTACACAAAATGTTCCCATCGTTACAGCCTCATCACTATATTGCACATTTATTACCTTCTCATTTTTTTCCCCATGAATAAAACCACAGTTTTTCTCTCTACAAGCAACAACAACAAAAATAATGCCTGGATACCCTTGGTCCTAGGTTCATTTGGAATTTAGGTATGCAATAGAAATCCAAAAGGAGTTAAAAATATACATTCAACATGTCAATTGAATGAAAACAAGTACTTGAAGTGGTCATGAATAGTTTGAGGGTTCTTAAGGGGAAAAAATAAAATTGGACCATTTAAAAGGCACATAAAAAAACTTGCTACGAACACCTAAAAAACTATCTACAGTGATTGCTTGTACTCTAGCATTCACAAGTATTACCTCATCTTATTATGTCATTAAGGACTTAGAGAGATGCCAATTTCTAGCTTATAGATTATTGATTCAGCAGCAACAGACCATAAGACTAGTTACTTTCAAATTTTTATTTTGTATATTACTTTTCCAAGCAATAAGAAAATAATCATGGCCAACGGATCCTCGACAACTATAGCTAGTCAACAAGACCTTCTTATAAACAAATTCCAAGCACTTAAAAATATTCTCCATATGCTTAAATTTTCATTAACATGTTATCCATTCAAAATATAACAAAAGAATCTAAATATAATATTATGTTTTATCCTTCATATTGTATCTTTCAATAACAATGCATAGGGAAAATGAATGGGCTTGCTAAATAGAAGGATCTCTACCAGCTTGATGAATCCAATGATCAAGATAACTCCACACAACCTTCAATATTAAATTTTCTCTCATGAAGCCTTAAATTTAGAATAAAAAAATTAAACTCTAAAACCTAAGTCTCAGTCACCCATCATTTATTATTCTTAACAACATGTTTCTTCCATTAAAAAAAAAAATCAAAACCGAAGAATTTCATTGTGATGTTCATGAAATAGTAAAACACCAGTGTACCAATTTTCAATGAGCAACACAAAAACTATTTTTTATTTTTCTCTCATTCATTTTGACATATGGGATCATCATTTGCACAATTGCACCTAACTACTTCATTTTGTGTCATTTATGAACTAACAAAACATTGGGAATTCCAAGCTCATTTGTATATTAAAATAGTCGGAAAAACTATGGTTTGAGTTACGATTTCCAAACCTAATGTTAGAGGATGAGGGAAAGATATAGGCGGACACGGGACCACCCTCCGGCAATAATATTGCTGATAATCGTCCTCTAAGGGCAGAAAAAAAAAGAGTGGGGTTGAAGGAAAATGGGGAAAGGGAAGAAAGAGAAATAAGGCACAAACCCTTTCTTATGCAAAAATACAGCGTAAAAAAAATTAAATCACACAACACAATCAATCACAAAGAACACCGATTTATGTGGTTTGACAAATATATCTACATTCACGTGGAGGGGTGATTTCACTAAATTGGAGAAAAATAGGGAATACAATACAATAACTCTCTCTCTCTCTCTCTCTCTCTCTCTCTCTCTCTCTCTCTCTCTCTCTCTCTCTCTCTCTCTCTCTCTCTCTCTCTTGATCATCCTTGGGACATTGTTCTAAACTCAAATGAAAGTAAGATGCAATGGGTAGACTCACTGCCTTGCCTGAGTTATAAATCCCAAACTTTTTCAGCACCTTCCGAACATAAGCTACTCGTGAAAGCCAAACCTTTTCGGCTACCTTGTCCCTCAGAATCTCTATGCCAAGGATTTTGCGAACTTCACCCAACTCCTTCATGTCAAAATGTTTTGATAGTTGATTCTTCATCCTATCAATCTCGCTCTGGCTGAGAGATGGAATTCCAAGCTCATTTGTATATTAAAACATCCAGAAAGGCTATGGTTGAGTTACAATTTCCAAACCTAATGTTAGAGGAAGTGGAGGGAATGAGCTAGGCAGACACAGGACCATCCTCCGGTAAGAATAATGCCGACAATCGTCCTCTAAGGGCGGAGAAGGGAAGAGCGGGGTTGAAGGAAAAAGGGGCAAGGGAAGAAAGAGAAATAGGGCACGAACCCTTCTTGTCAGCACGGTTAGCCTAATTTACACAGGATTTAAGCAGGACTACGTAAAACCTACCAAACGATCCCAAATAGCAAAATAATTACAAAGCTTGTTTTGAATTGCGCTTGAGCTCCGCTTCATCCTAATTCCTAATAAAACCCAGATTTATAAAATATTATGGGGCTGTTTGGCAACAGGATTTAGGCCTGGAATTGAGCAGGATCTAGCGTAAAGTGCTGCCAAACGGGATTTACCCAATCCCGGATTTACTAGATCCTGCTGTTCGGCAGATTTACGGGATTTGGCCGAAGAAGCGCGCGAAAGGGAGAAAGTTACCTTTACAGCAAGCGAGCTCCCGTCCTTACTTCCGATCAAAATGTCGTAAACTTCCGATCCGACAGGAAAAGGGAACGTCGTGTCGTCGAGGGAGCGAAGTCGAACAAAAACAAAGGAGCCGAAGAAGCAACTCGTGCAATCTTACACCTCCAGCGAAGCAAGGAAGCTAAACCCAAACAGCAACGACGAGAAAATTAGATGAAAATCAAACCCTAGACGTCCCTAAGGTTAACTTAATTAATATAATTTAAAATATTAACAATTAAATAAATTAGTTAAATAATAAATATTATAATTATTTCATAAATTTTTTTTTTTTTTTTTTTTGGACATTTAGGCCAATTAAGCTATGCTCACACACACATTGCATATATAAGATTGAAACCCAATACCTCTTAGTTTGTAGACTAAGCTCCCAACCAACAAATCAAATTGAGCTTGTAATTATCTAAATTAACTTAATTAAATAATTTGTAATAAAATTAGTAATTAAAAATTAATATAATTATTTTAATTAATATAATTAAAAATAGATATTATTAAATATATAATTAATAATGTAAATAATAATTAAATATTAACATTATTCTTGTTAATTTTCTATTGATTTTTCGCAACATTGTTCTTACTATAACTTTTCATACATGAGTTGTTAAATAATTAAGGGCTTAATGAGATAATTAAAAGCACAGTTAATTATTTCAAAAATTAAATAACAATTAAATAATTAATTAAAATTTAACTAGGTGTATTGGTCAAAAGATTATAATAATATTACTTATATTACAATTTATTGATGTTATTCAAAATAGAAATTAATAATTCATTCTTACTCATGAGAAAATTAAAACTAAAAACATAAATAAATTTAATTTTATTATGAATTAACCGCCTTAAATACTCAAATACATGACAAAATAGTTTCACAGGATTTACCATAATTTATCATTTAAGTTGTCAAATAATTTTTAGGATTTATTAAATCCTAAGTAGCTAAATCGAATTGGTTGCCAAACAACCCCTATATATGGATTTACACATACATAAGGGAAACACCAAGGTTTCAGTTAACTTGCCTTCACTTGTGTGCTTCAGCGACTTTCTCGCTTCATTTGCATCGATGGCTCTGATAGACACGATATGGGAAAGGAGGATTTCAATTTATCTAATTAACTAGAGAGTTCATGCAATTAATTCTTAATAATATTGTAAAGTACACAAAAGATATTATTTGTTACCTAATTTTATTAAAATAAGAAATCTTATTCAATCATATAAATTAATTATAGATATATTGATTTATAAAATAAAATTAATATTAATAATTAATATCAATAAATCAGTAAAGTACTGAGTAATAATTAATTGAGATGTTTTTGTTATGTTAATCACAATTTAAATTAATATAATTAATATTAATGTTTAATAATTTTAATATTTATCCTCATTTAAAATAGATTAGAAATTCAATTTTTTTGTTGGAGAAAAATATAAGAAATTCAATTCTCAATAAGGGTGTCATTTAATTATCGACAATATTTTTTCTAATCATGAGATTCTAATTCGAATGCGTGTTAATTTTTAAACTCATATTTTTCTTGAAATTATGATTGAAATTTACTAAAAATAAAAAATTTATAAGAAAATATAAACTAGGTGTTGTCATAGACGATTTTTAATTAAAAATTTAAATTGAATTTACATTTTCACCTAAAATAAAAAAGTTGATTGATTCTATACTTTTAATCTTTTAAATTATACTTTAATTATATTATTTTGCTTTTTTTTTTAAATTTGGTCATTACACCACAATTGAAAAGCATCTGAATCTAATGTTTATCGGGTTGTACGATATAATTACATACTTATAAAATTATTATGAAAAATTAATTGTTTTGAAATTTATTATACAAAATAATTTTCTATATATATATATATATATATATATATATATATATATATATATATATATATATATATATATATATTTTTTTTTTTTTTTTAAATTTCCTCAGTCTTCAGCCGGCCGCTCAGTTTCCGATCAAGAGTACAATGGACGTAAAAACCGACCACCGAAGTGGACTCCCTGCGAAGCAGCCGTCTCATTTCAAAAACAATAGGTCACGTGGCAGTCTCGTGCCGTCGATCGAGTTGCGATTTCAAAGGAAATGAAGTACACTGCTATAGTGCTATATACTTGGCAATTGTCCGACTCCGAATAACTTTCGCGAGAACGATAATTTGTTTAACCTCCGGCATTTTCAAGGCGGAACCAAACCAACAGCTACTCTTCTCCTCTCGCAGTCTCTGCCATTTTTCTCACTTTCCGTCTTGGTATGCTTTCCCTTTCTTTCAGTTCGAGTGTTGTCGCTGCACTCCTTTCAGTTTTTGTTTGAAATTTGTTTGGTTATCATAGCAGTTGGGCGGCAAATGGCGGAGTGATAATGGTTGTTTGTTGGATAGATTGTAGATTTTCCTGTGGTATTTTGTTTCATTTGGGTTGTTTTATGAAGAATTTATTCAGATCTCTTTTAGCCCGTTGCATTTATGTGATAGTTTTGTTGATCGCTCAATTAGATCTCTGTTCCTGCTTTAGTTCATCCAGTTATTGGGTATCATAGCAGTTGGGCGGCAAATGGCGGAGTGATATATTTTAAATTATATTAATTAAGTTAAGCTGAGGCGTCTAGGGTTTGCTTTTAATCTTCTTTTGTTCGTCCTTGCTGTTCGGCTTCGTTGCTTCGCAGGAGGTGCTGAGATTGCACGAGTCGCTTCTTCGGCTCCTTCGTTGCTGTTCGACTTCGCTACTTCGTTGCTGTTCGACTTCGCTCCTTCGACGACGTTTCCTTCCTGTCGGATCGGACGTTACAACATTTTGATCTGAAGCAACGACGGGAGCTCGGTCGCTCGGTTTGAAGGTAACTTTCTCCCTTTCGCGCGCTTCTTCAGCCAAATCCAGTAAATCCGAGTAGAAACAGGATTTGGATTTACAAGGATTTACGGATTTGCCGGATTTACAGCGCCATTTTTTGCGTTTGGCTGGATTTTCCGTAAATCCTACTTAAAACGGGAAATAAATCCGATACCAAACACCCCCTTAGGGTTATGGTCTTCCCTGTTAATTAGGGCTGTACCTGGTTTCCTTTGCTGCGTAGATATACCTAGAAGCAGTGATCTTTTGTTTTAAATGCGATTGAATAATGTATTGATCCGGTTTGAATACTAAATTACTGCTCCATCAGCTATTTGCTGCAGATGGCGATCAAGTTTGTTATAGTTGTTTAATGGAGTAGTATGGTTTGTAGGCCTATTGGTCAACCTTCTTCCTTGTATAGGAAAATCACCAGCAGTTTAATATGGTTAGATGTTTTTCTATTTCGTAGGGCAGAAGTTTATTATGTTAGAATTATATTCTAAACTTGCTCCAAGGTTTCTGATCAACGATTCTTTTTAATGTTCCGTGGAAAGTGTTCATCATTGAGACTTTGAACCCTTGAAGGTGATGTTCTTAATTGTATTTTGGGCTTTTTTGGATCTTTTCCTTTGGCAAACTTACACAACTATTTTTTGTTGCTAAAAAAAGAAGGGTTTTATTTCGCCAATCTTATGGGTTTCATCTCCATCAATTATAAGATTTTAACCAAATATCCACTGTGTGTTAGAGTCAAGCACTATTGATGCAGGACCACTTAGATGAGATGCTTATGGATTCATTTAGGCATTGCACAACTCTTAGATTAGAATAATTTTAGAATAAAATTACTAGCAATTCTCAACGAAGATTCAAAACAAATAAGGAGATACTTTGCTTAGGCGAAATCACATGCTCTGAGTTTTGAAGCTTTCAAAGTAAATAAGAAAATCAAACAACACAAGCTAGTAGGCTTCAAATTAATCCCTAATCTAACAACGAGAATTATGATGCATAGAAAGTACGCTCAGTTCCTATGATTACTAAGCTTTGAGCAAGAGCAGTGGAAGAGCCCTCCGTGACTGTAATCAAACCAACGAGAATTCAGATTTAAAGAAATAAGTGGCAGGGAAAGAGAAACCTTTGCTAGGGAGACGTGGAGATCCTCCACTCGAGGCCTTCAAAGTGTTCGGCAATGGCTTCCGTCAATTTAAATAGGATGCACTCCACGTAGTCTTCGACGGTGTGGTCAATCTCCGAATTTACGTCGAAGAAGGTGGATCGTAGGATGTTAGTGAAGCCGTCGTCGTCCCACGTGATGCCATATTTAGTTTCGGGATCCGCCATTCATGGGTGCTCAGTGGTTAAAACTCCTCACACTTGGTGATGCTCTAGAGAATAATCGAAGAGAAGAAGTTTCTCTGATAATTTTGTTGGTGAGAGAGCCCAAAACTCAAACCTGAAATAAGTTTCAGGTTTCTGTGAAAGAGGAGTTTGGAGAAAACAAAGAAAAAAAAAGAACAAGACAAGGGGCAAGAGGGAGTTCGGCCAGCAACAGAGAGGCTTGGACAATTCCTTCCAAAGTGAATTGCTACAATTGTGGAGAAATTTCCAATGGCCATCAATAATGGGAAGGGAGGCGGCGTGATATTGAGGAGTTAGGAAAGTTTTATTATTTCCTAAACCAAGGCTGTAATTTAGGAATAGATTTAGGAAATATGGCTTAGGTAAAATTCGGCCAGGGAGTTGGAATTAGAAATATTCCAATGAGTAAGGAAAAGGAAATAGGAAAGAAATCTCAATCCCAACTCAATGGAAGGAGGCCGGTAGTATGGGTATCGAAGGGGGCTATTAATGAGAGCAATTACAGCTTCCTAATTTGGGTTTTAGATTTAGGAAAGATTTAATTCAAATCCTCTTGAATTTAAAATTCAAAATTAGATCTAAATCAAATACTTTCCTAAAATAGAAGAGCTAATTTAGGAAATATTTTGAATTCAAATTTGAATGAATTTGAATCTCAAATTAATTCCAATTGATCCCAACCGAAATTAGGAAACAAAATAAGAGAAGCAAAGGGGTGGGGCCGGCGGCTAAAGGGGCTAAGGCCAGCGGCCAAGTGGAGTCGGGTGGAGGTGGCCGGCGACTATGGGGAGGATTTTAATGGAGCTTGATGTGTGGATGAAGTTGGGAAATTTTGTGGAATTGGACATGACGAAGACGAATGAGAGAAGGTGGCGAGGAGGATGAAAATACAAAGAGAAAACCACGAACCCGGCCGTATCCAAGGTTGGTGGGTAATACGCAAGCTTCCCTCTCCTAGGGACCCCTCTCCATCAAATACTCAAACTCTCACAAGAGCTCATGCAAGAAGACAATTGCTGGAAAATTTTTCTTAATCATTCATTAACCATGAAATAATAATCAAAGGGCTATATATAGCCACGTACAATGGACTCAAAGAAATAAAGACTCAAATGCCCTTTGGGCTTACATGCGACAACTCCCATGAGAGGAGTTCAAAGGGAAATAATAACGACACCTAAGCAAATAAGAAATTGCATGAATAAAAATAAAATACAATCATGACTCATAAATACAAGGACTCGATCGTGGCCGTAGATCGGCGGCCACATCTCTGATAAACCTTCCATGCTGATCTGATGTCCCCATCAACTACTTTGGTGTTAATTTAATTTTCATGTGTTAGTTATCTACCTCTCAGAACTTGTGATTAGATTAATTATTTCCAGTCCATTTTAGATTTTGTTTGATGCCCAATTATTCTAGTACTACATTTGACCTTTTATAAATGTTGATTTAGGGTTTATGGCTTATATACTGCTAACTTTCTTTGATGGAAACTTAAGATGTCTTAATCTACCAGTTCTTCCAACTATTATGTCTATTTTCATTTCTTGTTCATAATAAGTTTTTATGACCATGTTCTTTTTTATTTTTTTCACTTCCACATAGAATTGAATTTTTTTAGTCAAGCTATGATAGATTTGACTTTGGATGGCAGTTCACATAATTATGGCTCAATTTGAACTATTTGAAACTGGCTATTGGATGAGCCTAAAATTATTTCATGTATTAAGATTTGATGGTTGAAAATAGACTTCAGTGGATTGAACATTTTTTATGAAGGCTAGAGAATGCGCTTATAGAAGTTTAGATAAAATTGGTGTTGGAGGATAAGCAAGGCAAGAGGGTAGACATAATGTAGCATAGATAGAAGTTATTCATCATAGTTTGTGAAGAATAGATTTAACATATCAAACAATACAACAACAACAACATCAATTCTTTTATCCCACTATATGAGGTTGGCTACATGAATCAATTTTCTTCATTGTGCCCTATTAAAAGTTAAATTAATGGAAAATGATAATTCATAAAACCGATGCCAATTAGTTGGGATAATGTTAATGATGATGATGATGAGGCGATCCAAATTGATATGATTAACAAAATATACTTATTACTTCTATAAAATACATTTTATATATAATTCGCGTGTTTGTGTAGAAATTATTTCCAGGAGGCGGAGGTAAGGTATTTCAACAAGATTTGACTTGATGAAATGAACAAGTACGTGGATGAAGAAGTGGCTTATTTTGGCTAGTAATAACTTAGTAGAGCTCATGCTCTTAGTTGTGAATAATGAATGGTGTATCATGGAATTTGCTCCTTAGAGCCATAGTGCATGACCCACGATGTGGTGCACACTATTTTAAAGTTGGTGTAATAATCACATAAAAATGAAGAGTGTACAAAAAATTTAAGAGTTAAGAAAGCATATAACATAAAATGCACATCATTCATCACATTAGATTAAATGACCCTCATAATCACCTAGCAAGTTTTGAAAATATCAAATGGGATGCAGTTCATCCAAAATAGAGAAATATCAAGTTGCAAATTTACAAAGATACAGGCTGACTAGAGATCTGGTTCTCAATCTCCATCCTCATCTTCATCAGCATCACCATCATAAGCAAAATGAACTTCACCACCATCTTCTTCCCCCACTAGATTATCTTCTTTGTTAACTTCATCTTCTTCATCAAATAATATCCTAGGTGCAAAGTAGGTACACATTTGCTTTCCTTTTCCTTTTATCTTCCCTTAGAAGAATATAGTTCATAAAATATACAAGCTTATCGACATTCATGCTATACATACTACGCAATAAGGTGCCTTAATAGACTCTAGAAGGAATTTACATTATTCCCATGGTTTAACAAGACGAATGTCAGAACTGAGGGGTATCGCCTCATCAAGGTGAGATGTAAGTTTTGAAATGAAAACAAAAATCATGAATATGACTGAAACCATCGACATATTTTATTAGTACTTAATCATAAATCACAAATCACATAACAAGAAGAGGAAATAAATATCAATCTTAAATGTTAATCAAAAGTAAAAGTTTGACGCAAAATTCAAGATAAACACTCACTTTAAATTTAAATACACCAAGAGAATTTGGATCCATAGTGGCCTCTTTCTCACTTCCAACATCTTTAGGAGAGTCATCATATGTAAAATGCTATCATCATTTGATTGAGTCTAATCAGCTTATCAAATTCTTATCCAATTACTATATTTTCTTCTTACTCTTGACATCAGTTAACTTTGGCTTTAATATGATTTAAATCAAAATGTCAAATTAAAAACAAAACTAAGTAATTTATTATACTTAAATTGCCTTCAAACTTGTTTGAAGCTCCGTCCACTTTTTTCTTCTTTACTTTAATTGATTGCAAAGTGGAAATTACTCCCATTTCAGTTGCCCTTTTAATATTAACAGTGATATCTTCATTCTTATCATTATTAAAGGTCATTCCTGCATCTTTAACATCAACTTTTTTTTTCTATTTTTTGTAATATCCATTCTTTATCAAATTTTACAATATTAACCACTAAAACTTGCATGCTTATCATTCTTGTAAAAGCATTTTGCAATATCTCAACATATTCCATTCTTGTGTTCTTCTGTTGAAGCTGGAGGAGGAATTACTTAAGAGTTAGTATTCTCGTTTTCATCTAAATTAATAACAAACTTATCCAATGGTTCATGAGTTTCTTTATCAAAAGAAAGAAAGTAACTTTCATCATTGGAACCATCTTATTAATCACAGCACAAGCTACTTCTAATCATTTTCTTTGTATTTCTTTGAGTTACTTCTTCCGAGCTGCTATACTTTCTCTTAAATATTCTACACATTTTTTTGAGGTTATCTAGCACTTTCTACATTCTCCAACATTTAAATGTGTGCAAATGTTCTTTTAGTCTCTTAACACGATCAATAATTTGCGGGATGCAATTTACACATCAAGTTGGCTTAACTTTTCATTGCACCTTCTCCTGTTATTTTAACTTCAATGCTATATTTCTAAGCTAGATGTTGTCTTCTAGTGCCACCACCCATTCTAATAAAAAAATAATAATAAGATAATTAAGAGAAGAAATACTTGAAAGAGAAATTCAACAAAATTTAATATTAAATAATTTTGGTTTTTCTAAAAAACATTTCACTAGTTGATGAACCTTATTATCACTATGGTTTTTAAAATTGCTGAACTAATAAGAATTGTTATTTATGTATTGGATGTTGTACAATAACCCTTAAGATATGTGACCAAACGAAGATTTATCATGAATAATTCATTTTAAGTCATTGGTAAGGAACATTGAAATACATAAGACAACACAAAAAAGGGAGAAGGATTATTAAAAAATTTATTACATTACTTAAGGTCTAGTGGATATGAACTCGTCTAATCATTTGCAATATTCCATATAGTTTGCATCTTTATAGTTTATAGAATTTCGAAACCCAACTTAATAGTGTTTATTAGGTTTTTAAAGTCCCATAATTAGATCGATATGTATGTACCCCAAAGTATGAAGGATAAATCAACATAATTGAGAATATCAAATAAAATCATTTATAAACTTCATCAATCTTATCTCAACTATTTTGCAACTAGCTTTTAGTAGTGGTCATTGTAAACCTTAACAAAACTACAATGAAAATTCTAGTTTACTTAAATTTTTAGAGTCACAGTTTAACCATGCTCTTGTTAGCCTAACCCCTGTTGTTCCTATTCATTCACATCTCTTCAAACTTACCTAGTTTTCGGTGCTACTTCTTCTTCCATTTTACAAGAAAAAACCACACTTGATTTTAACAACCTTATCAATGTTTGCTATTATTCGAACATGTGCACTTTGTACTTCTTACTCAATTACTCTAACCTTTTAATTTGAAATCAATGAAAATATACTAACTTAATTTAATTCCAATATCAAACAAAGATTTAAATGATTCAATTTTTCTGAGAAATATATGAAAAATACAAAAAATAAATTAAAAATAAATAAATTTAAAATAATTAAAACAGCATAAAAATACAATCTCAGCAATTATTATAATTTTTTATTTTCATAAAAGAAATTTAAAAAATCAAAACATAGAGACTCCGGAATGCACTTTCTCCTACTCTCGATCTCAGTTAATGTTGTCGCACTCAACTCAATGATGATCTCTTGTTCTCGCATAGGAGACTCCATCGACATGATACTCCTACCGATGTTCTCTCGAACACGCACTAAGATGATTCTTGTCCTCTAGCAGCCGACTTTGCTACCCAAAAGTTTAAGAGTCAAATGAGCAGATATATTAGATTGAGCAATTGCATTAGGTATATAAGATATATAAGTATAATATAATATAAAATATATTAATGATATTAATGTAACATAATTATATAAATCGTAAACGTTCCACCTTAAACGACACATCTAAAAAAGGCATTAGCCTGCCTAGCGACGATGAGGTGTGAGTCTCTAGACATTTTTTGTGAGCCGCTGATTGAGATGCCCCTCGAGATGTACACCTTAAGCATTTTTTAAAACAGGTTATTTTTTTTTTTTCATTTAAGATTAAAAAATAAGATGATTGTGATTGAAGAAATACATAACCTCAAGTTTGGAGAAAAAAGAATAATAATAATTAGGTGGATAGGTGGACAAGAAAAATATGATGAAAAGGGAAATGGCTAAGAAAAAAGATGATGAGGCTTGTCTACTTACATTGCTGACTTCGAGGTCATATCAACAATTACTAGAAACTTCATCTGAAGTTAAGATTCAACAATTGAGAAACGTGAAGTGGACGATTATGGTTATTGCAGAGGTGTAGGAAATAGGCGGAGTTTATCATCCAAGTACAAGAATCATTGTGATAGCTAACGATAAGCCATTGGAGACTTGTAGGAAATAAAATTATTTCTAACAATAGTAAGAACAAAAGCCCTAATTATAGCCACAGCTAACAATACTATCAACCTAGCCACAGTTCTAATTGTATCACCAACAATTTAGGCAAGAAGAATCACAATGGCATTCCAGTCAACTAGTCAACAAAAATAATCATTACAATGATTTAGGCAGTAAGAACAGTTGCATTGTTAGTCAGGGAAACTACTGTTGTAGTAGCAACAACCACAACAACGATTTGGACAACAAAAATAGTTGCAATTGTAGCCTGAATAACAGTCACAATTGCAGCCTAAACGCCAATAACAACATAAACAATGGTAACAAACCGAGGAGGAACTTTTCCGTCTCAATTTGAGAGTACCTCCCACTCCTATGGACAAGTAAAGAAGATCATTCGTGCCATTTCAGGATTTGTACTATTTCTCCTGTTGTGACATGACAACAGGATCAGAAAATATTATTTTTTATTTCTTCTGCGCTTGATTGTACTGAGAGCAGACAACTTAATCAACCATTGCAGAGAATTCATACCTTTTTCCAAGTGGTGAAGGGCTTGTCATTGAAAGAGCAGCGTAACATGAATCTTCTTTGGTGAGAGGTGTTTCTTCCAAATTAGATTATGTATTTCCCTCTCTATTTGAATCGTAACAAATTCAACATCAATTAATCAAAGTGGTGGAGTAGGGTGCATAAAGATGAGTGGTTTCTATGCTAATCACTAGTAGCATGCTATTCATAAAGAAAGGCGACAAGAGGTGGATGCTCATCGAATACATGGTAATTAAAATCACAAAAACTATTATTCACCTATGTGAATTGAGGAGTTGATATTAGTTGTAACTGAAGATATAGTTCTCAACAAATGAATCCAAGTTCAGGAAGAGAATATTTGAAATACATCCTTCATAGCAAGACAAGGTATGTATTTCGGCTCCAATATTCATTGAACTTAAACACATTCAATGAATGTGGAGAATCCCCCTCTCTCCCTCTCTTGGCCAGCCCCCTCCCTTGCCTTTTCCTCTCTCCAATTAATTCCACACCCCCCCCCCCCCCCTCCCACTCCATAAATTTACCCATTAAACCTCCTAAACTGCTGGCCCCCTCTCTCCATTCCCAACCGATTAATTTTCCCCCCATTAGGGAGATTTGAATTTCAAATATTCCCTCTTTCCCCACTTACAAAAATCTGAAATTAAATTCAGATTTTATTTTCCCTCCATCTAAACTAAAGGCCAAATCAAAGAGGCTTCACTACTAGCCCTAGCCAAAACTCCCCAACCTCCCTCCTCTCCTCTCCCCCACTACCCAATACACAACCAAGGGCTAAGCTTTACAAACCGGCCTATTCTCCATGAATGGCCGATCCTGAAAGAGATCACTGCTTCGCGTTTGATCCCCAAGGATGAGTGGATATTCTCCAGACTTCCTTCTTCAACCTCAACTTAGAAATCGACGACACCGTTGACGATTATGTCGACCGAATCCTCTTCACCTTGACGTTTGCTATTGAAGAACACTAACGCTCCGGACTTTGGCGAATCATTGGACATCCACCCACTCCTCCTCCGGCTAACTCTTCGTGGATCAAGACCGTAGGCATTCTCATCCTTTTGGTGGCATCACTAGGTTTGTTGATATTGTTCCCCCGCTGACCCGACCCTCAAGACTGAAAGTGAGGGAAACTCGAGGTGAAATTTTTATTTGTTAGACGATTGATTCCTTGTTATCCTGCTTCTAGTGTTATTACGAATTTATTATTATTTTAAATCGTTATGTTAATCTTTCATGTAATCAAATACCAAAGTATAATTGTAGTAACTAAGAATCTTGGATCCTTATCTTGGTGAAACGTTGAGTTTACAATTACCAAAGCTTTACAATTTGTTATTAATTCCTAAGCAATTCCTGTTTTCATATATGTTTCACATCATTTGGTTGTACTTGGGGAAGGATAGGCTGATAGACAAGGGTCAAAAAAATTATGCTAATTCCAGTTTTGACCAATTCAGCCTATCTTCCTACAAAACAATTTTCGTTATGAATGCAGAAAATTATAGTTATTTAAACTTTCATTTTTAAACAATGAGCGAGTTAGGAGGGTGGTTTCTATCATGCAAGATCTTAGCATTGATCAACAAGATCATTTGCTTGATGACTATGTCGTGGATATGAAGATCACCTTAACATCGGTTAAACAAAGTTTTTTGGTTGCTCCTACAGTCCTACTAGTGGATGTTATGCAGATCATGGAGTATCCATATTTTTATTGTTAGCACTTTTGCATGTCATGTATCATGAGTTATTGACTATGTCTCGCTCAGATGGAAATATTAGCGACTTAGTAATTCCAAGACCTTCTATGATTTATTGCATCGTTATTATTCTTTGAACATTTGCACTAGAGGTATCTACGTCATTATACTTCAGAGGAGACTTATTTGCTGTCGGAGGAGAGACGAGTGCCATCAAGAGCATCATGGAGTTGCTTTTGCTTGCTATTGTTTGGTTTCCACTATTAGATCCAACTACATGATGATCATGCTTGTGATATTATATACTTTCCATTTGATTTTAAGACATTTAAGCAACGCTTATGCTATTACGTTGTTTGTTCTGCATATTCAATTTGTTACCTTTATGTAAAAGTGCTTGAAATTTACTTCATTCATTTTGGTTTTTTCAGTATATTATAAGAAACCATTTCATTTTTAACTACATTTTTATCATAAATATTGAGTTTTCTGCTTCAAAATTTAGTGGAAGCAATGTTCTCCCATGCAATGTTTTAATTAGAGGCATATGGCGAGATGTTTTTCTTGTCATGAGATGAGGTGTAACCCTTGGGGCATGGAGCATAAGTGCCATGAATTATACTGGGTGACACTTTTAGCCTGTTGGGCATATGCCTCGTAGGTGAAATGTCTTTCCTGCATTTCACGATGCAAATTTACTTCACTTCGGTTCACGCTAAGAAAAAAGATGACGAGGCTTGTCTACTTACATTGCTGACTTCGAGGTCATATCAACAATTATTAGAAACTTCATCTGAAGTTAAGATTCAACAATTGAGAAACGTGATGTGGACGATTATGGTTATTGCAGAGGTGTAGGAAATAGGCGGAGTTTATCATCCAACTACAAGAATCATTGTGATAGCTAACGATAAGCCATTGGAGACTTGTAGGAAATTGATAGGAAACACTTGGATTTCGTTTCTCACCAAGATCAAGTAGATCCAAGGAAAAACTGCTGTCCACAGCAGAAAAACAGCCAAAATACAAGAAAAATCTGAGAGGAAAGCGTAGGAAAACGATGCAAACACTTTTATTTCGATAACGGATGAAAAGCACTTTCAAGATACAACTTTCCTTCAATTCGAGAGGAAGGAAAAACTCTCCAAAAGATCTCCGGCGAAGCCAAGAGCCCAAGACACCAAAACCTAGATCTCAAAACAATTCAAATTCAAGATAAACCAAATCCCTCCCAAAAACACCTAATTAAAGACAAAGGAATATTACAAATGACCTAAACACCCCTTAGTTCAAAATATTTCCCTCCTAATCTTGCATTTAGCCCATAATGGGCTCCACCAAGTTTCCGCCCAGAGCCTGGCTCCCGCTGGGTCTATTCCGTCGCCTGGAATAGACCCGGACCGGTCCCTCCTGGACCGGTCCAGCCGGCCCCTCCTGGGCCGGCGTAACATTACCGCCTTCCCAAAGAATCACCTTGTCCTCAAGGTGAAAATCAGGGAACTGTTGCTTCATCCTCCAGTATGGCTCCCACGTAGCCTCGTAGTCAGGAAGGTTCTTCCACTGGATCAACACTTCCTTAGTTTTATCTTCTTTCTGGCGCACCCCTTTGAGCTCCATAGGTTCTAGAATCACCTCTAAGTCCTCAGTCAGGGTTGCTGGTAGCTCAGAATTTGCGGTGTGCTCCCCAATGGCCTTCCTCAATTGTGACACGTGAAACACTGGATGTATAGTTGCCGATGGAGGTAGTTTCAATCTGTATGCTACTGCCCCAATCTTCTCCAGTACTTCATAGGGCCCAAAGTACCTTGGAGCCAGCTTTTCATTCCTTCTGTTGGCAACTGTCTTCTGTCTATATGGTCGGAGCTTCAGAAACACCCTCTCCCCTGCTGCAAACTGTATGTCCTTCCTATGTCCATCCGCCTGCTTCTTCATAATTTGTTGTGCTCTCAGTAGATGCCTTTTTAGCTCTTCCAGTACTCGGTCTCTCTCCTCTAAGTACTCTTCTACTAACGAAACAGGAGTGCTGCTACTCCCAAAATGGACCAAGTGTGGAGGATCCCTTCCGTACAGCACTTTAAATGGCGTCATCTGTGAAGCTGAGTGAAAAGAGGTGTTGTACCAGTATTCTGCCCAAGGTAATCATTTGGCCCAAAGCTTAGGTGTCTCCGACACAAAACACCTCAAGTAGGTTTCTAAGCTCCTATTAACCACCTCCGTTTGGCCATCTGTCTGTGGGTGATAAGCGGTGCTCCTTTTCAAAACTGTTCCTTGTAACTTGAACAGCTCCCTCCAAAAGTGACTGAGGAACACCTTGTCTCTATCGGACACTATTGCCTCTGGTATCCCATGCAACCTGACCACCTCTCTGATGAATGCTGAAGCCACTGTTACTGCGGTGTAAGGATGTCGGAGGGGAATAAAATGAGCATACTTGCTCAGCCTATCCACCACCACCAGGATCACTGTGAAGCCTTCTGAACGGGGCAGCCCATCTATAAAGTCCATGGATATTTCCTCCCATACTCTTCTTGGTAACGCCAATGGTTGTAGTAGCCCCCCTGGTGACATAGCCATGTATTTGTTCCTCTGACAAATCTCACATCTGGCCACCATCTCATCTACATCTCTATGCATTCCCTTCCAGTAAAGCTCAGCCGCAATCCTCCTGTAGGTCTTCTGCACCCCAGAATGACCCCCAACCGCGCTCCCATGAAATTCTTGGAGTATGTTTGGGATGTGGATAGAAGTCCTGGGCATCACGAACCTCCCTTGATAAAGCAATCTGTCCCCCTCTACTGAGTACCCTGGGTGGCTATCACCTTCCCTTAATAAATCAGCCCTGATCTTTCCCAACACCTCATCCTTCGAGCTCTCTACTTTGATTGCCTCCCAATCTAGCATCAAAGGAACAGACACAACCACTGTCTGTAGTTCACCCAATCGTCTGGACAAAGCATCCGCAGCTTTGTTTTCCCCGCCTGGTCTGTACTGAATTTCAAAGTCATACCCCAGCAATTTTGAAAGCCATCGCTGATGCTCTTCCGTCACCATCCGCTGCTCCAACAAGTACTTCAGACTTCTCTGATCTGTTCTGACAATGAAATGCCTACCTAATAGGTAGGGTCGCCACTTCTGGATGGCTAAGACAATAGCCATTAATTCCCTCTCATAGACTGACTTCAGCCTGGCTCTGGCTGCTAATACCTGGCTGAAGTAGGCAATGGGTCGACGATTTTGCATGAGCACTGCCCCCAATCCGTACCCTGAAGCATCAGTCTCCACTATGAAGGTCTGAGTGAAGTCCGGTAGAGCTAGGACTGGTACCGTGGTCATAGCCTTCTTTAGTGTCTCAAATGCTGCTGTGGCTGCCTCTCCCCATAGGAATCCATCTTTCTTTAGCTGTTCTGTTAGTGGCCAAGCTATAGTACTGTACCCTTTAACAAATCTCCTATAGTATCCTGTAAGTCCTAAAAATCCTCTCAATTCCTTCAGATTCTTAGGCAATGGCCATCTCAACATCGCCTCCACCTTTGACTGATCAGCTGCCACCCCTTCCTTGGATACTACATGGCCCAAGTATTCCACCCTAGATTGGCCAAAACAACACTTCTTCAGATTGGCTCTCAGCTGATGCTCCTGTAGAACTTCCAATACCAACTTCAAATGCTTCATATGCTCCTCCTCAGTTCTACTGTATACCAAGATGTCATCAAAGAACACAAGCACAAACTTCCTGAGATACGGTCTGAACACTCTATTCATCAGTGATTGGAAAGTCGCAGGGGCATTGGTAAGCCCAAACGGCATCACCAGAAACTCATAATGCCCCTCATGTGTTCTGAACGTCGTCTTAGAGATGTCTTCCTCCCTCATCCGGATCTGATGGTATCCAGAATTCAAATCCAGTTTGGAGAATATCACTGCTCCATACAGTTCATCCAAAAGTTCATCAATCACAGGAATGGGAAATTTATCTGGGATAGTCTCCTTATTCAAAGCCCTATAATCCACACAAAATCTCCAGCTTCCATCTTTCTTTTTGACCAATAATACGGGGCTAGATAAAGGACTCACACTAGGTCTGATGATCTTTGCCTCCAGCATTTCACTAATCAACCTTTCAATTTCATCTTTCTGAATCTGGGGATAGCGGTAGGGTCGTACACTAATCAGTGACACCCCTTCCCTTAGTAGAATTGCATGCTCCTGTTCTCTGACCGGTGGTAACCCTTGAGGTGGCTGGAACACCTCGCTGAACTGTTGGATGACTTGTTGAACTACAAGAGAAATGTCTCCTTCTTTTCCCACACTAACTTTTTCCAATCGTTGCAGCTCCACCAAATATCCACCCCCAACCTCCTGGATGGTTCGGATCATGGACTTGAGAGACACCCCCGTCCTAGACAGGCCGACATCTCCCTGTATCACCATTCTCCTCCCTTCCACTACCAGTTCCATCCTCAGTTCTCCCCAGTTCACCTTGGTCTCCCCCAAAGTCTGCAGCCACTTCATTCCCAAAATCACATCAGTACTTCCCAATTCTAAGGGAAGAAAATCCTCCATCACCTGTATCTCCTGAATGGTCAGCATCACTCCTCTACAAACTCCTCTCCCCATTTCCACCTTCCCCGTGCCCATCATTACCCCATAGCCACCGGTATCCACTAGTGCCATACCAAGCAACTCAACAAGCCGGGTGGAAATGAAATTGTGGGTTGCCCCACTATCTATCAGAACCACCACCTCGTGGTCAGCTATCACCCCTTTCACTTTCATAGTGTGACTCGAAGTGAATCCCACTACAGAGTTCAGGGAGACTTCTGCCACATCCAGGTGCAACTTCTCCTCCTCCTCCACTTCTGACCTGCTCCCACCTTCCTCTTCGTCTTCCTCGTCTTCGCAAACAAGGAGAACCTGAAGAGTCCGGTCCTTGCACCTATGTCCCGGCATGTACTTCTCGTCACATCTAAAGCACAATCCCTTGGCTCTCTTCTCCTGCATCTCCTTATCAGTAAGCTTTTTAAAATTTCCCCCAGGCCCTCCTCCTCCAGACCTCTCCTTTGGTACTTCTCGTGTACCCCCCGGTGCAGCTCCCTTGGATGCTAAAAACGTGGTTGTCATCCTGTGGGATCCCCCAGAGCTGCTGCCTCGAGTCCCCCTCTCCAGATGCTTCTGGTCCTCGACCAACTGTGCCAACTCCATGGCCTCCCCCAAGTCGTGTGGTCTCATCACTCTAACGGCGGCTCTGATTTCTGGTCTGAGCCCCTTCATGAAGTTCCCTTCAAGCACGGTATCAGAAAGACGATCCAACCTGCTAGCTAGGTACTCAAACCGGTCCCGGAACTCTGCCACTGTCCCTTCCTGTGTCAGTGCAAAGAACTGCTCATAGAAATCCCCTCCGCTGCTGGTTCGAAAACGCTCTAGCAGGCAATCCTTGAACTCCCCCCAGCTTCGAATTGGTCGCCTCATGTCCCGCCACTGGTACCATGCTAGTGCCTTCCCTTCCAAACACAGTCCTGCCGCTGTCAGTTTCTCCTCGTCTGTCAATCCGTTGACTGCAAAATACCGTTCCACCTTGTAGATCCAGCCATGGCCATCTTCCCCCTCAAAGATGGGCATCTTCAACTTCCTCACCTTCGGATCCCTTCCGTTACCCCGGTACTCCCCATAACCTCCCATTCCTCGAAGATGAGGTGCTCCCCAAGTGTCCCGGTCCTCCCTCCCACGTTGGTATCCGAGTCCATCGTCATAATCCCCTCTTCCCCTTTCAGAATCAGCACCTCGACGCTGAAATTCAGCACCTCGACGCTGATATTCTCCTCTTCTTTCGCCAAATTCTGCACTTCCCTCATATTCTCCCCTCCGGCCTTCAAAATCCATACCTTGACGCTGAAAATCAGCACCTCGACGCTGAAAATCAGCACCTCGACGGTCATTCCCCAGGCTCATCTCCTCTCTAGAAAGTGGCTCTAGAGGTGGCATGTCGTCGTCTCCCTCAAGGATCTCCACAGCCGGATTCCTCCTCCCCCGAGGCGGGTTCGGATTTCCTCCTACGCCATGGTCGCCGACAGTCTCTCTTGCATCCGACGCCGTCGGATTAGTCTTCATCTCAAGTAATTTCTTCATCATCTCTTCCATGGCCGTGAATTTTCCCTCCAACCTTTCGTTGTTGGTGGTGATTTGATTTTGAAATTCAAAAAATCTTTCTTCCAAATCGGTTTTCAATTGACCGATCTCGCCTTCCAAGACGTCCACCTTCTTTCCGGCCATTGCTCTCCTCACGGATCTCCCAAAATCTTCTTCCGGACAAGATAAACTCGCTGAAATTTCAGAATTTCAGCCGCCGGTGGTCCCAAATCGATGCTCTGATACCAATTTGATAGGAAACACTTGGATTTCCAAGTGTTTCTCACCAAGATCAAGTAGATCCAAGGAAAAACTGCTGTCCACAGCAGAAAAACAGCCAAAATACAAGAAAAATCTGAGAGGAAAGCGTAGGAAAACGATGCAAACACTTTTATTTCAATAACGGATGAAAAGCACTTGCAAGATACAACTTTCCTTCAATTCGAGAGGAAGGAAAAACTCTCCAAAAGATCTCCGGCGAAGCCAAGAGCCCAAGACACCAAAACCTAGATCTCAAAACAATTCAAATTCAAGATAAACCAAATCCCTCCCAAAAACACCTAATTAAAGACAAAGGAATATTACAAATGACCTAAACACCCCTTAGTTCAAAATATTTCCCTCCTAATCTTGCATTTAGCCCATAATGGGCTCCACCAAGTTTCCGCCCAGAGCCTGGCTCCCGCTGGGTCTATTCCGTCGCCTGGAATAGACCCGGACCGGTCCCTCCTGGACCGGTCCAGCCGGCCCCTCCTGGGCCGGCGTAACAGAAATAAAATTATTTCTAACAATAGTAAGAACAAAAGCCCTAATTATAGCCACAGCTAACAATACTATCAACCTAGCCACAGTTCTAATTGTATCACCAACAATTTAGGCAAGAAGAATCACAATGGCAGTCCAGTCAACTAGTCAACAAAAATAATCATTACAATGATTTAGGCAGTAAGAACAGTTGCATTGTTAGTCAGGGAAACTACTGTTGTAGTAGCAACAACCACAACAACGATTTGGACAACAAAAATAGTTGCAATTGTAGCCTGAATAACAGTCACAATTGCAGCCTAAACGCCAATAACAACATAAACAATGGTAACAAACCAAGGAGGAACTTTTCCGTCTCAATTTGAGAGTACCTCCCACTCCTATGGACAAGTAAAGAAGATCATTCGTGCCATTTCAGGATTTGTACTATTTCTCCTGTTGTGACATGACAACAGGATCAGAAAATATTATTTTTTATTTCTTCTGCGCTTGATTGTACCGAGAGCAGACAACTTAATCAACAATTGCAGAGAATTCATACCTTTTTCCAAGTGGTGAAGGGCTTGTCATTGAAAGAGCAGCGTAACATGAATCTTCTTTGGTGAGAGGTGTTGCTTCTAAATTAGATTATGTATTTCCCTCTCTATTTGAATCGTAACAAATTCAACATCAATTAATCAAAGTGGTGGAGTAGGGTGCATAAAGATGAGTGGTTTCTATGCTAATCACAAGTAGCATGCTATTCATAAAGAAAGGCGACAAGAGGTGGATGCTCATCGACTACATGGTAATTAAAATCATAAAAACTATTATTCACCTATGTGGATTGAGGAGTTGATATTAGTTGTAACTGAAGATATAGTTCTCAACAAATGAATCCAAGTTCAGGAAGAGAATATTTGATAGACATCCTTCATAGCAAGACAAGGTATGTATTTCGGCTCCAATATTCATTGAACTTAAACACATTCAATGAATGTGGAGAATCCCCTCTCTCCCTCTCTTGGCCAGCCCCCTCCCTTGCCTTTTCCTCTCTCCAATTAATTCCACACCCCCCCCCCCTCCCACTCCATAAATTTACCCATTAAACCTCTTAAACTGCTGGCCCCCTCTCTCCATTCCCAACCGATTAATTTTCCCCCCATTAGGGAGATTTGAATTTCAAATATTCTCTCTTTCCCCACTTACAAAAATCTGAAATTAAATTCAGATTTTATTTTCCCTCCATCTAAACTAAAGGCCAAATCAATGAGGCTTCACTACTAGCCCTAGCCAAAACTCCCCAACCTCCCTCCTCTCCTCTCCCCCACTACCCAATACACAACCAAGGGCTAAACTTTACAAACCGGCCTATTCTCCATGAATGGCCGATCCTGAAAGAGATCACTGCTTCGCGTTTGATCCCCAAGGATGAGTGGATATTCTCCAGACTTCCTTCTTCAACCTCAACTTAGAAATCGACGACACCGTTGACGATTATGTCGATCGAATCCTCTTCACCTTGACGTTTGCTATTTAAGAACACTAACGCTCCGGACTTTGGCGAATCATTGGACATCCACCCACTCCTCCTCCGGCTAACTCTTCGTGGATCAAGACTGTAGGCATTCTCATCCTTTTGGTGGCATCACTAGGTTTGTTGATATTATTCCCCCGCTGACCCGACCCTCAAGACTGAAAGTGAGGGAAACTCGAGGTGAAATTTTTATTTGTTAGATGATTGATTCCTTGTTATCCTGCTTCTAGTGTTATTACGAATTTATTATTATTTTAAATCGTTATGTTAATCTTTCATGTAATCAAATACCAAAGGATAATTGTAGTAACTAAGAATCTTGGATCCTTATCTTGGTGAAACGTTGAGTTTACAATTACCAAAGCTTTACAATTTGTTATTAATTCCTAAACAATTCCTGTTTTCATATATGTTTCACATCATTTGGTTGTACTTGGGGAAGGATAGTCTGATAGACAAGGGTCAAAAAAATTATGCAATTCAGTTTGACCTAGCTTCCTACAAAACAATTTTCGTTATGAATGCAGAAAATTATAGTTATTTAAACTTTCATTTTTAAACAATGAGCGAGTTAGGAAGGTGGTTTCTATCATGCAAGATCTTAGCATTGATCAACAAGATCATTTGCTTGATGACTATGTCGTGGATATGAAGATCACCTTAACATCGGTTAAACAAAGTTTTTTGGTTGCTCCTACAGTCCTACTAGTGGATGTTATGCAGATCATGGAGTATCCATATTTTTATTGTTAGCACTTTTGCATGTCATGTATCATGAGTTATTGACTATGTCTCGCTCAGATGGAAATATTAGCGACTTAGTAATTCCAAGACCTTCTATGATTTATTGCATCGTTATTATTCTTTGAACATTTGCACTAGAGGTATCTACGTCATTATACTTCAGAGGAGACTTATTTGCTGTCGGAGGAGAGACGAGTGCCATCAAGAGCATCATGGAGTTGCTTTTGCTTGCTATTGTTTGGTTTCCACTATTAGATCCAACTACATGATGATCATGCTTGTGATATTATATACTTTCCATTTGATTTTAAGACATTTAAGCAACGCTTATGCTATTACGTTGTTTGTTCTGCATATTCAATTTGTTACCTTAATGTAAAAGTGCTTGAAATTTACTTCATTCATTTTGGTTTTTTCAGTATATTATAAGAAACCATTTCATTTTTAACTAAATTTTTATCATAAATATTGAGTTTTCTGCTTCAAAATTTAGTGGAAGCAATGTTTTAATTAGAGGCATATGGCGAGATGTTTTTCTTGTCATGAGATGAGGTGTAACCCTTGGGGCATGGAACATAAGTGCCATGAATTATACTGGGTGACACTTTTAGCCTGTTGGGCATATGCCTCGTAGGTGAAATGTCTTTCCTGCATTTCACGATGCAAATTTACTTCACTTCGGTTCACGCTAAACTCCAATCAAGCCCCAAGAATGCCTTTCAAAACACAGGTTCCATTTGTGAAACATAGATCTCATTGTGTTAAGTAGAGTGTCTCTGGCAACTTGGCATTCAACCTAAACATTCTTTCTTTTCTCTCTTGACACTCTATTAATATTCCAAACATCGTATTAATCTCTCCAATCCCATCGCTAACGATCCCTCTAAAACTTTGCAATTAGTTGCATTTTATTCTTTCTTACCAATATTCTACTTTTGCTAAATATACAAAATTCCTGAAAGAAAGTTTATGACATAAATGAGACAACAAATTTTATTTTTATGAGTAATGACTTTTGAAGAATGATCTATACTACAATAAGTTGTATTTATCATTCAAGGGATATCCAGGAATAATTTAAATAACAAGCTGATTTGATCTATATAGGGTATCACATGTTCCGTGCTACCCATTTAGCCTTAAGGCAAGCTCTAATGGGCCCAACTAAATGGACACGCAAAAAAACACAGAAAATGCTGTCTTCCACCTCCATTGTTGCCGATGGGCACCAACTGTGCTTGTTGGCGTGCCCCCCACCGCCAAACTGGGTCTGGCCCCATTATCTATTTGGATATACATGGACAATTGGGGTTTTAAGGGCTTTAATGGACAACCTTACATAGCCCTTAAAAAATCGAGACTTGCGTAGGTCCATGGTGAGTTTTTAGCAGATTTGGGTAAGCCCATTTAGCAACCCTATGGTTTTTGCAATTGTGATGCAATGAATTGTAATGATATATTTATTAAATTAAACTAATATTGATTTTTCTTTTGTTACTTTTACTGGCAGTGCATTTTGAGCTCTAAAAATAGCTGAAACATGTGACAAATGATTGGAAAACCACAAAGCAGGAAATGCAATTTGTAGCATTTAAATCTTGATTTCTTACCTTAGGCATTGGCCTATCAATTCATTTTATAGGATGCAGCTTCTTAACCATCTATCTTTTCTCTTTGGTATGATTTGACATTTAACATTGTCATTGATAGCTTCCAAATCCTAGATAAGAAAAATGGAGAGTTGCATTAGGTAATTGACAGACAGCATAAAACTTGTCGAATAATCATAACATGAATCGTTCAATGTAGTGTTAATTATAGGTGTTTCCTATAAGCAACGCGTTTTATTACTTAAAAATATAGTGAGAAGTGTACAAGGGTCGCTGCACTAGCGCCCGAGTATAGTATGAAATAGACAAGAATTCCCACATCACAGGCGAATGTATGCAAACAAGCTAGTCCATGAAATTAGAATTAAGATCAAAATTTGGAATATATGTTTTCTTTTAGGCAAATTAATGGAGTTAATAGGTGTTATGATCCATAGGAAGATAAATATTCTATGTATTCGGGAAATTAAATGGGTTAGAGAGAAGGCTAAGGAGATTGATAGTTTAGGGTTTGTATTCGGGTAGGATTCGTATTAGAAATGGGGCAGCTGTGATTATAGATAATAGATTGAAGGATAATTTGGTAGAAATTAATATAATTGGAGATAAAACTATAGATTTAAATATTGTTGTTGATACTAAGATTATTAATATCATAAATGCTTATATTTTTTAAGTAGGTTTGGATATCCATGCAAAATTAAAATTTTGGAATAACTTAGAAGAACTAATATAGAAGACACTTCTTGAAGTGTTTTTGTTGGAGGAGATTTAACTGGACGTATTAATAGGGAGATAGAAGATTTTAAAATCATGCATGATAGTTATGTGTTTGGAGCGATTGATGAAGGTGGTAGGACTATGTTAGATTTTTCTCCAGCTTATGATTTAATAATTACTAATATATTATTTAAGAAAAGTGAGGAGTATCTCATCACTTATAAGAAATGATATAATAAAATTCAGATTAATTATTTTCTTAAAAGAAAAATAGGTTTTTTTATATTGCAATGATTGCATAGTTATTTCCGAGTGAAAGTTTATGTACCAACATCTCTTATTAATTATAGACTTTATGATGAAGGGGGGAATGTGAAAAATAAAGTAATATTATTTTAGTGCTGGATGAGAGCATTTAAATAACACTAATAAATTTTTTTTTTAAATTAAGATTCAAGATCTTAAGATTTTGGCTATACATGAGAAAGCTAATGTTGTGGGAAAAAAAGCTAATGATATTAAGAAGGTTGCAAAGGATTTGTTTGTAGTATCAAAAGGAAAAACTCTTAATAGTAAAAATAGTTGATGGTAGAATCAAAATATGCAAGAAAAAATCATAAATAAGAAGATTTGTTATAAAAATGTGATTTAGATATAAAAAAACTCAAAAATTTAGGAAATTTATAAAGAGGCAAAAAAAGTATTATGTGATGCAAAGAATTTTGCTTTTAATGATTTTTACATTATATTAGATACTAAGGAGGGCGATATATATAAGTTAACCAAACAAAGAGATACGAGAAGTAAGGATTTAGCTCGAGTGAAGTGCATTAAGGATGAAGATCAAAAAGTGCTTTTATTAAAAGAAGATATTTAATAAAGGTGGATGAGATGTTTTGATAAGCTTTTCAATAAAGATTATGAGAATATGATTGACTTTAGTGATGTGAAACCAAAGTCACGACTCATTAATGTGAAATAAAAATGAGAATATTCAATGAATGGGACATTGAGTGCGGGCGATTGATTTTGTGTTGTGGATAAGAAAGAAGAAATTTAATTTTTATATTTAAATAAATAAGAATTTTAAATACGAGAAATTATATTTTAAAAAATTTATAAAATATTTAAGACATTTGCATGAGGATAATACGAGAAATTATTACATGTTTGATTTGTATATAACTTTTTTTAATCGTACACATTTTCGGTGTGTCCGACACGTGTCAGAGTTATGTAGGACTTGTGTCATGTCAGATACATGTTGGACACTGCATGCCTCTTTGAAGAGAAGTGTCAGTGCATCATAGGTTGTTTCTTATGTTTAAACACAAGGAGGTTGGATCAAGTATTTTCCTATTTTAGTTTGATTACATAAAGGAGCAGCTTTAAGCCCGTATCTTTTTTCTTTAGTCATGGATGTTGTTACTAGACATTTACATGAGGATGTGGTGTATGTTTTTCGCTGATGATATTTTTCTTGTTGATAAGATTAGAGAGGGAATTCAAGGTATACTGGAATTATGAAGATCAACTTTAGAGTCTAAAGGTTTCGTTTGAGTAGATCGAAAATCGAATACATGAAGTGTAATTTTAGTAGTAGTATATCTAATGGAGGGATTGTGACTTTGGGTGTTCAATTCATTAATAAGAGTGCACGTTTGAGATATCTTGGGTCTATTGTCCAAAGTGATGGTGAAATAGATAGGGATATTATTAGTAGAATTCAAGTTGGATGGTTGCAGTAGAGGAATGTATTGGGCTTGTTATATGATAGAAAAGTACCCCTCAAACTTGAGGGAAAATTTTATAAGATGATGGTGAGACCTGCAATGCTTTATGGAACAAAATGTTGGCCATTAAAAGAGAATCATATAATTAAGTTAAGTGTTGCTGAGATAAGGATGTTCAGGTGGATGAGTAGCTTTACTCTTAGAGATAGAATGTGAAACAAGCATATACATGAAAAAGTTGGAGTAGCTTCGGTGGCAGATAAGATTTGAGACATAGAGAGTCGCCTTAGTTGGTTTGGTCACATAAAGTGTCGGCCTTCTGATGACCCGGTTAGAAGAGTAGATATATTAGATTTGGCCTATGTTAAGAGAGGTAGGGGTAGACCTAAAAATACTTAGTTAGAACATTTTAAAATGACTTTTTTTAATTAGATTTAAATGAGATTTTGACTCTTAACATGACACGATAGAGAAAAAAGATTCATGTAGCCCACACCACATAGTGGGATAAAGGTTTGTTGTTGTTATTATTATTGTGGTATGATTTAACATTCAAGTCATTGAATGAACTGAAATTTTAACTATGTTCTCTTGATGTTGTAAAACGTACAACTGTTTGCTGAACTAATTCCTTGTGGTAACTTTCTACGATTTTCTTGCTCTTTTAGCCTTTATTTTCTAGAGTGTTTCTTTCCATTTTGTTTTAGCATTCTCTTTGTTCTTTGATTGTTTTACCAACACTTTGTGCTTTGCAGATTTCTAGAGCTAAGATGTCGACAAATGCTGTGAGAGGTCTCAATGTTCTTCCAATTTCAGAGTTGGAGAAGAATGAAAATTCTAGCAAGGGAATTTTTCCCAAGTCTTTTCTTGAGAATTCTATTGTGAACCCTGACAATTATCAGAATGTGAATTCTGCTTCCATGCTCTCAGCTGCACAAAATGGATCTGGAGCTGAGATTAATGGAGATGTGGTCGGAAATGCAGAAGTTGAGTACATAGAAACTGAGAAACTTACGGATCTTCTATCGGTGGATGCAACTCTTAATGTATTCTATTTCTTATGTCTTTAAAATGCTTATCTAAAATTATTCTACAAAAGAAGTGTCTAGTTTATTCCACAACTGGGTATAACAGCTGCTTATGTTGTAATCTCTTTCATGAAGACTCTGTTGGCAAGGTTGGACTCAAAGGATTGGGTTTCAGTATGTGAAGCACTCAATAATGTGCGCCAGCTTTCAGTATATCACAAAGAGAAGCTGATTGATTTTTTGTGAGTCATCCATTCATTTGTTTAAATTCTGGAATTGACCTGTTTTCATAGGTTGGCATGTTTTATTTTGATTGACCTTGCAATGTTTTCTATTCAGAGGAGATTTGATTCCAAAGATTGTGAAATCCTTGAAAAATCCAAGAAGTGCTGTTTGTAAGACTGCAATCATGACTTGTGGCGATATCTTCAAGGTTTATAATGATTTGATAATTGATTTTCTTGATCCTTTGGTAAGTATAGCTTACTAAACTTTCTAACGTTTTACTTGAAAATACCATTTGAGCTACTAAGCACTTTTCAAGACATGCTTCACAGCTTTCTATGCCATTTAACCAAACTTTGTGTATATTTGTTATTTACTCAGCTTGTACAGTTGCTCCTCAAATCTTCACAAGATAAGCGATTTGTTTGTGAAGCTTCAGAAACAGCTTTGATTGCTATGACCACTTGGATCTCTCCTTCTTTGTTGTTACCTAGGTTGCAACCTTATCTTAAAAACAAGAATCCACGTATACGTGCAAAAGCATCTATGTGTTTTAGCCGCAGTGTTCCAAGACTAGTAAGTTTGTCCCATGCTTGTTTTAGATTTCTTCATGATTGGCCATTACTTCTCATATCTGATTAAACTGATCATTTCATTCACCTTCTTGCATGTTTGGATAGTTAGTTATCTGTTAGATCTAACAGTGACTTGACTGTGAAATAGCTATTATTGTGCTTTGTACAAATTTTATTTGTTCTTTCTTTTTTTTCCTAACATTCTAGTCTGCTGTCTATTTCATTTTAAGAACGACTTTAATTTTGTTGATTTTTATGGGTAGCCTCCTTTTCCTCTAATCCTCATGATCATACTAATAGGAAATACTTGAGTTCACAAGTAATCCAAGAGGAAATACTTGAGTTTGCAAGCAACCCTAACAATAATTGATAAAAACAACAGAAATAATGCGATATTCACAATGGAATCAATTGAAAACGAAAGATTGTAGTAGTGGATTCAAAGCAAAAGCAAACACAAAGCAAGATACAATTGATCCTCAATTCGAGAGGAGGATCGTTCTCTCCCAATCTCTAGGCGATGAGTAGAGTCCAAGACACCAAAGAAACTTCAAAAGAAACAAATCAAAGCATAACCTCAACCCTAATCCCCATTCTCATACTTAAGGCATATTAATTATTTTAAACCAAATTACTCCCTTGCCGCCCCCTCCTTTGCCTCCAATTAGTTTGAATTTGAATCCCTAGTGGATCCCACTCCTTTCTCTCTCTCTATGCCGCCGTCCCTTCTCTTGTAGCAAAGAACCAATGAGGCCGGTTCTACTAGGGACTGGTCTAACACATACCTAACTATATTTCTTTGTTTAAACGGTATCAGTAGCTCTGACGTGCTCCTTGTTAAAATTCTTCTTTCATGGTGAAATTACATTGATGTTGCTTCAGGGTGTTGAAGGGATCAAAGCGTATGGCATTAACAAGCTTATCGAGATTGCAGCATCTCAGCTCATCGATAAGCTTCCGGAGTCTCGAGAAGCGGCTCGAGCCCTTGCTGTGGAACTGCAAGCTTTTTACGAGACATCTAAACTTTCGTCGAGTGAAGACTCCTCACAGGAGCTGGACTGTCTTTCCTGGGAAGCCTTCTGCCAGGCTGAGCTTTCTGCTTTAAGCGCTCAGGCCATTCTTCGAGTGACCTCTATCGCAAAGGAGGGATCAGTAGCGGGTTGCTAACGCAAAGAATCTCGGTATCTTATCTACCTACACCTTTTGTACATTTTGAAGCAGAGAACTTTGAGAGAATATTGCTTAGCTAATTTGCCAGTTAAGGTTTCGGGTATTTTGATTTGTATTAGCTTGTTGAGATTACACCATCTGTTTCAGTGTGCATTTGTATTAGCGAGTCAAGCTTTAGGCAATATCATCAATTCTGAGCTCTTGCTTCTTTTTTCACGTCTATGTTTGCATTAAATTTGGCATGCGGTTGTTGAGGTAATTTTTATATAAAAGAAATGTAAAATCCTAAAATTGTTTTGGGTATTTTTAAAAACAAATTAATTTATGGGATTTACATCCATACCATTTTATTTCATGCTATTTATATATTTAATATTCAAAGTTTAAATATTACATTCATACCACTCATAAAATTTTAATAACAATATATCTCTTATATTTTTTTCTTACCACTCATATTATTCTATAAATTTTAATATTTCATTCTATGCATTTATATTTGTTCTATGAGTGTTAAACATGTAATATTAAAGTTTTAGGTGTTAGATATATAAATAATATGAAATAAAGTGATATGTATGTAAATCACCTTAATTTTATTAAAAAAAAAAATTTGAAAGCATCTTTTTTTCTTAGAGATGCAAAACAGGTCCTTAGATAATTGAGCAAGTTTAAATTAAATTTTTAAAGATTGATATATAAATGAAAATGTGGAAATTAATCCAAACGTTTATTAACATTTATGAATATGAACATTTCTTTTTTAAAATAAAATATTAAGATTTTAACAAAATAATTTTAATGATGATATGAATGTTTAATAAATCAATTATTTTGTATGATATGTACTTCAATACTTATTTATAAATATAACGGAAATGTTGAGCAAATAAAAATATTAAATAATCACTTAATGTTTTTTATTAAAAAAAAAACTATTTATTGAATTATACGTATATGTCCTCTTCAAAGAAACTGCTGGCGAGAAGAGTTTCGGCTGTTTGTGACACTTCAGTATGTTCGTGGTCCCACTTAGGTAACGGGTCACTATTTCATGGACACAATGACGTGTTTCTGATTTATTCGGCATGCATTAAGTAAGCATCCAACTACGAATTCCTGTAACCCGTTCGTTATTAGTGACTGATTGACATTCTATATTTGTTGTTTTTGACTTTTGATACTTTAAATAGTTTTATTTTTTATTTCTTTTTAAATTAAGGGCAAAGCCTAATTTTCATAAATGGAAAAGACTAGTTACATGTATGAAATAAAAAGACAAAAAAATCAAAAGAGGAGCTAAGCCACAAAAAAGACTAAAAAGCTTACCAAAAGGTGAAAAAAATATTACACATGTAAAAGGGGAACAAAAAAAAAATTAGGCAGCAAAACAAATAAGACTTGTCAAGAGAGGATAAAGGCTTAGGAAGTAAAGAATTGCATTCAAGGAGCCCAAAAATCTTAAAGGCCACCTATCAAGAATAATCAATTATAATTTGTTACTCATTACTTTCTAGAAGCTTGGTACTTTCTTGTAATAGATCTCTACTTAAGGCTCTGTAATGAATCAATACAAGACATCTTAGTTTTCCAAACTCTGTCTCTCTCCCTCTCAGAACTTCTCTATGCTCGCTCTCTCCCGTGAATGGGATTCTACATGGTATCAGAGCCTTTTTCGCTCAACAGCAGTCAGGCCATCTCATGGCTGAATTAGGATCAACGGCGTCTCACTGCACCACCGCGTCAACGTTCGATGCGGTCATCGAGTTCATCATTCCCCCATCCCTCAAATTTTTGGTTTCCAACATCAAGAATCTTGTTCCAACCCAATTGATCTCAGAAAACTACGCAATATGGCGTCTACAACTCTTCCAACATTTCTCGGCAAACGGCTTCGAGGATCACCTCAGCGGGACAGACAACTGACCTCCCTCCTCCGCCGCAAACGAATACAAGAACTAGACACTGATCGATCGCAACCTCGTCTCCGCTCTCTTGTCGACAATCTCACCTTCAATTCTACCCTACGTTATCTCCCTCGGCACAGCACACGACGTGTGGCTCACTCTCGAACGCCGACTTCAACCGACGAATTGCTCCCGCGTTATCCAGCTCAAAAATGAGCTTCATAAAAAAAAAAAGTCCCCCGGTTGAATAAATTGTCATAAAAAAAGTTGCAAACAACTGCCATCCAAGGGAGATGAGAATGCAATTCAAACATCATGAACCCTCCCCCCCCCCCCCCCCCCCCCCCCCCACACACACGCACACACACACACGACAAAGCTATGGATATCTGAGCTAAATAGCCTACAATAGACAAAACCAAAGAACAAAATAGCATATGGTAGTCAAAAGAGACCAGGAATCTCATAGAAAAGAACTGTCTATCCGCGGATGAGAATAGCAGAACTACAGTAGGCACTTAAAATCCTCTCCATTTCTTCATCTGGATAGTTTGGATAGTTTAAGTCTAACGACTTTACGAATATTAACTTGAACGGTTATATGATTCTTGAAAAGTCACAAATTTTCTTTCATTCCTATTCCTCCAAATGAAATAGACAGCAGCCCAAAGCAAGCGCAGATTAAAACTAAACCCCTCCCTAGATACGAAGTTCCCTTAAGCAAGAAAATTCACCACTTGGATGAGGTTGGGGCTCATAAGAAAATTGTTGAGACTAGGGATAATGTCAGAAATAATATTAAAGGAGTAATCACACTCAAAAAATAGATGGGAAACACTTTCTAATTTCATATTGAAAAAAAAAAACAGTAAGGATAAACATCAATATTCCTCATGATCAAAGCATCTGTTGTTTTAAGTCTCCCAACTAAGCAAAACCAACCAAAGATAGAATACCTCACTGCATAGTGTTTGTGCCAAATCAAATTATGCTAAGAAACCTCATTATTATTTATGTAAAAATCTTACAGAAATATATTAAATTTTCCCACAATACTATCCACCCAACTTAAGCAATAAGCCTTGTCATCTCTAACAATAGGAATTTTAGAAATAACATTTTGGACCTCATAGTGGTAGCCTAGAGGGAAAATCCAACCAGTAGAATCATAAAGCTTGGATAGTGGAGCATTTTCATGAAAAGCGTACAGTAGGGATTGATGGTGCTGAAGTTCATAGAGACAATACTATTAACCAAAACTTTGAAAACAAACTTATCCTTGGCAATTTTTGTAGTGTCGCATATGCTTTTCCACATTAATGAAGATGCTTGAGGTGGATTTTTCCAAAGGGGAACCGAAGTTAGTGAAAAACCAAGAGGATAAACGAGAGGAGAAATTGTGAATCCTCAAAATGACGGAGCAATTGAAATCATAACGAAGAGCATGAAAAGTGGGTAATCCCAAACCGCCTTTATTTTTAGGTTGCTGGTATTATTCCAAGAGACTAAATGAAACTTCTTCGCCAATACATCTCCAAAGAAAATGCATTTCATAGAGATTTTTGCTACTTGTTTGGAGTAAGATTTAGGTATAATAGCACCATGAATCCAATAAGCTATAGTATTCTATATGGTGAATCAAAGAAATTGAAGCCTACCTATAAAAGAGAGAGAGATTTTGCTTTCCATCTAGATAGCTTGTGAGGTGAGAGAAGTTAGAGAGGTGAATTCTCTTGATAGAGATGGGAATGCCCAAGTAGATAAGTTTAGAGCAGGAGGTGGTAATATGAAGATAAGCATAAATTTCAGCAACATTAGGAGAGTTAGGCCTTAGGATAATGGCACTTTTATCTGGATTTAGCTTCAAACCCAAGGTGCTAGCAAAAGTATCAAGAATATCATTCAGAATAGTGTCATTGAGAGGAGAGGCTTTCCCAAAAATTAGAAGATCATCTGCATATAGAAGGTGATAAGATGGAAACCATTAATATCAATACCCTGGAAAACTTTCATACCCTCCATATTATCCATGAGACATGATAAGGCATCCATAGCAAAGCAGAAGAGATAAGGGCTTAAGGGATAGCCCTTTTAAAGACCAGTTGAGGAGGGGATGAAACCCTTCAAACCACCATATAAGCACACATAGAAGTGAACACTAGTAATATAAGCTTTAACCCAATTGATGAATCTAGAGGAGATACCTTTTTGAGCCATCATTTGTAGCACAAATTCTCTAGAAAGAAGTCCAAAGCCTTTTTAATGTTTAATTTTGCACACATATAGTGGTCATTATACCATTTTTTGAAGAACCCCAAAATTTCAGATGCTAGAATGACATTGTTAGTAGAGATACGTTTATTGATAAAGCTAGCTTGAACATGATTAATAACAAGAGGCATAATATGCTTGAGTCTGGAAGCCTAGATTTTGGAGATAATCTTGCATAAAGTGTTACATAAAGATATCAGTTTGACATCAGAGATTGGGGAAATATGAGAGGATTTTAGAATAGTACAATGGTCGTGGTTTTATACTTTTATGAAGATAACCTTTAAAAAAAGCATAATAGCTTTGCATAGAGATGGCCCCAGGATATGCCACCCCAATTTATAGAAATAGAAGTTAAAGCCATTCGGGTTCAGAGAAGAAGAGGAGGCTCATGAGAATACATCATTTTTAATCTCAGCTATAGATATGGGATCATAAAGCATAAAGAACAAGTGTTGAGGGACAATATTTCCTTCGGAAAAGAAGGTCACGTCGGGTATGGGGAGGGTGGGAGGGTTGTACAGATTTTGAAAGTGTAGAGAAATGGCCTCGATAGAGCCCAAATTCTCCCCCATAGCTGTGTATAAAGCCGAGCTATTAAAAATTTTCCTCATCCAAATCTTGGAGTAGAAGAATTTAAGATTCGCCTTCCTTGAGGAAAGAAGCTTTCACCCTCTGAATAACCCAAGAAGCCCTAGAAACAGCCAAATGAGCAATCTCCCCATTTACAACAAAAAGAGCTGAGTTGATATTGGAATTGTTGGGGTCCGAATCCAGCATATAAGAAAAAGAGTTTTGCTTATCTTGTAAAGCTTTTAAGGATGTTTCAATAGCATTGGTAGAAGCCCAATATTTGGCTTTAATGGAAGCCTTAAACTTCCTGAGCTTACAATTAAAATCCACCAAAGGATTTCCAATGCAAGGCTCCATAAAAACATTGAAAAAAATTTCTCAATAATCATCTCTAGAAGTCTAGAAATTATTGAATTAGAAATGAGTAGCAGCTTTGTGGTTGAGGCCATCCAAAATCACAAGGGGGAGTGGTCAGAGCAAAGTGGATCACCAATCAGGTAGTGAGAGGTGGGAAAGCAAGAAAGCTACCCTTTATTTACTAAAGCTCTATCGAATTTGATGTGGATGAGATTCTTTGTTTGTTGGTTAAACCAAGTGAACAAATGGCATGTAGAAGGGAGGTCAATCAGTTGGGTGTCATAAAATAAGGGAATTAAAATCCCTTAGTCTACTTGAGTGCAAGAGTGATCCGCCAGCTTTTTCATTTTGGTATCTATAACAATTAAAGCCCCCAAGAGGAGCCAATGCATAGACAGAGTGTGAGTGATATCTTTGAATTGTTGCCAAAGGATAGAACATTCTTCTACAAAATTGGACCCATAAATGATGGATAGTAAAAAGGTCGGAGTGTAGCCATACGAGATCAACCCGTTGATTGATCATTTATGAAGAAATGAATGTAGTTGAGAAGTGGATATTTTTAGCAGACCATTTGACCCAAATTCTACCAGAGTTTGACAAAGAGAAATTGTCGCAACTCTCTTCACAATCAAAGATGGTGTGAGAAATTAAGAACCAGAGATTATAGATAGATTCCACATGAATCTTATTCTCTAGTATACATAGCATATCTAACTTGTGGGTCTTGATAAAGTTCTTGCATGAGATAACCTTACTGTGGTTATTAAAACCCCTAATATTCCATTATGCTATGACATTGAGATTTGGAGGAGGTTTGAGGCTTTTTAGAGTGCTTATCTCAAGTGTTTTTAATGTGAGAGGATGTAGGATTAATCTAGTTGGATTTTTCAGGGCTTATGTTTGTGGTTCATCAGCCGTAGAGGCCATCAAAGAGGAATTGCTTCATGTTGATTGTCTAAAAGGGCACCAAATTTATTTGAGGAAATAATGGAAGCCATATGTTTGGCTATATCTGAGGGGATAATTGCACCCAAAATAACTTCTTCAGTCGAAGAATTAAGGTTAGGGAAGATGTTAATAGAGGAGTTTTTAGAAGGAGAATGGACAGTTTGGTTTGTGGTATGTGTAAAGAGGTAGTAGGGGGAGTTGAGAAGGAGGATGGGATATCAGCTGTTAAGGGAGAGCGTTGAGAGGAGGGGGGAGGAGGGTTTGCAATACCGGAGATTTGGGGGTTGGGAATACGTAATTGTGGAATTTTGTTATTGCATCTATCGTGATTCAAACCTACATTATGAGCACGGGAGGTGCTTCTGCCTCTGCTTGCTGGATTTTTATCTTTTACAACATTATGGGTGACGAGATTTGAAAGGAAAATCACATCATAATGAAATAGTGAGACACATAAATCATAAGGGGAAGGTCTCAATTCATATTGAATTCTCAGCTTTGTAATTTCACCTTCAATGGATATGGGGATATAATCAGGATATGTAGTTTTGTTGTTTACCTGGATACAAACCCGATTGTAAGTGAGCATGGATTTTTGGGCAGTTAAGGCATCCACTACAAGAGGAATTCCGACTTTACTAGTTATCCTAGATATACCTTCCGAATCCCAACGGCAAAGGGGGAGATCCATAATTTTGAACCAGATGGGAACAGTGAAGAAATTTTCTATTTGGGGCTTAAACCTAGGAGACCACTTCTGAAGAACAAAAGATTTCCCCAACAAAAACTAATCACCCCCATTCCAGGACATTTCATAGCCAACAATTGAAGAAAAATTGATGAGGAAGAAGCCATCACTCATATTGAAAAGCTGAAAAGTACCTTAGAGTTTCCAAGTTTTGCGCATGGCTGCAATAAGAGCCTCATAATACGGTCTCCTTCATACCAAAAAACCTACCAAGGAAAGGTACCACTCCTTGGCAACTGCATCCGTTTTAGCTTTTTGAAAAAAAAAATAACTTCATCTGGCTCTTGGCAGTAAGCAACAAGAAGACACTTGGAAGGTTAGCAGAGGTGAGGGAAAGAGGGGGGAAGTCCTGAAAATGGAGAGGGGAACCTATGGAAGAGGGATCCCCTCTAGAAGCATAGTAAGAGGGAGGCCGAAGGCAACTAGAGGAGGAAGCTCCAAGAGGCAGCTAGGGCATCAATCTTGTTGTAGTGTCTATTTTTTATCAACTGCAAGAGTCATTCTGATACCATTTGTTTTACTTTTTAAGCTATAATTTTACGCTGTTTTGGTTAATGGTGTTAAAAAAGTTAAGTTGAGCCCGTCTTTACTATAAAAAGAGAACATGGTTATGATTTAAACAATTATAATAGTAAAATGATAACAAAATGAGATTAAAAGAAAAATAATAAATAATTACTTAATTTCATATAAAATAGTGATATTTAGGCTTTATTTTTTTTTAAATTATATGTTTAAAATCCTTAATCCTAATATATTTTAGGTATATTTTTATTAATATTTTTTTAAATGAGCCAGTTGCGAGCTAATAAGTCAAGTGAGGCTTGCTCAAGTTTGATTCATTAGCTTATCGAGTTTGACTCATGAGCTATTAATTTAGTCGAACCTAAGCTAGTTCACAAGTCAATTTGACTGAGCTACACTCCTTTTTTTCGGCTGTCAAAAGTGCAAAGAGGCCCAAGAATCCTTAATGAGCCTTGAAGTGGCCTATAAAGAGTAGGCCCACAACACAATCTCTACCTTAGATCCACTGTCGTCGCCACAAAAAGGATCAACACTGATAGCCCTGAAAAGAGAAAAAAAAATTTATGTGAAATAACGATGTAGATTCATATGTGATTAGAAACACATGTATTTGTTCTTTAATCAAATTATATTTTTAATTGATCTGTAATATTTTGAATGCAAAGTAAAATAAATATAAAATTTTTAAAAATTCAATGATAGCAAACTTCCTTCCCACTCTTTATATAAATATCTTTAAAATTTGACATTTCTATCCTCAAAATAATTATAAATATTTTTAATTTTAGCAAAGAAAATTTCAAATAAGGATAATTAATCAAACATATGATTTAAACTTTTAATTTCTCTCTGATAATCTTTAAAAATGTCTTTATAAGAAACCTGTCATAGTTTATATATTAAATATTTCAAGAAATTATTACTTGTAGAGTCCGGACATAGAGATATATCTGAACTATAAATTTACAAAATATTTATTGATTATTTTTATAACATATTTACTTTATATTTATTGAGTATTTACTACATATTTACTGATTATTAAATACATAAAATTACTCAAAAAATTCATAATAATATTCATTAAATATTCAAGAAATACACACTAATATAAAAAACTATATTTTGTCGGCATGAAAATTTCATTAGAATGTGGACACAGCTTTAAGTCCTGATTCCGCACTTAATAATTCCAGTATTTAATAAGCCAAAAAATAAATAAATAAATAAAGCGTGGCACTGGCAACTTATTAAATCCGGTAGATCGGTCGTCTGTCGTCGCCTATTTTCAGTGTCGGATGTATTAATATTGAAGCCGACATCTGAACCGCATCAGTTTCGTTAAAATTAAAAAAATCCTCGAACAGAGAGATTAAGAGGACACAGCTTGAAAGGGGAATCCTCCTTAACTCTTCCTCGACGCCAATAAGCAAAGCCAATTAAATATATAATATAGGCCTAATATATGCGAAATTTGAATTAAACTTGCTTTGGCAATATTTGAATTATAACGGACTTTTAATAATAATGTCTAAACTCTAAAGTTTGTCTGCATTATATTTATAAGCAAAGTAATTTCATATTTACGTGTGCGTTTAAATATGTATCTTTCACTCCATAATTGCCCTGTCCTATTTTTAAATAAAAAGCTTTATCTAAAACAGAGAGAGAGAGAGAAAGAGAGAGTGAGCAGAGGCTTGTCACGGGTTATTGCAGATTGGAGACGCAACTTGTAAAGAAGCCAAGTTTGTGAATATAAGGTGGTATACAAGCCAAAAGATTTCCCCCTCTTCCTCTCTCTCCTCCTTTTACTGCTCAAAGAAGGCAATTAAGGACCCCTCTTGCTTCATTCCTTGGGTGAGCATCTCTACATTTTTCTTGAGCAAGTCTCTTTTCGTTTTTTTTTTTTGCTTGATTTTGATATTCTGCATGCTCTAATCTAGTTGATTAGAAGTAGCAACTTAGCATTTTCTGAATATAACACTAAAGGTTTGCATAGCAGCTACTAGAATATAGTTGGAGAAATTTCTGATTTTTTTTGTTTTTAGAGATCTGAGAAAGAAACAGTACGCTTTTAGTGTATGAAATTTATTTGAGATTTGAAGTTTCTACATTCTACAGATCTAACAAAGGTATGTCTTATGCACATAGAAATTTACTTGAACACTAGATGCAGTTGCTGGATTACTATAAATAAGGTTTTCTTTGATATGGTTGGAGATTAATCTGCAAAATATAGTTATAGGATGGATTTTTTTTAAATTAATTACAGGTAAGCTACTTTCAGCACAATAAAACCTTGTTAGTTGGCCCTTTAGAAGGTGTTTTTTGGGAAAATTTTGGCTGATTTCTATTGTTTCATATTCTACATTTTTATGTTCAATAAACTGTTCTTCTGTGAACAGTGCTATCTGCTGAAGCTTGAACAGTAGATAACATTTCACCTTTTATTAAAAATGGTATATTTTCTTCTTGTTTGATGTGTTGCTGCTGACTTGCAGAATGGGAAGTCATAATCCAGCTATATGGATGTATTTGTTTATCTTTGCACTTTCAACAGCTCTGCTAAGCTTGGCAGTGGTTGCTAAAGCTCTGGATGTAACTTTTGTTGCGAATGCTGTTCAGAAAGGAGCAGGTCTGTTTTTTGTTTTTTAAATCTGTCCAACTTATTTCCTGGAGCAAAGTTCTGTTTTTTTTCTTCTTAAAAAATTGACTTGTTTGTCTATTTTGAGACATTTTGCAGTTTGTTTGGATGGAAGCCCTGCAGCTTATTATTTCTCTCCTGGTTTTGGTTCAGGGGTGAATAACTGGGTGGTTCACATGGAGGTAACGTACTCATGATAGTATTACTGAACATTAAGTAAAAATGCTTTGAAATTTCCCACGATTGAGATTTGAAATGAGAAGTAATTCACCAAGATTTTCTTGCTTTCTAGATTTGATACAGCACAATCATAATTAAATCGTAATGTTGACGTGGGAATTTTGCCTCTCTTCTTCTATATTCAGCCATCATATTCTGGACTGATGCAACATTATGTACTTATACTCATCTTCTTTTCCACAGGGTGGAGGATGGTGCAGTAATGAGGAAGATTGCGTGGAGCGTAAAAGTAATTTTCGAGGTTCTTCTAAGGATTCAGGGCAGATGTTCTTCTCTGGTATTTTGGGGAGCAGCCAACAGTCTAATCCAGGTATGGAGATTAATGTTTTCTTCATGATTGTTAGTTATTGTGATCCAATTTCAATTTCAATGTTCTGTTTTTCCTCTAACCGTAGGTTGTGTTAGCACGTCTTTATATTCTTGTGTAGCCCTTGCATGCTTTGAAGTTTCTTATTTTCATTTGTAATTGAAGTATAAGTAGAGATGTACAAGCTCCCTTAATAAAATTCCTCATTTAAGTGGCTCAAAGAATGTTTGGTGCTGAGCGATTTACTAGAGTTCCTTTACTGCATGTTTGTCTTGATTTCGGATTCTGGCTTCAAGGGCGTGGTTCTGTTCTCCGGCTTCAAGCACACGCTGGGGTGGTTCTTTTTCACATTTCTGGCTTCTGATAGAAGACAGAAGGCCCAACAGAGTTTCTGGCTTGTAGCAGAAGTCGAATTTCTGGGTTCTTGATTTTTGAATTTCTGCAGTAAAAGATCCGAAAATGCACATCAATGATGGATCATCTGATGATGAACAAATCCTGTTTATTCTGAATTTTATCTTTTTCTTTATTTTTTAAGTATATGATGTCGGGATAATCGTTGGATCGTTGGAAGAAGAGGATGCAAGAAGGAAATCCCAATCCAGGTTACAAACAAAAGCATTAAGCTTTAAAATATCATAATATTCATCAATATCCCCTCCTTCCTTACAATATCTTGTATATATAGGTATAATTGAAGACTCTAGAAAGCATACACCTAAGCTAATAAAGGGTAAACTATTCCTAAGGATTTATTTAACTAATGATGTTCCACATCATACTCTCTTAGCGTCAAAAAGACATCGACTCCTTCGAGGCACGTTGTCGGGAGGGAGATAGCAATCCTCCTGGGTCGAAAATTTTGTTCTCAATATTTGTTGCAACTGCTGGAGGTTTGGAGGTATTTGGTTAAACAACTATATCTTCAGGAAATGATTGTTAGTGTTGATACAATTATCTCAGTATTTTTGTGCTGTGTATAACTCTAAAGAAATTTCCTCTTACATTTAGTCCTTATATATTGCTTCACAATTTGGATATTTTCAGAGTTTTTCCATCTACACGCTTAACATGCAATGAAGAACATGCAAAATTATAATCTGATTTAATCATGGTTAAAAAAACTAGTCCCATTTTAATTTTCATCTAGATTAAAATTTCCACATACTGCATATCTCCTAAATTTTTTCAAAAGAAAAAGAATAATAAGGAGAAATCCTTTCTTCCTTAATCTTTCTTCTGTAAAGTTAATTTTTTTTGTTCTTTCTTTCAACTTCACACCCTTGCATGGGCGGAGGGAGGGGGGGGGGGGGGGGCAAGAGGGGGCACGTGCCCCCCCCTAAAAAAATTGATTTTTTTTTTAATCTCAATACAAAATTAAGTTGGTAACTTCAAAAATTAATTCGGAGACCATATGAACTCCGATTTCAGTAAACTTACAGTCGAACTGAACGTCTCAAAAACACAAACCTAACGACACCAAATTCAACTCAATCCGAACCCAAATGACTCCAAATCAAAGACCCGAAGCATATTTGGAAGGTTCAAACCATAACTTGGATTACCAAATGGTTTCCAAACATAACATGCTTATAGTCGAATCGAGCGGCTAGACAAGACAAATCCAACGAGCCCAAGATCGCCAAATTATGATATCACTAAGACATTTAAATGCCCAATAAACAGTCCACGATCAAGAAATTTAACATCGGTCATCCATTCAAATCACTCCCAATTTAATTTCCTATTCATTTATATTTTTTTTCTTGATTGATATTAGCTTAATCCTATATTGATTCGATCTTAAAGAGATTTTATGATTTTTTTTTTTTTGAAATGAGATTTTTAATATCACGTATTTAGTTAATATATTTAATATCACGTATTTAGTTAATATATTAAACATGTTCTAGCAGAAATCGAGTGATTTGATGATCGAAGTCATTTTGTGAAGGAAAAAAATAAACTAATTCACTAACAAAGTTTTATCATTTTTAATATTGATTATATTGGTCCTAAGTCTGGATATAAAAAATTGAAGAAAAATAATAATATAATAAAAAAAATTTAGGCCCCCCTAGAGATATTTTCTGGCTCCGCCACTGACCCTTGTATGTTCTTCTCGTTGTTGATTCATATTGAATCATCATCATAAACTGCATATCATGCTACTGTGCTAGAGGATTTAGTATTCTCTTTCTTTTGCAATCTAAACTAGATTTTCACAGGTTTCTACAATTGGAATAAGGTCAAGGTTCGATACTGTGATGGTTCATCTTTTACAGGGGATATAGAGGCTGTAGACCCTGTGAGTAACTCACATTTTATTCCCATTTTTTTCTTTTTTCTTTGTCGAATTCCTCATTTTCAAGAGCAAAAACACTGGACTGTTATCACAGTTTTCTCATTAGATGTGTTTAGCAAATATGAATTGAAATTGCAAACTATGCAGGCAAAGCGTGTTTTCTATAGAGGATCTAGAATTTGGTTTGCCATTGTGGACGAACTACTAGCAAAAGGGATGAACAAGGCACAAAATGTATTTCTTTCTATGAGGAGAACTCTTTAATTCAGTAAATATTACTTGATTTGAGCCCTCTTAGTAGCATAAACAACATGTCTGCAGGCTCTTCTTTCTGGTTGTTCTGCTGGTGGGTTGGCATCTATATTACATTGTGACAAATTCCGTGATCTTCTTCCATCGACAACCAAAGTAAAATGTTTCTCAGATGCTGGATTCTTCATTAATGCGTGAGTTCTTGTTTCAGCCTCTTATATTGAAATTATCAAATTCAACTTGCTAATTTGAACAGTCACATGAAAATATGAGCATATCTAGAGCTGCTCTGCAGCTGATGAACTTATTGTTTTTCATGTCAGAAAGGATATTTCTGGTGTAGAGAGAATCAAAGCATTTTTTGAAGATGTTGTGGTTACACATGTATTCTTCTACAACTTGTCAAATCTTCAATCGCTCAAATTGTTGTGTTTTCTCAATCATTTACTGATCTATACAAGTTCTATACTAAAATTCCAGATACCGATATGTCACATTTGAAAGTAGTCAAATTCTAAATTACAAGGAACATTAATTTTCTTATACTAAGATGACATTGCTTCTTTGTTTAGGGATCTGCAAAGAACTTACCAGCATCTTGCACTGCTAGATTGCCACCAAGCCTGGTAACAATTTCTTTCAAAAGTTGTAGAATTTGAAAAATTTTCTAAGTCAAATTGTCAATGCAATTGATACTTTTGCAGTGCTTCTTTCCACAATATGTAGTGCAAACATTGCGCACGCCACTCTTTGTACTCAATGCAGCCTATGATGCATGGCAGGTGACTGCTTTATTGCAGGCTTGTGTTTTTTTTTTTTTGGTTCAAACAACTTTTATGCATTTATATCATTAATATCATTAAATTTTACCTATTTCATATAATGAACAATTGCAATGCCCTTTTTCTTGTTTTTTCTATAATGAGCTGCATTAATGATTTAATGATTTTTATGAATGACTTCATTGAATTACAGATTAAGAACATTTTAGCACCATCATCTTCTGATTCAAGCGGTGCTTGGCGAAAATGCAAGCTTGATATAAAGGCATGTTCATCGGCACAATCTCAGACCATTCAAGGTACTTTAAATGATGTCAATCCACCTGAGAAGTATTTAAATGGAAAAAAAATTAACTTAGAATATTCTGAGCAGAAATTGATCAGAAGACAAGGCATGCTTATTGACCAACAAGATAGTTCTAACCTTTTTGTAAGGCTACAGTTAGATAATTTTAGACAATTATGTTTTACAAGATACAAATTTTTTTCATGCAAAACTTTCGAATTGTCTTGTCTAGTCAGGTTTTCCCTATGATCTATGGAGTAAATTTGCATTTTCTTGTATAGATTCTTATGATTAATGTTTTCTATAGATAATTAGGACTTTATTTTTTTAATTTCTCTTAATTCTCATTTTGCTAACCCCTCTCTCCCCACCTTTTCTTCTTACGTATAATGCGCTCTTTAAACTAATTTTAGTTTTGAGGCTCAAACATTAGATAAGTTGAAAATATCTTATACTGTGCCCTCATCTATCAATTTCTAAGAGAACAACTGATGCAGCATTGGCACACTATAAGCAAAGAAACTCCTTATCCTTAAATACTTTTAATTACAATATTTATGTTTATGTTTGTTTTCCGTTTTGCTTTCACTCTCCAATTTCAGCTTTTATCCTTTTTATTTATATTAGTACAATATCACCTTTTGCAAACAAGAGATAGATATAGTTAGGAAAATATGATAGAACATATATGGGGAAAAGGTAAGAAGTAGGTACTACATGTTATATTCCTTTTCCATAGAATACACGTCTTATATGCTTCATTTTCTTCGTGCTTCTCCGGGAGCTTACTGTTATCTCTTAAAGAAATATACATAAAGTATAAGCAGAGTGCACTCACTGCTCTTTGCATTCCGTGTATTTACTTTGCATTCCGTATATATACCTCATGTATTCTGTTTTCACATAATAAGAATATCTTCCTTATTTCCTCTGTTCTGTCTCTATCTCCTACGTTCTCTCCCTCTTCAAGAACTGCTTCATGGTATCTAGAGCTGGGAATGGGAGATCAAGAAGCTGAATCCTCCCAACCTCCCGCGTCCTCCACTCTCCTCGCCGACTCATCCATGAATCCCGAACTCACCATCCCGGCGTCCCTCAAATTCATCATTTCCAACTTCAAGAACCTCATACCTCATCAACTCACCACCGAAAATTACAACATCTGGAGGATCCAAATTCTTCAGAATCTCACCGCGAACGGCTACAAAGACTACCTCACCGGCAAGCTTGTTCCTCCTTCGGACACCGCCACTCAAGAATTCGCTCGATGGCACCTAATCGACAGTAATTTGATTTCTGCGCTCTTTTCCTCCATCTCGCCCGCTCTTCTACCTTACGTTATCACCGCAAACTCCTCTCAAGAAGTCTGGGCTATCCTCGAACGACGGCTGCAATCCGCGAGTCGATCCCGTGTAATTCAATTAAAGAACGAATTACATCATGTCCAAATGCAAAATCAAACCATGCAATAATACCTTTCAAGCATCAAGAACATCGTCGACAACATCGCTGCCGCAGGAACTACAATTGATCCGGAAGACGTCGTGCTATACACCTTGAACGGTCTCCCACCGTCCTATAATGCCTTCAAAACAGCCGTTCGTACTTCCTCAAAACCTGCCGATCTGGACGAACTATACTCCATGCTGTGCAGTGAAGAAATTCACATCAACCAAGATTTGCACAAAGAACAATCTATCACAAACTCAGCTTCCGCTCTTTACGCTTCTTCGGTCAATCAAAATAGGAATCGCAATGCTAAACGATTCTATAAGACCAAAACCTCCAACCCCAGGCCTTCAGACAGCAGCGAATCAAACAACATTTCCACATCTTCCCGCCCAACTTGTCAGATCTGTGGAAAGACAGGTCATATCGCCCTTAACTGTTGGCATCGATCCAACTACAAATACGCTCCTACTATTCAAACCGCTCCTCGCGCCATGCTAGCTCAACCGACGACGAACACTACTCACAACTGGGTTCTGGATTCAGGTGCGACTAATCATCTAACTCATGACAGTCAAAACATTCCCCAGCCGATAAACTACACAGGCTCTGACTCCGTCACCGTAGCAAACGGATCTTCCATGCCCATCCACAACTATGGTCAAGGTCTGCTACCTCTACCAGAAAGTAATCGTAAGCTCTATCTCTGTCATCTTTTACATGTGCCAAATCTTTCTCACAATCTGCTGTCGGTTTCGAAATTAACTCAAGAAAATGATATTACTATCACCTTTGATTCTAACGGTTTTGATATTAAGGATATTCAGGACCGCAAACTTCTTCTTCGTGGTCGTCTCCATAACGGCCTTTATCAACTCGACATTCCCTCGGACTGCCAACCCACCGCTCTTCATGCGACGACCGACAACTCCTCTCTTTGGCATGCCCGTCTTGGACATCCGAACAACCAAATACTGCATCAACTTACCAGAACATCGCCTGATTTTCATAACATTTCTTTTTCATTTCATTGTGCTTCTTGTAAAGTGGCTAAGAGCCAAAAGCTTTCATTCAATAAGAGCTCTACGACCACCACACATCCATTTGAATTAATTCACTCGGATGTATGGGGTCCGTCTCCTATTCTTTCTCTCAATGGCTTTAGATATTTTGTGCTGTTCATTGATGACTTTACGCGTTTCTCATGGATTTATTTTATGAATTTCAAGCATGAAACGTTTACTAAATTCAAGATGTTCTGCAACTTAATTAAAAATCAATTCAATGCCACTCCTAAAACGCTCCGGTCCGACTCTGGCGGAGAATTTATGAGCTCCGAATTTTCTAACTTTCTACACTCTCACGGGATCATCCGGCAACTATCCTGTCCTCACACTCCGGAGCAAAACGGCTTAGCGGAACGGAAGAATCGTCACCTTCTCAACTTAACTAGAACTCTCCTACACGCTTCAAGCCTACCCGATCAATTCTGGGCGGAAGCGGTTGACACTGCCAACTACTTAATCAACAGACTTCCCTGCACCCCTCTTGGCTTCAGCTCGCCCACACAAAAACTTTACAACAAACAGCCCACTTACACACATCTTCGTACCTTTGGATGCCTTTGCTATCCATGGCTACAACCGTATACTCCTAACAAATTCGCCCCAAGATCCCAACCATCTATCTTCCTTGGCTACTCGGCTCTCCATAAGGGATATAAGTGTTACAATCCTGCTACCCGCAAAATTCAAGTCTCTCGGCACGTGATCTTCCAAGAGAACATTTTTCCTTATGCCAACCCTCCAACCACTCACAACACTCAGTCTTCAAGCACCAACAACTTTCAACCCCCTCTCACGCTGGTCCCTCACTCCACCACTCATCATCAACGCCTTCCGCAAACAAACCTCCCCACGATTCCGACTCAGCCGCTCTCCATTCCGGCACAGATCTCGGACAACAGCAACACAGCACAGCAACAACTGGATCCTATCATCCAGATAGGACATCATCACATGCAAACTCGTTCTAAATCAGGTATCACCAAACCCAAACCTATATTTTCACTAATCAACACAGGCTCAACTACCTCCACACCGACAACGTACAAGCAAGCATCCACTCAAGCACACTGGCACGATGCTATGAGAACAGAATTTCGTGCTCTTCAACAGCAAAACACCTGGACACTAGTCTCTCCTCCGCCTAACACACGCATTCTAGGCTGTAAGTGGACTTACAAGATCAAAACACTTCCTACCGGCCAAGTCGATCGCTATAAGGCACGCCTCGTCGCCTTAGGATATGAATAAAAATTTGGAGAAAACTACACTGAAACATTCAGCCCGGTCGCTAAAATGACCACAATCAGAATGCTTCTCACCCTTGCCGTCAACAAGAAATGGAACATCCTACAGCTCGACGTTTCGAATGCGTTCCTTCATGGCGACCTCCCGGATGCAATCTTTATGCGTCAGCCGCAGGGATTTGAAGACCCCAAACTTCCCAATCACGTATGCAAACTCAACAAATCCCTCTACGGACTCAAACAAGCACCTCGTCAATGGTTTCAGAAATTCACAAACTTTCTGCTCACTCGCGGTTTCGGGTTTAGTCGTTCCGATCCCTCACTTCTAATCTTTTCCAAACATAATATTCAAACTTTTATTCTCATTTACGTTGATGATATTCTGGTTACAGGAAACGACAACAGGTTCACACAAGCTCTCCTAAAAGACCTACATACTCACTTCGATCTAAAACAACTCGGGAAAGTTTCGCTGTTTCTCGGCATCAACATCACGCATTCTTCGGACGGCTATCTACTCGATCAAGCTCATTATGCACAAAAGCTAATTCATGAAGCCGGTTTCGATCAATGCAAACCCTCATCCACTCCACTCGCCCCAAAAACATCGCAGATTACTCAGACTTCAACGCCCTTCGATGACCCTGCTCTCTTTCGTCGACTAGCAGGATCACTCCAGTACTTGACAATTACGAGACCTGATATTGCATTCGCAACGAACCAAGTGTGTCAACACATGCAGCAGCCCACAATGCAGCATTACCAACAGCTCAAACGTATTCTCCGATACGTCAAAGGCACGGTGCATTACGGCCTACCCATCATCCCTGGCGACACTCAACTCCGAACTTACACAGATGCAGACTGGGCATCGAACACCACCGATCGCAAGTCTATCACAGGGCACTGCACGTTCATGGGTCCGAATCTTATTTCCTGGACTGTGAAAAAACAAGCAACAGTGGCGAAATCCTCCACCGAAGCTGAGTAGAGAGCCTTGTCCGCCGCCACCTCTGAAGTAATTTGGCTGCGACGCCTTGCAACCGAAATGCAGCTCCTTCAACCTAGTCCAACGATAATCCACTGCGACAACATCTCCGCGATTGCCATTGCCAAGAACCCCGTACTTCATGCTCGGACTAAGCACATTGAAATCGATTATCAGTTCATACGACAACACCTATCCGACGGCAACATTTGCATACAACATATCTCCTCTCATGATCAAGTTGCCGACATCCTTACGAAATCTTTCGCCAGCACTCGCTTTCAATTTTTACGCACCAAATTATCTATTCGTGACACGAATAGCTAATTTGAGGGAGGATATAAGCAGAGTGCACTCACTGCTCTTTGCATTCCGTGTATTTACTTTCATACCCTGTATCCTCTATATATACCTCATGTATTCTGTTTTCACATAATAAGAATATCTTCCTTATTTCCTCTGTTCTGTCTCTATCTCCTACGTTCTCTCCCTCTTCAAGAACTGCTTCATAAAGTTGGTATCAAAGCCTGTGGTCGGGAAGAGAGAAATCATGAAAGAGGAAAGTAATTGGATGGCTCTTGACGAGAGGCTTGTGGGCAACTCAGAATAATGTCGCCAAATGATTTGATGAACTCTCTTCAGAGTATTTCCGATTTGTAGTTGATATGATGCAAGAATTGAAAGCCATTTGTACGTCTGGTGGATTCAATCCAAATCCGCAATGAGTACTTCTAGTAATCATACCGATAACAACTCGCAGTACACCCTATTGGAATGAGAAAAAAAGGCGACGCCTAAAAACCATTCAAGATATTTCAAATTCTAAGGGGGAGGAACTACTTCGCCATTTGACGTTATTGACTCCAAAGAGGAGGAATACCCTATCCTTCCACCAATGTGTAGACCACAATACAAATTTCAAAGGAACTCAAGCGAGTTTTGAGTTAAAATGGATATTCCTTTTCGTTTTATGTGAAGATATTGAGGATCATCTAGATTGGGAACAAGCCGTAGAAACTTTCTTTGAGTATATGGAAATAGCACCCAACAAACAAGTTAAATATGTTGCTTTTCACTTAAAGGGAGGTGTGAGCGCTTGGTGGCAGTGGCTGTTATAGTCACGACACATTGAAGGGAGGGGTTGTATCCCAAGCTAGAATTGTATAAAGTAGTTATTGCGAGGTCATTTCCTGCCAACTAATTTTGAACATATGCTTTATATAAAATATTAATATTGTGTCCAACGAATGCATTTAGCCAGCAAGTATGTAGAGCAATTTTGTAGATTAAGTGCTTGAAATGATCTGCATGAATTCGACCATGAACTGGCAGTACATTACATTGGGGAATTAAAAGAAGTCATCCAAGACAAGTTAAAATTAAATTATATTTGGTTTTTATCTCAAGATGTGAATTTTTCTCTAAAGGTTGAATTACAACTCAATTGTCATTCTAGGAGTCATTCACAAAGGCATCAATTGAGTGAGCCCTCTCAGAACTAAATTCATCATCTCATGAGAGTAAACCAAACTCAACACCACCACATCTTTCGGCCAACAATATAGTAACTAATACTATGATGCCTTCTCGCTAATGCACCACAACAAAAGAAAATATATACTCAAAGCCTACCAATTTCAAATGCTTTAGATGTTTCCAATCCGGACACAAGTCGAGTGAATGTTCCCAGTGACAACAGATTCAAATTGTAGATGGTGAACTGAATGATGATCCTATAGCAGTGGAGGATGATGGAAAGGCTAAAACAGAAGACATTGTGGCAGATAAAGGTGAAACTGAAATTTGTATCTTAGAGAAGCTATTGGTAGTGCCTCAACAACTAATTTTCTCACAATGAAATGTCATTTTCCACACACGATGCACAAACATTGGGAAAATATGAGATCTATTAATAGATAATGACTGCTTCGAAAATAGTGTCATGGTCACTAGTTCAAACACTGCAGTTAAAACCCACTAAAAACCTTCAACCTTATAAAATAAGCTAGATGAAGTGAGGAATAGACATCCCTATTTCAAAAATGTGCCAAGTGATGTTATCAATTAGAAAGCAATACTCTTGTGAAGTGCTATGTGACGTCCTTGATATGGATGCATGTCACATAATTATTGGTCGGCCTTGCCAATATGACAGTGGAGCTTTATATGATGGTCGACAAAACATTTATTCATTTGATTGGAGGGGTAAGAGGCTGCATCTCTTACCGAATTCTATGGAATCATCTGCCAAGAATGGGAAAAATAAACTAGCTCTTAACATTATATCTGGTTTAACACTTCACTTCTTTTTTTTCCTTAGTAGTCACAAAAAAGCTTACTTCAATAAATTCAAAATAGCCACCAAAAATAGTTCAAACTTTATTAAAACAATTTCAGGGCATTGGGGTATTTGAACTTATGTATGTTTTTCCTCCATTAAGGATAATACAACATCAAATTGAGTTCACGTCTAGAGTTACTGATGCAGGACTAAGCGAAATAAGTTATACAATTAGAGATTTAGGTTAAGATAACATCAAAGACAGCAAAATAAACTTCATAAAATATTAAAAACAATACAAAATTTTGAACTATTAGATCATGTGATAGCAAGAAACTCACAAGTAAAGGCTAAGCATTAAAAAATAGGTGAATCAATTTAGACCAGCTAACATGGATTGGCATAAGTCCAACATTTAATTAAAGGACTAGTTATAAGAGTTTCGGATCACTTAAATTTAAGTAGGACTTGACGGATTAATCAACAGATATGAGATGATGCTACTATAGATGAAATGAGAAGATAACAAGGGAAGGGTTTGATACTTAGCTCATGAATGGGAGGAATGGAGTCCTAGATGAAATGACGGCTAGTTCCTCATTGGATTCCCCTTGAAACCCTTACTCTTTGATAAATCGATGTCCTCGTTGCAAAAGTAGATGTTAGGTTTCCTTGGAAAGGTAGAATAGTGAGGAGGAAAAGAAACTTTCAGCTATAGGAGGATTTGGAAGTGGAGAAATCAGCTAGGGAGGTGAAAAGGTAGAGTTACTTGCTTGAGAAAGAGAGATGGTTGATGTGATTTGCTTGGGAAGGGAAGTATTTGGCTTGGGAAATGATAAAGTTTAAGTGGAATTACTTTGGGAGAAGAGAGAATTTAATTTAGCTTGCATAGGAAGGGAAGTACTTGGCTTGGGAAAGGAAAAGTTGAGTGGTTGCCTTCGGAAGAGAGAATTAAATGTAGCTTGCTTAGGAAAGGAACTAGTCAGCTTGGGAAAATGAAAAGTTAAAGTGGTTGCTTTGGGAAGAGAAAAGTTAAAGCTGTTGTGGGTTCCCAAAGGTCACAATTATTTGAGACAAATGCTCAATTAATGTGAATTAATTACAAGATTGGGAAGCCCAAGGGTCTAGGGTGTTGGGGAGAAGGTGGAGGCGGGTATAATGGAAGGAAGAGAGGAGGTGGTGGGTTGAGGGTAGTAGGTTGCTGTAGCGGTGGGGATTATTGGATGGCTAGGGAAGGAGAAGAAGAGATAGAGAGGGAGATGATATCAACAAAGAGCTCACAAGCTGTTGGATATTTCTTTGCCTTTCTCCAAAGGACTTCACATGCAAACTCAACTCATCAAGAGAAGAGGAAATATATAATCATAAATTTTATATCAAATATTCATTATTCTTACAAAAGAATAATGGGCCATATATATAAACACCAAAATATGAAATGAATAAAAGACAATAAGGTCATTGGCCAAACAACACAAAAGACTAAAAATAAATAACATCATATAAATCTCCTACAACATATGAAAACTAAAAATATAAAGACTCAATCAAGGTCGTAGATCTCCGGCCTCTATGGTGATAAACCCTCAAAGCTTTGATGTCCCCATCAGCTACTTTATAAAATTTGCCACATTACAGATTGAGTTTGGAAGAACATAACATTTTGCAGGAGTTGGTCAATGATCTTATGCACAAATAATTCATCCAACCGAGTATAAGCCCTTGTGTCGTACATACTTTCCTTATCCCAATGAAAGATGATCAATGGTACATGTGCATCGACAGCCGGGCAATCAATAAACTTTGCTTGAATTCAATTATTCAAGTAAGGTTGAATCAAGTTCTTTTGGTTGAGCTTTGATTCAGGTCCTCGTTGGTCAAATTACAAGTCATCATTTTTGTTCAAGTCACAATCAAATGAGGTTCAAATTATAGCTTATCCTTTTGTATTTTTTTATTTATGTTCAAATTGAATTAAAGCACTCTATATCATTTTCAAATTCATAAGTCCCTCTCACTTGGTTCAAGCCAAGTTCAAAAAGTCTCATTTTAATGTTCAAATCCTTTCTTGCATTCAAATTCATTTCATGTTTAAATTCATTTCATTTAAGTTCAAGTCCAAGTCCAAGTACAAGTTCCAGTTCGAGTTAGAGTTCAGTTTGCATGTCCCATATTGTCCTTTGAGTTCGTTCAAGCTCAAATATCAGTTTCATGAGTTCAATTAAGTTCATTTGATGTTCAATAAGGTCCCAAATTAGTTGTATGTTCACCCGAAATTTCGGCAGCCTCCCGGCGTCTCCCCCGTTTAGGGGAAAAACTACGAAAAATTGGGCCTCCCGCCACACTAGAGAAAAGCGTGTACGGTAGGTGCCCTCGGACGAGGACACCGCGACCGTGAAATTCTTTAATCCCACGCCAAAAAAAAGACGTGTATGGGTCTTTAGTATTTATTGCAAGAAAAACACAATCATTTTCCCGTGAGCGAGTACTTATGAATATCCCTATCTTGCCATAGGCGTCGCACCAGGTTCTCATCCCACCAAGCTAGAGAAAAGCATGTATGAGCAGTTTTTCTGCTCGACACAAACGTCAAGAAAGAGATTTTAGATGATTGCCTGCTTCGTCGTAGGCGCCGCACCAGGTTCCCTTCTCACCACGCTAGAGAAAAGCGTGTATGGGTTGTTTGGAACTTCGAAACGAGAATATGAGTTGGAAATTTATACCTTCGCGATGGTTGACGATGATAGTGAGATGCACAAAAATCTCTTTTTTTGAAATAATCTCACACTTTTTTTTTGAAAACTCAACATTTTTTTTAGAGTACTTTAACATAATAAAGTATATACATAAATCTAATAGAAATTAGTATAATCATAAATTTAAAAATATATATATATTTATATACATAGAATAACATATATATTTATGCATAGAGAATAGCACGCACATACATATGATAGCAAATGGACTAATTAAATACTAATTAAACTTTATATGTATAACAACAAAATGGACTAATTAAAAAATATTAAAACAAATAATTTACTTTTTGGATTTTGAAGGGAAGATAGACTTGCTGCTATAGGTAATAAGAACAAAAAAGGCTATATAGCATATATGTTAATATGGCTTCCCTCTCTTTTTTTTACTAACAATAAAGAACAAAATATTTATAACTAAAAAAAAAGTTGGTGCTGTTACTAGAAGTAATAACTAATAACATATTGCTAAAAAAAATTAAAGTAGAGTTATATACTTCCAACTTTGTAAATCATTTGTTTTGATTAGTAGATTACCTAAACTATCTTAATTAATTAACTAAAAGAAAAGAAAATTATCAAAGGTAAAGTGTGTAGATAGAGTAACTCTTTATGGCTACAGTGAGAGATTTAATTTCATGTAACTAATAGCTAAGGAAGAGAAAACTTGATTAACTTCTTTCTATTAAAGCTAAAAAAAAAGTCGTTAATGCCTGATTCAGTCCAAAAAAAAAAGAATTTGTCTTGTAGCGAAAGTTTGTCTTATAGCAAGAGAAAGTGTGGGTTAATATGGAATTTGGCAAGGTTCACGTGAAAGTGGAACAAGATTCGGTACTATAATTCTGAAGGCTTTCAGCCATAATTTGAAAAGTTATAGCAAAGCTACTAGATAAAAGGGGTTGTCGAACTGGGATCTTGAGAGAAATCAGACCTTGAAGGCGTGAGGCTTGCGTGCGAAAGAACAAGGTTGTGTGGAGTGAAGTGGAGTCCGAACCAGTGAGGGAAATCTGACAAATTATGGCGGCTAGGAGGCAAGAATGGTATGGAGGTTTGTTAGCGAGAAGATTGAGCAGAGAAGTGTGCATGGAGGCGAAGAAGGGGAGAAAGGTCTGCAAGTAGTTGGTTGGCTGGCTATGAAGAAAGCCTGTGGTTGAATCCAGGGGAGGAGAGTAGCAGTTCTTGGGTTTTTTAAGTAGATAGAGGAAGAATGACCCTTCTTGAGTAAGAGATCCTGAGCTCTTAAAACTTCATTTTTTGTTCATATCAATGAGGGAGATATAAGCGTGATCGACTGAGCAAAAGTCTTCTCAACATAGCTTCTCAGCAGAATTTCAGCAGATTTCATAGGATTCGAGCAGAGTTTTCTGATAAAACAAGGTTAGCATTGATTTCGAATTTGACATTTCAATTGACTTTGATATTTTTATTGAAGTTTTATTAGTTTAGTATTCACAGTAATGATCCGTTTCTATTATTAGTTAATATGAAATATCTGTTATGCATCAATCGTTCGAACTCATATTGATCCGCGTGCATTTCCTCGAAATACATGCATTCGCCTCAAAATTTATATAGTTTCTTTGGAGTTCGTGTCATTTTCTTGAATATAGAAATTAGACAAATTAGTAGTGCATTTAGGGTATTGCTGATATCCCGGTCGCAACGGCGTAGTCCGTTTTGCGATCGGACGTCATTTCGTCACCGACGAGATTAATTTCTCTTGTAACGCGTGCCTTTACATCATATTTGAATCGTCTTTGAAATTTGCGACACCACCTCAAACGATCTAATTTGATCGAATAAAATGTAGTCTCTTAATATCGACGACGTTCCAGATGCAAATGTGCCATTCGTTTGGCAATCTGACGTCATGTCGTCTTCGTAGAGGCGAATTTCCGCAATATGCATGCCTTCACATCATATTTAGATCTCCTTTGAAATTTGCAACATCATCTCAAATAATCCAATTTGATCAAATAAAATGTAGACTCTTAATGACGATGACATTTCGAACGCAACAGTGCCATCCGTTTGTCAATCTGACGTCATTTGATCAACGCCATGTTTTAATTTTGGGTGTCGGTCGTCCCTTTTAGGCTATCTCATCTAGTTTGACTGCGAGGGTCCTCGACCTAGCAGATTTCAATGTTCTGATCAGAATGACATCATCTGTTTGACAATTAGAGATCGTTTGACTCGATTCACCATTCTCATCATTTTCACACGTAGTTTGAGTGCTGGGGGTCCCTACGTTATTGAGGAACCACTGCTCTGCTTCATTTGGAAATGAAATCAACTCATTCTTCATGATTTCTAAAATTTGTATATAACTGATACTATTCAATGGTATCATTAACAAGAATGGTGGATCATTTATAATGAGCTCATTGAGTATAAGCTAGCATCCTTCAGTGATTCACTTCTTGACATCCCGTAAGAGAGATCAAGTTTGAGAAATATTGAATTGAGGAGCTGTAAAAGTTTCTAATACTTTGTAGCCAGTTACAACCCTTCTAACCAATATCATTCCTCCCCATTGCAGGCCTAATATCCATGAATGAATATATCTTCAGTTTCTTTAGATTGTTGTGTGGTTGAAGGTTGTTAAGTACTCCCCTACTTAAATTGGTGTTCTTCGAGTTAATATTATTCTGATTATAAGGTCAAATTTATAAGCTTCTTGGCACGCAATTAGGCAACACATGTCCTCATTGACATCTTTCACATTTCCAAGGTTATAGATTTCTAATTTGCAATGTCCATTCATATTCTTTAGCTTGCAATTCTATACCCATTTGCATCCTGTTGAACATTGTTCGCAAGCCATCAATACACATGCATAATAGTCGTTGGCCTCTCAATACTTGGAATATTTTAATAAGTGAACTATAGTGATCTCGATTAGGATGTTGATTAGAAGAGGGAAGGGAGTATAAATATCTGAACTTTTAAATCCTCCCTAATATGTCAAGCTCGATTCATGTAACAAATTATATGTCTGGAAGTATAAAAGACCCTCTCTTTTTTTATTACAGACTTGTCAAATCAATATTTTTTGATCAGAGCATCAAAATAATTTCTCCTGATATTCTCTATAGTCTTTCCTTGAAAACCAGGAAGCCGGATGAGATCCAATTTAATTTGCATTCAGGTATAGTCATTTTCATTAAACTTATGATTCTTAGGCTAGTTGTAAGGGTCAACAAATACCCCCCAACAAATGTGATACGCTATCACATTTGTTGTAACGTGGTTGACTGCCTCTTAGTAGCTTTCTTTCATTTTTTTAGCAATTTTTGTTGTAATTATTACTGTTTTTAATGCATTTTTCTCATTTTCCCTTATACAGGGAATGTTCTGTTGGCAGAGACCTGATAACCTGCCTCCAGGCGAGCCTAGCGAGGCCGCTATATGGGAGGCTATTGACAGGTAGGACCCTCAGGGCAGTGTTGATGTCCACGACAGACTAGAGCAGCACTATGACATGCTGTAGGGACGAGACCTCTTTCACAGTTTTTTTGCCCATTTTGCCTTACTTCCAGAGCTGTCTGAGGACTTTGTTTTGTTTGAATATCCTAATAGGTGGATCACCAGCCTTAGGCTATAGTGTGGGGAGTACCACCCACTCGAGAGTTTAGTTGCGTAGGTCGGTTAGGGAACCTGTGATGTTAGAGTACCTGCCGCAGATGTAGTTGAGCCAGTTGGGCAGTCCAGTCTTCTCAATCACCGTCAATTACAGCTTTCACTCTTAGAGTGCCTGAGGGATTCAGCAGTTGGACAAATTCAGAGCCCGGTCAGCGGGTATGTTTACTGGGCCCGATACATATTTCCGGTGCACAGGGGCACGCTACAGGAGGCCGGGATCTACGAGAAAGTGTATGCCTTCTTATTTGACTACGGACGCCTTCCTATTTCTTGGGCTCGCGGCTTGGTAGAGTTTTGGAATGCTAATCGCAGTACTTTTTGGGTCAGGACATAGGAGCTCACCATGACGCTTTTAGACCTTCAGATAGTCTCAGGATTGCCGATTTTTTGTTACCGCTTTGAGGAGGGCCTCCCTCCAGACGAGCAGTTTTTTCGACGGGTCCCTTCAACACATGGTGGTGGGAGAGGGAGATTGCTACTGCCAGACATTTATCCTACTGTTATGCAGTACTACCGACAGACTTACAGAGCTTCAGCTTTGGCGAAGTGTGTCAGGGCTTCCAAGCCTGTGGATGTCTGGATTCACAGTTTCTCTAGGAGAGCTACTTGTCTCCTGTTACAGCGTCACTACATGACCCGTTTGACTTTAATTTGTAGCGTGGTGCCCCGCTTTCAGAGGAGACCACCGAGCCTTCTTCTTCAACAAGTTACACTTCCCCAGGTTTGAAAGGAATTGACGAGGATCTACTTTTGACAGATTTTTTAGCTCTCTGGCTCAGCACCTTCGTACTCCCACTCCGGATAGGCTCTTTGAGGTGTAGTATTTTGTTGGCAGCTAGCCAGTTGGCACTGGGACAGAGACTTGCTCTAGCTCCTGCTATTCTCGCCCGAGTGTACAGGATTCTACGGACCCTTTCTGAGGCTAGCTCTTTAGAGGCACGGGACTCAATTTTACCCTGGCAGTACCTGTATGCTTAGGTTCATTTACTCGTTCGTGCTGCATTCTCCTGTTTTGAGACTCCAGCCTACTTTCTACAGGAGTAGTTTTCTACATTTTTGCAGTTATCTTAGGCGTCTTCTACCTTGGAGTCTGAGAGAATCTGTCTTTTCTTCTTTGCTCCACAGCTAGTCACAGACCGATTTTTCTTAGTCCCCCAGTCAGATGTTATTAGCTTACCAACTTACGAGAGGCACTGTTATTTTTGATGGGGTTGACCACAAAGGGAGACGCACTTTGCTGCAGGGCAGGCAGGTTTTACCAGTTGTTAAGTACTTCATCAGCATGCGGTCAGACTGGATGTGCTACAGGGCAGGCACTATAGTGATTTTATAGGGCTACCAGCCTAACAGGATAACCAGACAGTTTGGATTGTACCAGGCCACAGCCTACGATGGACGTCCACCAGTCCTAGGAGTTGTTGATACATACCGCCTGGACACTATTCCCATAGAGACCCGACTGTACGTTGTAGTTTCGACGTGGTTACACTTGCTGAGATTGGGGATGGGTTCCAGCTTTCTTTTGACCCAGTCGTCTGCTCCTACAGGAGTGAGTTACACAAGACTGCACTTGGTACGATAGTCTTTTGGAGCTTTTTTGGAGCACTACGAGAGGAGATACGAGCGTCTGGTATAGGAGCTAGGGTTACCGAGGGGACAGAGGTCTCATCGGAGTCTTCCAGAGATGATAGTTTAAAGATGTACTTCTCCACCCCTTCACCTCTTTTTTTCAGCACTTAATTTTTTGATAAAAAATTATTAATTTGATGTGTTTCCTTGGTGCATGAACACACATTGAGGCTCGTACTGCCATTAGGGCTTTTGTTCCTTCTTCTGCCATAGTTCCAGATGTGGCTTCTATGCCACATCAGGCAGAGTCTTCCTGATCTTCTCGTCAATGGGTTAGTTCTCAGCGTGCTACTACTTTTAGGAGGTCTGTAGACGCCCGTCCTTCTCCTAGGGACATTGGGGAGAGTGCAAAGGAGCCTATGAGGTTAGATTTTACGAGCTACAGTATACCAGGACCCTCTTATGACTTTTTTTCGGTGGACCCATATGGGTCATTCTGTCCAGGCAAGTCTTCTGGTACTGGCGCCACTTTACTTTCAGAGTTATTGAGAGTTCCCACACACTGCCGCCTTTAGGCATGGTGCCCACGGAGTTCTCCCTTTTTCTTAAGAGCCACCCGACTAACTTTGCGGATCATTCTCCTATCCCTGTTAGTTACCCGACCGACCTTGTAACCTCTTCTTCTGCTCTAGCCAATTTCCCGGCCGACCTTGTATGCTCTTCTTCTACTTCAGCCAGTTATCCGGCCGACATTGCGGGTCCTTCAACAAGTACGAATTTATTATAAGTCAATTTATTCTAAATGCATTATTATCATATTTTTTTTCATATTAATTACTTATAATCCTTTGTGCAGTTTTTGAGGGATATGATTACACTTCAAAGATTCTCTGCCCTGTTCATCTACCTTCGACCTCCATGATCACTGAGATATGTAGTCACTTGGTGCAGCTTCTGAGGAAGTTAGTCTCCAGCATTGCCCCAAGGTCTCCAGAGTTTTGACACGACTTTTTTTCTACCGTCAATCAACTTCTTAGTCTACTTGCCAAGTATGGGGTGAGTACCTCTAAGTTACTTTTTTAGGATGAGGTGTGCCGTGAGGCAGAGTCTTTCATCTGACAACTGAGCTTTCTCTCTATCACCTGGTCCACAGTTACACTTCCATAGTTAGAGGGGGTGGTTGTCAGTTGCAGAGTGAGGGCTGATGACGTTCACGATCGACTGGGCCGCAGTGTAGAGGCTATGAGAAGACACCGTCAGAGTTCTTCTCACATGGCTCAGGAGATAGATAGTCTGACAGCCTATGTGCAGGACCTTTCGAGGGACATCAGACAGGTGGTGTCCCAGGCGCTTCATGTACATGAGAGACATGACCGACATAATCGTCTTACTAGGAGGGAGGAGCAGCGTCATCGATCTTTGCAGTAGGAGGTAGTGGAGGCAGACTCTTGACTAACACAGACTGTGGAGAAGTTTCAGATCGCTTAATCAGAGTTTCAGACTTTAGCTGAGATCAGTGACAGATTAGAGGGTTTACGGGCTCGTCTTTTCTGACACGTATTCATTTTTTTTGTAGTCTGTACCCTTGTAGTGTCTTGAGTTTCCATGTAATTGTACCTCATGATGATTATTATATATATATATATAGGACTTTTCTTTTCAGTGTTTCTTTTTTTATACTTTGAGCTGTACTGAGCTGTGTGTTAGAGTTGTACACTAAGCTTGAGTTTTAGACTTGTATTGTTAGTATTATTGAAGATTTTAAATATTTATTTGGAGATCCCAGCATACGGCGCGATGTCGATTCAAATAAATATTTAAAATGCCCCTAGCCTTTGAGGGTAGTGTTGAGCAGTATTGCTTTAGCCACTAGTTTTAATCAGTAGCCGTTAGATTTAGCTCAAATTTCTAAAATTTTAGCTCCTTTTGTCTTATGCTTTATGTGGCGGACTTGACGAAAGATTTGTAGGTTTTTGGATTCAGTTGATTGTACACTGAGATATTATACACATTTGGTACTATTAACTGAATCCAAAAACTTACAAATCTTTTGTCAAATTCACCACACAAAGTATTGGACAAGAGTCAATTTTTTTGAAATTTGAGCTAAATCTAATGGCTACTGATTTCAACTAGTGGCTGAAGCATCACTGCTCACAACTACCCTTAAAGGCTAGGGGCATTTTAAATATTTATTTGAGTCGACATCGAGCCGTGTGTCGGGATCTCTAAATAAATATTTAAAATCCCCAGTGATACCAACAACACAAGTTTAAAATTCAAGCTTAGTGTAAAACTCTAGCACACAGCTCAGTACAACTCAAAATATTAAAAAAATAAACACTGAAAAGAAAAAAGTCATTATATATATATAATAATCATCATGAGGTACAAGTACATGGAGACTCAAGACGCTACAAGGGTACAGACTAAAAAAAATGAGGACGTGTCAGAAGAGACAAGCTCGTAAACCCTCTAATTTGTCAGTGATCCCAGCTAAAGTTTGAAACTTTGACTGAGCGATCTGAAACTTCTCCACGGTCCGTGCTAGTGAAGAGTCTGCCTCCAGTACCTCCTGCTACAAAGATCGATGGCGCTACTCCTCCCTTCTAACAAGATGATCCTGTCAGTTATGTCTCTCTTGTACGTGAATCGTCCGGGACACCACTTGCCTGATGTCCCTCCAGAGGTCCTGCATATAGGCTGTCAGACCGTCTATCTCCTGAGCCATATGAGAAGAACTCTGACGGTGTCTTCTCAGAGTCTATACACTGTGGCCCAGTTGATCGTGAACGTCATCAGCCATCGCTCTGCAACTAACAACCACCCCCTCCAACTATGGAAGTGTAACCGTGGACCGGGTGATAGAGAGGGAGCTCAGTTCCCAGATGCAAGACTTTACCTCGCGGCACACCGCCTCTTAAAAAAGTAACTCAGTGGTACTCACCCCATACTTGGCAAGTAGGCTAAGGAGTTGGTTGACGGTAGAAGAAAAGTCGTGTCAAGACTTTAGAGACTTTGGGGCAATGATGGAGACTAACTTCCTTAGAAGCTGCACCAAGTGATTACATATCTCAGTGGTCATGAAGGTCGGAGGTAGATGAGCAGGGCAGAGAATCTTCGAAGTGTAATCATATTCCTCAGAAACTGCACAAAGGATTATAAATAATTAATATAGAGAAAAATATGATAATAATGCATTTAGAATAAATTGACTTATAATAAATTCGTACCTATGGAAGGACCCGCAGTGTCGGCTGGATAACTGGTTGGAGCAGAAGAAGAGCCTACAAGGTCGCCCGGGTAACTGGCTGGAACAGAAGAAGAGGTTACAAGGTCGGTCGGGTAACTGACAGGGACAGGAGAAGGGTCCGCAAAGTCAGTCGGGTGGCTCACAGGAAAAAGAGAGAACTCCGTGGGCACCAAGCCTAAAGGCGGCAGTGTGTGCGAAGGCCCTCCAATTAACTCTGAAAGTAAAGTGGTGCCAGTACCAGAAGACTCGCCTAAACAGAATGACCCGTAGGGATCCACTGAAAAAGAAAAGTCATAGGAGGGTCCTGGTGCATTGTAGCCCGTAAAATCTGACCTCATAGACTCCTGTGTACTCTCCCCAAGGTTCCTGGGAGAAGGACGAGCGTCTACAGACCTCTTAGAAGCAGTAGCACGCTGAGAACCAACCCATCGACGAGAAGACCGGGAAGACTTTGCCTGAGGTGGCACAGACGCCACATTTGGAACTATGGCAGGAGAAGGAATAACAGCCCTAATGGTAATACGAGCCTCAGTGTATGTTAATGCACCAAGAACACATATCAAATTAATAATTTTTTATCAAAAAACTAAGTGTTGAAAAAAAGAGGTGAAGGGGTGAAGTACCTCTTTAAACTATCATCTCTAGAAGACTCCGACGAGATCTCTGTTCCTTTGGTAACCCGAGCTTCTGTACCAAAAGCTCTTATCTCCTCTCGTAGTGCTCCAAAAAAGGTTCAAAAGACTATCGTACCCAGTGCAGTTGTGTGTAACTCACTCCTGTAGGAGCAGACAGCTGGGTCAAAAGAAAGCTGGAGCACGTCCCCAGTCTTAGCAAGTGTAACCAGGTCGAAGCTGCAACTTTGAGTCGGGTCTTTCTGGGAATAGTGTCCAGGCAGTATGTATCAAAAAATCCTGGGATTGGTGGACGTCCGTCGTAGGCTGTGGTCTGGTACAATCTAAACTGTCTGGCTACCCTGTTAGTATGTAGCCCTCTAAAATCATTATAGTGCCTGCCCTGTAGCACATCCAGCCTAGCTGCATGCTGATGAAGTATTTAACAACGGGTAAAACCTGCCTGCCCTGCAGCAAAGTACGTCTTCCTTTATGGTCAACCCCATCAACAATAACAGTGTCTCTCGTAAGCTGGTAAGCTAACAACATGTGACTGGGGGACTAAGAAAAATCGGTTTGTGACTAGCTATGGAGCAAAGAAGAAAAGGCGGATCCTCTCAGACTCAAAGGTAGAAGACGCCTGAGACAACTGCAAAATTATAGGAAACTCCCTCTGTAGAAAGTAGGCTGGAGTCTCTAAACAGGAGAACGCACCACGAACGTATAAGTCAACCCAAGCATGCAGGTACTGGCAGGATAAAATTGAGTCCCGTGCCTCTAAAGAGCTAGCCTTATAAAGGGTCCGTAGAATCCTGTACACTCGGGCTAGAACAGCAGGAGCTAGAGCAAGTCTCTGTCCCTGTGCCAACTGGCTAGCTGCCAATAAAATACTGCACCTCAAAGAGCCTGTCCGGAGTGGGAGTACAAAGGTGCTGAGCCAGAGAGCCAAAAAATTTGTCAAAAGAAGATCCTCATCAATCCCTGTCAAACCTTGGGAAGTGTAACTTGTTGAAGAAGAAGGCTCGGTGGTCTCCTCTGAAAGCGGGGCACCGTGCTACAAATTAAAGTCAAACGGGTCATGTAGAGACGTTGTAACGGGAGACAAAAAGTTCTCCTAGAGAAAATTGTGGATCCAGACATCCACAGGCTTGGAAGCCCTGACACACTTCGCCAAAGCTGAAGCTCTGTAAGTCTGTCGATAGTACTGCAGAACAGTAGGGTAAATGTCTGGCAGTAACAGTCTCCCTCTCATACCACCATGTGTTGAAGAGCCCCGTCGAAACAACTGCTCGTCTGGAGGGAGGCACTCCTCAAAGCGGTAATAAAAAATAGGCAATTCTGAGACTATGTGAAGGTCTAAAAGCGTCACGGTGAGCTCCTCTGCCCCGACCCAAAAAGTATTGCGGCTAGCAATCCAAAACTCTACCAAGCCGCGAGTCCAAGAAGTAGAAAGGCGTCCGTAGTCAAATAAGAAGGCATACACTGCCTCGTAGATCCCGGTCTCCTGTAGCGTGCCCCTGTGCACCTGAAATACGTATCGGGCCCAGTGAATATACCCGCTAACCGGGCTCTGAACCTGTCCAACTGCTGAATCCCTCGGCCACTCTAAGGGTGAAGGCTGTAACTAACAGTGACTGAGAAGACTGGACTGCCCAACTGTCTCAACTACATCTGCGGTAGGTACTCAAACATCGCAGGTGCCCCAACTGACCTACGCAACTGAACTCTCGAGTGGGTGGTACTCCCCACATTGTAGCTTAAGGCTGGTGACCCACCTATCAAGGTCCTCAAACAAAACAAAGTCCTCAGACAGGTTCAGAAGTAAGGCAAAATGGGCAAAAAAACTGTGAAAGAGGTCTTATCCCTGCAGTATGTCCTAGTGCTGCTCTAGTCTGTTGCGGACATCAATACTGCCCTGAGGGTCCTACCTGTCAATAGCCTCCCATATAGCAGCCTCGCTAGGCTCTCCTAGAGGCAGGTCATCAAGTCTCTGGAAACGGAACATTCTCTGTATAAGGGAAAACAAGAAAAATGCATTAAAAGAAGTAATAATCACAACAAAAAATGCTAAAAAAATGAAAGAAAGCTACTAAGGGACCGTCAACCACGTTACAACAAATGTGATACGCTTTGGACACGTATCACATTTGTTTGGGGGCATTTGTTGACCACTACAACTAGCCTAAGAATTATAAGTTTAATGAAAGTGACTCTACCCGAATGCAAATTACATTGTGTCTTATCCGACTTCTTGATTTTCAAGGAAAGACTATGGAGGATATCAGAAGGATTTATTTTGATGCTCTAATAAAAAAATATTGCTTTGATATGTCTGTAATAAAAAAGAGGGGGTCTTTTATACTTCCAAATATATAATTTGTTACACGAATCAAGCTTGACATATTATGGAGGATTTGAAAGTTCAATTATTTACTCCCTTCTCTCTTTTGGTCAACATTCTAATCGAGATCACTATAGTTCACTTATTTAAATATTTCAAGTATTAAGAGGCCAACGACTATTATGCATGTGTATTGATGGCTTGCGAATAATGTTCAACGGGATGAAAGTGGGTATAGAGTTGGGAGTTGAAGAATATGAATGGACTTTGCAAATTAGAAATCTACAACTTTGGAAATGTGAAAGATGTCAAGGAGGACATGTGTTGCCTAATTACGTACTAAGAAGCTTATAGATTTGACCTTATGATCGGAATAACATTAACTCGAAAAACACCAATTTAAGTAGTGGAGTGCTTGATAACCTTCAACCACACAACAATCTAAAGAAACTGAAGATACATTCATTCATGGATGTTAGGCCTGCAATGGAGAGGAATGACATTGGTTAGAAGGATTGTAATTGGCTACAAGGTATTAAAAACTTTTACAGCTCTTCAAATCAACATTTCCCAAACTTGATCTCTCTTACGAGATGTCAAGAAGTGAATGACACTAAAGGATGCCAGCTCATACTCAATGAGTTCATTATAAATAATCCATCATTGTTGTTAATGGTGCCATTGAGTTATCAGCTATATCCAAATTTCGGAAATCATGAAGAATGAGTTGATTTCATTTTCAAATGAAGCAGAGCAATGGTTCCTCAATAATGTGGGGACCCCACCACTCAAACTACGTGGGAAAATGATGAGAATGGTGAATCGAGCAACGCGCGGGTTGTTACGACGCGCCACTTGAAGGGCAAAATGATATCTAATTGTCAAACAGATGATGTCATTCTGATCAGAACATTGAACTCTGCTAGGTCGAGGCCCCTCGCAATTAAATCAGATGAGATCGCCCAAAAGAGACGACCGACACCCAAAATTAAAATATGGCGCTGATCAAACGACGTCAGATCGACAAACGGATGGCACCGTTGCTTTCGAAATGTCGTCGCCATTAAGATTCTACATTTTATTTGATCAAATTGGATCATTGATTTGAGATAGTGTCGCAAATTTCAAAAGCGATTTAAATATGATACGAAGGCACGCATATTGTGGAAATTCGCCTCTACGGGGATGACATGATGTTCGATTGCGTCCGAAAACATTAAGAGTCTACATTTTATTTGATCAAATTGTATCGTTTGAGGTGGTGTCACAAATTTTAAAGACGATTCAAATATGATGCAAAGGCATGCGTTACGAGGGAAATTAGTTTCGTCGGTGATGAAATAACGTCTGATTACAAAACGGACTACGTCGTTGCGACCGGGATATCGACAATATCCTAAATGCCCTACCAATTCGTCTAATTTTTAAATTCGCGAAACTGACATGGACTCCAAAAAAACTATATAAATTTTGAGGCGATTGCACGTATTTTGAGGAAATGCATGCGGATCAAAATGAGTTCGAACTATTGGCGCGTAACAGATATTTCATATTAACTAATAATGGTGACAGATCATCATTGTGAAAACTAAACTAATAAAACTTCAATAAAAATATCAAAGTCAATTGAAATGTCAAATTCTGCTGAGAAGCTATGCTGAGAAAACTTTTGCTCAGTCGATCACACTCAAATCTTTCTCGTTGATATGAAAAAAAAATGAAGTTTTAAAAGCTCAGGATCTCTCGCTCAAGAAGGGTCGTCCTCCCTCTATTCACTTAAAAAACCCTAGAACTGCTACTCTCCTCCCCCGGATTCAACCACAAGCTTTCTTCATAACCAGCCAACCAACTACTTGTAGACCTTTCTCCCCTTCTTTTTCGCCTCCACGTACACTTCTCTGCTCAATCGTCCCACTAAACAAACCTCCACACCATTCTTTCCTCCTAGCTGCCGCAGTTTGTCAGATTTCCCTCACTGGTTCAGACTCCACTTCACTCCACACAACCTTCTTCCTTCGCACGCAAGCCTCACGCTTTCAATGTCTGATTTCTCTCAAGATCCCAGTTCAACAACCCCTTTTAACTTGTAACCTTGCTACAGCTTTTCAAACCATGGCTGAAAGCCTTCAAAATTATAGTACCGAATCTTGTTCAACTTTTACATGAACCTTGCCAAATTCCATATAGACCCACAATTTCTCTTGCTATATGACAAATTTTTGCTACAAGACAAATTATTATTTTTTTGACTGAATCAGGCATTAATGACTTTTTTTTTAGCTTTGACAGAAATGAGTTAAGCAAGTTTTATCTTCCTTAGATATTAGTTACATGAAATTAAATCTCTCTGTAGCCATAAGAAATTACTTCATCTACACACTTTACCTTTGATAATTTTTTTTCTTTTAGTTAATTAATTAAGATAGTTTAGCTAATCTGCTAATCAAAACAAATGATTTACAAAATTGGAAGTATACAACTCTTCTTTAATTTTTTTTAGCAATATGTTATTAGTTATAAATATTTTGTTTTTTATTGTTAGTAAAAAAAAAGAGGGGGAAGCCATTTTAACATATATGCTATATAATATTTTTTTTGTTCTAATTACCTGTAGCAGTAAGTCTATCTTCCCTTTAAAATCCAAAAAGTAAATTCTTTTTTTTGTATCATTTAATTAGTCCATTTTGTTGTTATACATATAAAGTTTAATTAGTATTTAATTAGTCCATTTGTTGTCATATATATATGCTTGCTATTCTCTGTGCATAAATATATATATGTTATTCTATGTATATAAATATATATATATATATATATATTTAAATTTATGATTATACTAATTTTTATTAGATTTATGTATATACTTTATTATGTTAAAGTATTCTAAAAAAAAGAGATGTGAGTTTCAAAAAAAAAAAAAAAAAGTGCGTGAGATTATTTTCAAAAAAAAAAAAAAAGAAATGAAAAAAAAAAGTTTTTGTGCATCTCACCGTCATCGCCAACCATTGCGAAGGTATAAATTTCCAACTTAGATTCTTGTTTTAGAGTTTGCGGTGCACCGGCAAACCATCCATACACTTTTCTCTAGCGTGGTGGGAAGGGATCCTGGTGCGGCGCTTATGACGAAGCGGACAATCATCTAAATTCTCTTTCTTGACGTTTGCGTCAAGCAGAAAAACCGTCCATACACACTTTTCTCTAGCGTGGCGGGATGGAAACCCGGTGCGACGCCTACGACGAGACAAGGATATTCATAAGTACCCACTCGTGGGGAAATGACTGTGTTTTTATTGCAAAAAGTATTAAAGACCCATACACGCCTTTTTCTGGAGTGGGATTAAAGAATTTCACGGCCGCGGTGTCCTTGTCCGAGGGTACCTACCGTACACGCTTTTCTCTAGTGTGGCGGGAGGCCTAATTTTCCGTAGTTTTTTCCCTAAACAGGGGAGAGGTCGGGAGGCTGCCAAAATTTTGGATGAACATACAACTAATTTGGGACCGTATTGAATATCAAATGAACTTGATTGAACTCATGAAACTGATATTTGAGCTTGAACGAACTCAAAGGACAATATGGGACATGCAAACTAAACTTGAACTCAAACTGGAACTTGTACTTGAACTTGGACAAAATGCAAAATGACATGAAATTTAAGTGATTAATTTGAACTTAAATTTAACACAAACAATTTGGACTTGCATTTGGACACAAAGTGATTTACAAAAATACTTGAACTTAAATGAAATGAATTTAAACATGAAATGAATTTGAATGCAAGTAAGGATTTGAACATTAACATGAACTTGGCTTGAACCAAGTGAGAGTGACTTATGAATTTGAAAATGATATAGAGTGTTTTAATTCAATTTGAACATAAATAAAAAAAAACAAAAAGATATGCTATAATTTGAACCTCATTTGATCGTGAATTGAACAAAAATGAGGACTTACAATTTGACCAATGAGGACCTGAATGAAAGCTCAACTAAAAGAACTTGATTTAACCTTACTTGAATAATTGAATTCAAGCAAAGACTTAGATAGTAAGGGACTCAAATTTGATATCAAGTTGGGCTTGAGCTTGAATCATACAAAATGAGATTTGATTAACAAGTACTCGATCATATCAATGCAAATGCTGAATAAAGACCTAGATCTTTCTAATGAATATCAATAATCAAATACAGACTTACATATCTGAGCATGACTTGTTTATAATTGATTCAAGAATGTACACTAAATGCATGAAAGAAGATTATGGTAGAGACAGTGGCATGTTCAAAGGGAGACATTCAATAAATGAGATATCAAATTAAAGTTGAAGTGTGGCCCTTTCACGGTCAATGCAAGTCAGCATGCAAACTATGATCTACTCTTGAAGAGTTTGAAGGATTTGTAATGCTAACATGACTCAAGAAATAGAATTGCAAGGCTAGTGAATATGAAGAAATGCGATAGTGTTTATGCCATATGCAAGAAAATATTGCCTTTGTACAATCAATACCATTTGATTGAAATCAAATACACCAGCTCCCCACAAGTAGAAGTAGATGATATACATCAAATACAAATATCTATGAGTCATTATAGAAGATTTGTCATGCATTTGATATGTCATTTACAAGGCAAATACAGAAAAGAACTGCAACAAGTGCAAACCCCTACGAGCTACCGTAGGAAACCCGTTACACTCCCAAAGTATTGTCTACAAGAAAAATACATAGTGACTACAATAAATACAAATGCACATGGCCGGCGCTAGAAGATTTTTATGGCAGAGTAATAACCACGAACAAAGATATCATATGTGATCAACTATTTACCACCAAAGGCAGGAGATTAGTTAGTGCACTACAATCTACCTACATAAATTATACAAGTTGTACACGACAGTTTACATATATAGAGTTGTGAATAACTCATTCATAAGATGCTACGCCATGCCACCGAATCCATAACATTCACGCAAGCGGACAGAAGGCATTTATAAATATTCCAAGAATATCTCCGCACATGCACTTTAACTTGTATGCATATAGGTACCCTAAAGGGGTAAATACAATCAATTCCAAACACCCGCATGAGCCCCTGTGAGTGTGTTATTGGTACACACGTGACGTCTAGGGATGTTGTGCAGGTTAATAAGTGAATTTCAATTTGAATCCGATCCTTCTATATGGATCAATAGGAGTCGACAGAGTTCGAACGATGAAATAAATATACGATTGCAACAACTGATATATTTGTTTTCATACATTCATATTAGGCCTTCAAGGCTTATAAAAATATGAATTCAGTAACAAATGCATAGAGCCTACGAAACCCGATCCTCCTAAGTAGGAGTTGACAGGGTTTAATTTTAAAATGCCCCCCAAAAACCCGCATGGGCCCCGACGGGTGTGTTATTGGTACACACGTGACGTCTATGAATGTTGCGCGGGTCAATAAGTGAATTCAAGTTCGAGCCTAATCATCCTAAGCAAGTAAATAGGAGTTGACCGGATTCAAACCATCGGATAAATATGCGGTCACGAAGTCGACCAGAATATTTATTTTATATATTCGTATTAGGCCTTCAAGACCTTTAATAAAAAAAATTCACAAACAAAGACATAAAGCCTATGAAACCCGATCCTCTATCGGCAAGTTGATAGGGTCGACAAGATTTAGTCAATGAATGACCCCACACCCCTGAAAGTTCGATGGGGATGTTAAGCCCTATGAACTTAGTCCCAAAGCTAACAAAGAGAGGTGAATTGGATAATAAAAAGGATTCTTTAAACAAAGAAATAAAATCACAAACCAAATCACCATAATGAAAACCAAGTGCGGAAATTAAAATGCGGAAGCAATAATAAGAAAAGAACACACCGGATTTATAGTAGTTCGGTCAAACCTTGACCTACGTCCACTTCTTGGAGGCACCCTCCAAGTATTGCACTAACACAAGTGTCTCTCCTTTAGCCCCCACAGCTAGGCGGAGAAGCCCTTACAAAATCACTTCCACCTCCCCCGGTGCGGCGGAGTCGCCGGGTCCTTTGACACCAAAGAGACTTCTTCTTTGGTGAACTTACCTCGAGACAAGCCTTGAATCCGATGGTACTAAGGTGCGAGTTCGCCGGAGCAACCGTGTGGAACCCCCTCCACACTCCCTTGAGTCCCCCCTCACAGGATCTTCTCCCTCTCTCAAACTCCACCCTTTCCACTCTCCCTTTCAAGCTCTCTCTTCAAGTTTCCCCCACAAGAACGAAGCTACAATGGCTGCCAAAGACACTTACAAAGTGTCATCCCAAAACTTAAATAGAAGCTCTCAAAACGAGCTCATTAATGCAAGTTGCCGACAATATCGTCCAGGACGATAGGCATATCATCCTGGCCGATTAGTTCAAATTCAGCTCAACGACCTGGGACGATTTGGGACGATCAGAAGAAAATTGGTTACATCGTCCTGGCCGATCTCACGATCGTCCAGGCCGATTAGTTTAAAACCGATTTCAATCGTCCTGATCATCGCCCTGAATACAAGCTGTCCGATGTAGATCGTCCAGGTCATCGTCCTGGCCGATCATGTGATTGTCTCGGACGATGTGATCGTATCAATCAACCATTAATGCTTTCCAAAGATACCAGATCAATTTAGGCATGATTGAGTTAGATCGTCCTGGATGATAATAATATCGTCCTGGCCGATTTCCTAAAACAAAGAATTCCTAAACTGATTATGGCGGCTGAATCTTTCTGAATTGAGATTATCGTCCTGGCCGATACAGGTATCGTCCAGGCCGATCTGTTGACGGTTGCCTTAATGAGGATGCCCTAAATAGGGTTTTTGATTTTGGACAGATCGTCCAGGATGATATAAATATCGTCCCGGCCGATATTACAAAAAATAGAAAACTTATAGGGAAGAACAGGAGATCTTCTAAATTACAATCCAACTGGTCCCACACCAAATACAACAGACTCAAGAAAGGAAAAAGATTACAAACTGACTCAGACCTAGTCTACCCAATCTTGAGCTGATTCCAAATTGCAGTCCGATCGTGGGAACCTGAAACGTTAGCACATAAGGCAATCGTAGAGAAATAAGGAATGTTTGCTATCATCAAAATCATAAACCATAGATCCGCAACAATCTCCCCTTTTTTGATGATGGCAAAACATTTCAAATTGAATTTTCAAAAAGAGCAATTTTCTCCTAATCTCCCCCTCACTAGAATAACACTTAAAAAATAGGGGAGATGAAAATATTTTTGTTGTTTTTAATTTTTTGAAAACAAGATACAAATACGATAACAGTACAAAAATTCAACAATACGTTCTCCCCCTTTGACATTATCAAAAAGAGAGGAGGCACAAACAAAAACAAAATGACCAAAAGACCAAAAACATTTCCTGATCTAGTGAAAAACAAATATTCTTAAAATGAGAAAGTTACCTCTTGGTTTTAATTAAAAAATTTAGTAGAATTGGATTGACAACGCATAATTAAAAAAAAAAGGTTAGAAAATCAAGAATTGATAATCCAAACTCAAGTTCTCTAAAAAGGCTCAAAAACTTTTTAATTCAATATCTAAATCAAGGAATAAATTAGAGAAAGAAACAATAATTTTTCAAAACTCCTTTCATAGAACATATCTAATAGAAGATCAATGCACGAATTGTTGAATCAAGAATTAAAATTTTCAAAGTCAAGTATCGTAAGTATCAAGGGTTTTCTTAAGCTTTTTAAGAAGTATAAGAATGGTAAGCATTAACTTTTTGTGGGCTCATTTTATGCCTCTTGACAATTTGTTGGCGCATTGCGCATCTTTTGATACACTTTGTGTATTCTATATTTTTCAATTTGGCGCTTTGCGCATCTTTTATTTTTGGCATCATTGGCCAATTTTTTTGATTATGCTATCTTTCTGAAATCTTAAATACGAAAAGTAAACCCATACTATTGATAAAGCGAATTTCTTGATTAAGAAAATTTTGAATTAAATTCAACAACTTGCAAAAGATTCCTATGCGATAAATAAAATATTGGGAGATAAAAAATTTTAGTTTCAAAAACTAATTTAAAAGATGAAAAAGAGTTTAAATCAAAAGTAGAAAAACCTCTTTTAGGAAACATAGTTTGAAAGTCAACAACATGAGTTTCCTTCCTTTGATTATTTTTAGATAAGTCAATCACAACTTTTACTAAAGATTTCAAGAAAAATTAGGAAGTAAATTTTTCATTTTTAGAAAAGTGAGTGTGTGTGTTGATGAGAGAAAAATTTCACAGAGACAAAAAGGAATAAAAAAAATACAAAATGAAAAACATAAAAACAAAAAACACAAATAAAAAAGAAAAAAAAAAAAACACAACACAAAAAATATGAAAGGCTCTTAACCATTATCTCTCTCCTGGTCCGATGCTTCAGAGACCAGATCTGCCCATGAGATTTTTTGCATTTCATTATTTCCCCAGTTTAAATTTAACTTCGCCTTACCCTTTTCTTTTGCAGGGAGAATTCTTAAATTAGGGCACTCATTCTTCATATGTCCAGGTTTCCTACACCGAAAGCAAACAATGTCAGAGGAAATATGGACATCCTTACCACTTTTACCTTTCTTCCTCTTTTGCTTATGCATTGGTGAGCTTTGTGATTTGCTTGACAATTCATTGCTATCGTCACCAACTAAGCTTCCTCTTTCCGTATATTCGGTTTTTAGAACGATCGTCTCACCTGCATCCAAAAGTCTTTGACTCAACCCTTGCTCGTAGGCAATGAGTGAGCCAATCAAATTATCAATAGAATAATCATTCAAATCTTTTGATTCACAAATAACAACAACTTTAGCATCGAATTTTTCAAGTAAACAACGAAGAATTTTGTTAACTTTTTCAAAATTTGAAAAATCTTTTCCTAATGCATGCAATGATGTAGTAATTTGAATAAACCTTGTATACATATCTAAAATTGTTTCAAAAGGTTTCATAGAAAATATTTCAAAATCATGAATTAAAATATTCAACTTGGATTGCTTGATTTCACTAGTTCCTTCGTATATGGTGTGCAATTTATCCCAAACTTCCTTACTAGTAGTGCACGTGGATATTAACATAAAATCATCAGAATTTAAAGTACAGAAAAAATAATTTAAAGACTTTGCATTTAATTGAGCATCCATTCGTTCATCCCTATTCCATTGATTAAAAGGAATATCAGTTTTAATTCCATTAACAATACGTGATGGTGATGAATAACCAGTTAAAATCATATGCCACATGCGAAAATCAATTGATTGCAAAAAAGTAGACATTTGAATTTTCCAAAAATCAAATGTAATATTTTCAAACAATGGTGGTCTAGTGATTGAATATCCTTCCGCAAAAATACGATTAGAAATATTAGCCATGGATCAAAATTCAAAAGTTTTTAAAAACTTATTTTATGAAAACCGCTCTGATACCACTTGAAAGTTCGATGGGGATCTTAAGCCCTATGAACTTAGTCCCAAAGCTAACAAAGAGAGGTGAATTGGATAATAAAAAGGATTCTTTAAACAAAGAAATAAAATCACAAACCAAATCACCACAATGAAAACTAAGTGTGGAAATTAAAATGCGGAAGCAATAATAAGAAAAGAACACACCGGATTTATAGTGGTTCGGTCAAACCTTGACCTACGTCCACTCCTTGGAGGCACCCTCCAAGTATTGCACTAACACAAGTGTCTCTCCTTTAACCCCCACAGCTAGGCGGAGAAGCCCTTACAAAATCACTTCCACCTCCCCCGGTGCGGCGGAGTCGCCGGGTCCTTTGACACCAAAGAGACTTCTTCTTTGGTGAACTTACCTTGAGACAAGCCTTGAATCCGATGGTACTAAGGTGCGAGTTCGCCGGAGCAACCATGTGGAACCCCCTCCACACTCCTTTGAGTCCCCCCTCACAAGATCTTCTCCCTCTCTCAAACTCCACCCTTTCCACTCTCCCTTTCAAGCTCTCTCTTCAAGTTTCCCCCACAAGAACGAAGCTACAATGGCTGCCAAAGACACTTACAAAGTGTCATCCCAAAACTTAAATAGAAGCTCTCAAAACGAGCTCATTAATGCAAGTTGCCGACAATATCGTCCAGGACGATAGGCATATCGTCCTGGCCGATTAGTTCAAATTCAGCTCAACGACCTGGGACGATTTGGGACAATCAGAAGAAAATTGGTTACATCGTCCTGGCCGATCTCACGATCGTTCAGGCCGATTAGTTTAAAACCGATTTCAATCGTCCTGATCATCGTCCTGGCCGATCATGTGATCGTCCCGGACAATGTGATCGTATTAATCAACCATTAATGCTTTCCAAAGATACCAGATCAATTTAGGCATGATTGAGTTAGATCGTCCTGGACAATAATAATATCGTCCTGGCCGATTTCCTAAAACAAAGAATTCCTAAACTGATTATGGCGGCTGAATCTTTCTGAATTGAGATTATCGTCCTGGCCGATACAGGTATCGTCCAGGCCGATCTGTTGACGGCTGCCTTAATGAGGATGCCCTAAATAGGGTTTCTGATTTTGGACAGATCGTCCAGGACGATATAAATATCATCCCGGCCGATATTACCAAAAATAGAAAACTTATAGGGAAGAATAGGAGATCTTCTAAATTACAATCCAACTGGTCCCATACCAAATACAACAGACTCAAGAAAGGAAAAAGATTACAAACTGACTCAGACCTAGTCTACCCAATCTTGAGCTGATTCCAAATTGCAGTCCGATCGTGGGAACCTGAAACGTTAGCACATAAGGCAATCGTAGAGAAATAAGGAATGTTTGCTATCATCAAAATCATAAACCATAGATCTGCAACAACCCCGATGATGGCTGTGTTGAATGTAAATCTAAACCGGATGGGTGATTCAAACATTTTCTAATGCCATCCAAATTCCTACAAAATTCAAAGCTCCAAAGATTCCAAAAATCCTAAAATCCAAGATATTTTATATTGAAAATCAAACCATTAAACACTCAAAGCGAATATCCATCCACCCTCCGCAACAGTTTGCTGGGATAGATAAATCAAAATTTACTTCAGCTCACAAAGAGTCAAATGCCTAGTCGAAAATATCACTATGATCCATTCTCAAACAATCTCCTGCCAGTAAGGACGTGGTACGTATCTTCTAACTGGTGGTTTTTGCCGTTAAATGACACCGCAGGATAAACAGTTATGACCCGGGGCCCTCTGAACAGAGTGGTTTTGCCGCTAAATGGCACCACGAAATACCGGTTATGACCAAAGCCAATACGTTCCTTATTAGCATCAAATCCTTGAGATATGAATCAATAAGATATGATCGATATGGCACAAAGCCCTCTGTTTGCTAAAGTGGATTCAAATTTGTCCCCTTAGACAAACATTCATCCCAGGTCTACAAGGTCCCCTTGGACGAAGCAAACCATGGCTGCCGACAAGGATCCTTCTGTCAGGTTAGGTCGACTACCTCCTCTGATTAAGTAGACCAGGGACCACGATGGCCTGGGACGATGGAACCATGGGATCTTGATCGGGTCCATCATCCATTCCCCCACCATACGCTTTATGTGAAAGATGGTGAAATTTCTAATTTTAAATATCAAACATTTCCAAATTTCCAAAAGATAACCCAATTTTCAAATCCAAACCCAATTCCCAAATTCAAACCTATGCTGCTACTATATGCCAGATAACACGTATTTTCTACGTATCTGATTGACGACTAGCCTTAATCTAAAGTTCTCTCTCATTATCGGGAGGGGTAATTAACTATAGTGGCTTGCGCCTATAGGAAACCAGAACTCAGATCATTAAGTCCTCACAAAATGAGGGAGAAATCTCTAGGTAGTGTCTTATCTACAAACCCATCTGCCTTCCAAAATTTACCCCGGAACTTAGTTCGTTAAAATTCCCTCGCAAAAGAAAAAGCAATCAACAGCACGGCGGGGAGGCCGAGGCCGATTTTTCGAAGCCCACAATCATTAAGGCACCCAAATTCTAAAAGGATTGTCTATGATCAACATAATCAATATTAGCTATTCAATAGAGTGTTTCAGATTTCACCTATATTTATGATGTTACCGTTCTAAACAATTATACATGGGCCCACACCCTCAACATTGAAAAAAAGGGAGGGGGAGCTAGAGGTTGAACCTTGACTTAAAGTTCAATTGTCTGACTAATTTTGTCAGTCCACCGTCGTCAAACCATCTCCGAGAGACCACGACCAATGGATTGCTGCCAATTGGACCATTGTCATTTGACTATCACCATCATACTACAATTTATTTTCATGTAAGACTTCAGAATTGTCTTTGTTACCACCAGCATTGATGCTTGCCAACACCTATAAGACAAGATGTGTACTGCTGACATCAACTCTTACTCATGATGTTAACAAGAAGATTTATAGTAGACTTCTTGATTTCTGGTCTCCTCTTCTTAAAAGAGAACAATAAAACAAATAGCAAGCAATCTCTTGGAAATAGCTTCAACGCCATAAGTCTAAGTCTCTTCCAACTTTCTTCATAGAATTTATTATCTATACCTTGTGTTTGCTATATTGTATCAATACCTTTGTCAATTATAGGGAACGACGTTATTTGTAACCAACAACTTGCTTAGTGGAATCATTTCAGTTGGGATAGACAATGGTTTTCCCTTTCTAGTTCTTTCAAGTTAAAATCATATTGTATCTCTTAGAACTCTTCTTTTATTTGTATGCATGTTGCATCTTCGTATAATTCTAAGATATTATATTATTTCTCTGTCGCCGCTCATGTAACAATATTATCTTTTTCTTTAGTTGCTATCATTTTTTTCCATAACCCATATGCTCAAGGATTGTTTTTGCTATCATGGAAAGGGTTTTCTAAACAATGATTTTTTGAAGTGCTGACTGTGCCAAAAAAGTGAGATTATTATTGACCTGGAACGATTTGCTCACTAAGATAATATCGAATTAATTAAAAATATGAAAAAACTCTATTGAGGTAAACTCTTATACCTTCTCTTCCACAAATCTATTGAGGTAAACTCTTATACCTTGTCATCCACCTTGTTGTGCTTGTGTACCATAGTTATCAGATGACATTCTTGTTGCTTTTATTACTTTTAATGTTCTATTTGAACAAATTGTCTATTTAAAATATTCTAATTTTCATTTATCTTCATACTTAAAAAATTAATTAATATTTCAATGATTATATTTGTTGCATTCTTGGGTCTTGGTTTTGCCACTACATATTCCTGCGGTTAATGTCTTCCTATTTTACCAGATTACTCTGAAGCATCCTAATATGTTAGTGAAGTTTCAGTGGCAATCATAAATACTGCAGGATGACAATATCTCGTTTTATTTAGAAATACACTAAATGGAAATATTGAAGCGATGTTAGAAATGAAAATGCTGTGGCAGGTTTTAGGGCAGAATTCCTCAATGCTGTTTCTGGGCTTCAAAGCTCTCCATCAGCAGGATTGTTTATAGACTCATGCCATGCCCATTGTCAGTCTGGAAGGCAAGCTGTCTGGCTAGATAGTGGCTCTACCATTGTAGATAACAATGTAAGTTTCTCAAATGCCAGCTCTTCATCAACTCTACATATTTGTTTATGAACTGAACGTTCAATCTTGCATTTTTTTAATATAAAGTTTTTACTTTTATGATCATGATTTATGCATCTATTCCTTTGTGAGGATAGTGCATTGCAATAGCTTTTGTCTTGAAAAATTATTTGATATTGCCGTTGCAAGATAAAAGTTATTGTAAACTAAATGGGTTGATTGCAATCAAATGAACTATGAGCGTGTTCTTAACAGAGAAAGGTAATGTTTTACTCACCACAATTTTTAATACCAGGTTAACACATGTGATAGTAAAATGGTTAAGTACAAGATGAACTCGGACTTATGTTTATTTTCCTATTGATCTAGTGTTAAGAATTTGTGTGAAACATTACTACCTTGAATTGGCTTATGATATTCCTATCCAACTATTTCTTTTAATCTAATAGTAGGTAATTAAATTTCATGAAGTCCTTGAAATTGGCATGATATTTCATTTAGACCCATTTTAAATTTCTTTTTCCTAGTTACTCATATTTCCTCATCCCCTCATGAGTGCTCCTCCCGCATTTGATGGCCACTAGGCAGGGGTGAAATCAGTCTCTTTTTGAGAGTGGGTAAAATAAGATTAAGGCATGTATAACCTTATGAGTGAAATAAAGAAGTGTTTTCTTCTTAGAGTTATGGGCAAATGCATTCATTTCGGAGGAGAGCAAAATATTTAAAATACTTATTCTTTAATGAAAAAGAAAAAATTCAAAGTGGGAAATTGCCCACCCTGGTTTCTAATTGGTCTACCCCTGCCACCTAGCCCTACATGCTCAATCACCTATCTAATTGGAAGTTCCTTATAGTAGGTTGAAAAAGTTAAACAATAGCTTTCTTACAACTATTACATTCTAGTAGATCTGATTAAGAAAATTTTCTCACCATGAATTTTTTTTTTAAATAGTGAGAAAATTGTAGCCAAATAAAATTATGTTTCCGTCTAAAATGTAAAACTATGAAAAAGTTGTGCCAAATGGACTATTAGGGCTTATTTAGTTGCTTATACATAGGAAGCACACTTCAGAGAATGATGATTTCATTTTTCACTTATTTTGATTGCAAAAAATGAAATTATTATTCTTAAGGTAACAAAGTTTGTGAAATTTTAAATTATTATTAGCGTTTACTTTGATATCTAATAAAATATTAAATTTAACTTATTTTTATTATTTTTCAAAGCATGAATTCTAACTTCAACCAAACAAATGAGCCGTTATGATAGTCTACGACTTTTGAGTCAATTAAGACAAATTTACACACACATCACATACGTATGTTCTAAATTCAAAATCTCTTGGTTAACAGACAGAGCTATCAACTTATATCAAGATGAGCTGTTTAGTTTCTTTTTTAATTTAACCCTATTCATTTCCTGGTGCAGCCAATAGGAAAAGCAGTTGCAGATTGGTTCTATGACAGGACAGCCTCTAAGCTGATTGACAACTGTTCTTACCCTTGTAATCCCTCCTGTCATGATGTCGCTGATGATTCTTAGAATATTGAATCATCCTTTGATATATACATCTACTTGATCTATATCCTGTTTCCTAGTTTTACTATTGAGGAACTGAGCTGATTGAAAATAATAAATTATTTCTTCTGTGGAAGTAAGTAGAAATCTCAATGGCATTACTATTTATGAATGAACATTGAGCAGCTTTCTATGCAGAATGTTTCCAGTTAAGTAATTAACATTGTCACTATTGATTGAGGTTAATAAAAGCATGAATGCATAAAAAGTTTGCATTGCCATTCTCCAATCTAGCTTGAGCAGCATATCAGGTCTCCTCTTTTTTCTCTTTTCAATTGTTTTGCAGGTATTAATAAGTTTATTAATTAATATTTAATTTAATTAGTAAAATTGGGAATTATTATTATTTAATTATTTAATAAAGATTTTATCGATTAGTTTAATTATTTTAGTTTATAAATTGCAGATATACGAGCCCTTTGGAAGCAATACAGGAAGGAACTTATATCTATGTGCAGTAGCTGTAACTTACCTGATATAAGCTCGCTTCCTGTCTTTGAGAAATCAACATGCCTTTGTTTCTCTATTGCACAATCAACATACCCAATTTTTACCCTGGTGGTAGAGTAGAGAGTGTAGTCTTGCTGCACAAAATAATCATCAAGGTTCTTTTTTATTACTTTTTTAAGCTTCAACTTTGAAAGTGAGATGTCATCCTTCTACCACTAATAGTCTGATGGATATTATGTTTTTCATTAAGCCAGGGATGTGCTTAACTTTGTTCATCCTCTAAGTATTGTAATTAATTATCTTAATGATTGCATTTATAATGCCCACAATGCTCAAAGGAACATCATAAAAAAGGATCACTTTATAATATTCGCTTTCATAATAATTTTACATTAAGTTTTCGTTTTGGACAGCTTTACTGTTTATTAAAACAACTTTCTAATGCAGAAATATTTTAAGTAAAAATTTTGCTATGAAAAAAATAAGATAGATGCCCAAAATGAAATATAAATCTATATTAAAAAAGCATGACATACACTAGAGTCTATATCCATAACTCCATTAATATATTTTGAATTTCTTCCATCATGACATTCATCATTTCTTCATTTTGCTTAGTGTCTTGTTCACTCCTCTTCTTCGTACACTTTAATTATGTAGTTAAGTTTGTCAAAATACCAACATCCACTCTAGCAATCTTGAGGTTTGATTATATTGTAATTTGATTAATAGTTCTCACAATAGAATTGTGAGTTATCTTTCCCTTTGTTGTTGCTCTCTGATAGTTAACATTTAAAACATAAGATGATGCATTTTCAACTTTCTTACACCAAATTCGATCCAATCCAAGACCGAATGAATAAAAATCGAGGGCTTGAAGCACGTTTGGAAGCTTCAAATCATAAATAGGATGATCAAATGATTTTTAAATATGACGTGTTTATAGTCAAATCGAGCGACTCGATGAGACAAATCCAATGAGCCCAAGGTCGCTGAATTTTGACATCATTAAGACACGTAAATGCTCGATAAATGATCTATGATCAGGGAAATTAATATCAATTATCCATAAAAAATGCTCCCAACATGCTCTTGATCTTCTCTATATTTACTAGTCATGTTAGTTCCAAAAAAACTATAAATAGACCCTTCATTTTTCACAAAAGGAGTGAAAATTCGGCACCGGTAGTTATAAAACTTTGTCGCACCCTATAACTTGTTGATTTCAATCGTTTTGCTCGTCATGCTTAGCTCCAAAAAATTTTATATTAAAACTTTAATACAAAATTTTAAGATAATAATGAAATTTTGAGGAAAAATCAAATGAAAATGAGATAGTAAATTCAATCAACATTACAAATATAAAATAAAATCTAAATCTAATGTGATTTGATGAGATCCCCCAACGTCCCTATCACATATAGATTGAATAATTCAATAGGATTTAAGATGGATACATGAACATATTATATTTTTCAAATTTTGAGATAATAACAAATTTATAAATATCAATGATTGAAAAAGAATAGGGTCATATATATACCATAAAAATGAAGTATACTAAAAGTCTATCTTTATCTCATTCTAAGGAACCATTTATAATGATTTCCTATTATAATAAAATTAAATACAAGATTTTTAAAATCTTTTAAAGTCAATAGAAAATTTCTTATGAAGGAATATACCTATGTTTTTTTTTTTTTTCTTTTTTTCTAAAAGATGAAATATTTTAAGCTCCTACATTTCGTTAGATCACTAAAAACCAAATCACATAACACATCCAATTAAGAAATGATTACTATTGTAAAGCCCATACATCTAACCATACTAAAATAATCCTTCTATAAGAGTTTTTCAGGTTACATAAAGACTCGATATTATGTACATATCCCTCTACTTTCTAAAACTACCAAAGTATTTTTTTTTTATTGTTTTTGAGAATTCAATGAAACAGATGTTACTCTCACCCGCTGGTGTTCGGTGTTGTCCCATTGCTCACCCAGCCTGTTGTTACAGAATTTGGCGAGTAAGGTGGGGAGCTCTTCAACAACTGAGCTTCCTCCTTCAACGTAGCATTTACATCTTCAAAACTTTCATTCTTACGGCCACCGTTCTCTATTCCTATTAAAACCTCAAGGACATCCTTAATGCTAGGCCTCATCTCCCTATCAGTCTGCAAGCACTGGAATGCCAGTTCCGCCACCTGGTTGATCATCCTATTTATGTGGCAATCCGACTCATAACCCAGCTTTTTATCCACAAATTCATGCAACTCCTGCCTTTGGATCTTGTTGATTGCCATTCTTGCCAAGTTGATTTCATTCCTCTCCCGGCTGATATCAACAGCAGGCTTTGATGATATGAACTCCATAAGTACTACTCCAAAGCTGTACACATCGCTCTTGTCTGTGAGCTGATAGCACTGATGGTACTCGGGATCAACATACCCTGGTGTGCCTTGGGGAGCTGTAGAAACATGTGTGGCGTCCAGTGGGAAGAGCCTTGAGAGGCCAAAGTCAGCAACTTTGACATGAAAGTTGTTGTCAAGGAGGAGATTGTTGGTCTTGATGTCGCGGTGAATGATCTGTGGTTCAACAGAGTGGAGATAATTGAGGGCATCGGCGGTTTCGATTGCGATGCTCAGTCTTACAAGCCATGGCATGAATGCTTCAGAGGCGCGTGAGCCGTGGAGGTGGTCGGCAACTGTTCCATTCGGCACGAATTCATACACGAGGAGGAGCTCACGGCTATGTCTAGAGGTGCAGCCATAGAGGCTGACGAGATTCTGGTGGCGCAGGAGTGACAGGATATTGACTTCATTAAGAAACTGCTCGACGCGCTTATAGTTGTTCTCGTAGAGGCGCTTCACTGCAACTACTCGACCATCTCGCAGCTTGCCTGTAATGTGAATTGGAGCAGTTTAAGAGAACGGTTTCTTAAATAGTTGGTTTAAGAGCCAGTTAAGAGAATGAAGTACCTTTATAGACTGTGCCAAAGCCGCCATCACCAAGTTCTTTGGAGGAATCAAAGCCATTTGTGGCTTCATAAAGATCATCATATTTGAAGATGGGAGCATGTAGAGAGCAACCAAGCTCAGGGTCTGATTTGGAGAACGGCTGAAAAGAAACAATTCTATCGATAGTGGAGCTAGAGCGTCTCTTTTTCTTTTTCCTTGCATACAGGATAAAACAGAAGAAGCAGACTATGGCCGCACACAAGCCACCGGCTACGCTAGTACCTGCTAAGTGAAAACATAATGAACTACCGGTCGTTAAATCTAACAAAGCCGTATATTTAACTTCAAACAAATTAAAAAACTCCACATTAAAAATTGTCGGTAATCTCCTGATACAGTTGGAGATTCACTGAAAAAAATTATGATCCTTTAATTGATAATAAATCAATAGTTAGGCAAATAAGGGTATTTTGATTAGTTTCACATTTAATAATTGAAAAATATGTTGGTGTAGAAATATCAAATGAATGACCCTCAATAATATTAAGCTTAAGCTTTTGAACCCCAGTGTATCCGTCTCAACTTAATCCTATTTGATCTAAACTCCAGTAATGACAATCTGAAAAAAAATTGATTGAGCATGCCAATAATTTTAAAGAGATTTAAGAGAGCTAAAGATTTTTTTTTCTTACATCTAAAGATCTTACCATTGAAATCTAAATGAGAAGGGAATGGTGATTCTCCTCTAAGAAAAAAATATATACATATATGACTCACTAACAATAACCGTTTTAGATAGCTACTACCTCCATCCCATCAAAATCATTAAATAAAGAGAGATGAAATGTAATATATCATTATGATCAGAGAACAAGAAGGTTGCGAGTACAAGATGGCGGGAGATTATTTTGCTCACCTATTATAAGTCCTTGGTTTTGTTTCTTGGTTGCTGCAAAAAAAAAAAAAAAAAAGTTCAACATTAGAAGGGGTCAGTAAAGAATAAGAAAATTCGACAAACAAAGTTTATAATTGAGATAAATATAGACTTTTATTCCTTTTAAGAGTAGAATCATTACTCTTTATATATATATATAGTCTTCAAAATCACATCATTCATTGTAATCTCTAATATAAGAATTATATGTGAATTGGTTTCATTAATTTTTATGATGATTTAATCATTCACAAAGTGTGTTAAAAATACAAAGATAATCGAACGACATATTGAAACCCTTTTAAAGATCTAGTTTTATACATTATTTGTATTTGATTATAATTAATTTAAAGTCTATAAAATTATTTTTATACAAACAAAGCAATATATTGAGAAAATTTTGATGCTTTACTTTGATTATCAAAGGATCTTTGAAATTGGTAAAATCATGTAGTCATTAGGTTTAATGATGATAAATGGAATGAATGATTTGTATCTCAGATTTTGTAGTTCTGATATAAAAAAATAAATAAGAGAAGAATGATAGTTCTCCTTATAAGAGAAAATCCCATCCCTTCAAAATAAATTCATACAAGATGATGCTGGATTTAGTAAGTGGGAAATCCCTCTAAAAATCATGGACACTTATAAACATTTGGTTAATATATTAATAAGAACAAAAAACATATAAATCTATTCCCCAATTAGTTCAAACATACTACTCTTTGGTTTCACCATCAAAAAAGGAAAAAAAAAGTTAAATAGGAACTTTTTGTTATTTGCACTCTATGCCATCCAAGAATATAAGTTGCAGCTCATTACTTTCATATGGAATATGTGATGGGGACATCAGATCAGCGTGGAAGATTTATCAGTGACGTGGCCGCCGATCTACGGCCATGATCGAGTCCTTGTATTTTTGAGTCATGATTGTATTTTATTTTATTTATGCATTTTCTTATTTGCTTAGGTGTCGTTATTATTTGTAATATCACAATCTGCTCCAGGATCGTTCAGGACGATCTGGATCGTCCTGGGACGATCAGTTGTAAGTTGTTCCAGATTTTGCCCAGTTTTGCTCCAGGTGCTGTTCTGCAGGCATCGTCCAGGCCGATTGGAGACATCGGCCAGGCCGATTGGCACTGTAGAAAATATCGGCCAGACAACAGCCCTGGGAAGATACCAGGCCGATCCATTTGGTCGGATCGTCCCGGGACGATGCTGCGATCGGCCGGGCCGATCTGAGTATTACTTAAGGGAAATCAGTCGTTTTGAAGAGAGAGAAAATCAAAATTAAAATATCTGAATTACTGTTCTGAGGAGAGAGAAAAAGAAGTTTTTGGAAAAGTTGATTTCGGGAAGACGCGGAGCCGTTTTCGATCGAAGTGACTGTTGAGGAAGTTGTTGAGAGTGACTGTTGAGGAAGTTGTTGAGCTCAAGGTAAGGCACATTCCGCCTTTCTCAATTTTCAGTTCCGTCGCGTTTGGCGGTATTTTCTGTCCGGATTTCGTTTCCGTTATGGTTTTTCGTCCGTATCTTTTGATTGGTTCAGTTTTTACCGCGTAAGTTTCTGTATATTGTTGATGTGCCGAGTGTGCACATTTTGGTTATTTTCCGAAGATTTTTGTCCGGGTATTTTTGATTCGGCGATGTTTTTCGTAGACTACAATTTTCTGTAAAATTGTAAATGCTCTGTGCAGTAGAATAAATGTTCTGGAATATGATTATCTATATTCTATGCGAATTCGGTAAATTTTCTTTGCAGGAAATTTTGTGTAAATTCTGTATACTGCCGTTGTGCTGCCCGATTTTTGGGTAATTTCTGATTTGTCCGGATTTTCTCTGAATTGATATGCTATCTGTATATGCTATAAAAAGGGAGTTATAAGGGGTCTGGATCCTATGAGATTCAGTTAGCGAAATGAGAAATCTGAAATGAGCTCAAATCTGAAATCTGATATCTGTTCTGTTCCGGATCCGATGAATTCTGTTCTGGTACTATAAGCACATATGTTCTGGTGCCGTGAGCACAAAGGGAGGCATAAGGGGTCTGGATCCTATGAGATTCAGTCAGTGTCTGGGAAGGGAGGCATAAGGGGCCGGAATCCGTAGAGATTCCGTCAGTGTCAGGGCATTTAACTATATGTATCTGTTTTGGTTTTCTGTATCTGTTCTGTACGAAATTGTGATTCTGATATGATATAATCTGCAAATTCTCTTCTGATCTCTGTATAATTCTGACTTTGTTGATTTATTCTGTTCTGTGATCTGATCTGTACGACTCTGATTCTGATTTGATATCTGTCCGTATAAGTTCTGATTTCCGATTCTGTTCCGATTTCTGATCTGATTTCTGTCTGATGAGTTTGGTTTTGGTTTCTGAGAATTTAGATTGGTGGTTTGTTGCTTTGCTGAGCTGTTGAGCTCACCCTTGCTTTCTGGTGGTTTTTAGGTTCTGGGAAAGGGAAGGAAGTCCAGGACTAGAGTTCAGAGTTCTGATTCGTATAGGTATACTTTTGATTTTTGTACAGTCATGACTTTTCTGTTCTGTCTTTCTTTCTGTTGAAAGTCATGTACTGTTCTGTAGATGATTATTTTTGAGGAAATGAAAAGCTAGATGTTTTGTTCCGCTGCATTTGATGTTTTAGTAGCTCTGTTGTTCTGTGTGTGTCTGTTGAGTTAAGTATTTGGAAGATCAGTTCAGTAACTTAATCCAAAGCCAGATCCTGGATAAGAAAGAGCTCCGTCGCGATCCGGCTCGGGCGGGATCCGTCCCCGTCGGGTCGGGTCGTGACAAGCTTTTAAGTGGTATCAGAGCACTGATTTTGGAAACTGGTTGGATTGTAAAACAGAGCTCTAGGAAGTGATCAGTGAGTCTGTCTGGGGGTAGTTTTGGGTCGTTTGGCTTTTTATTGTGTTGTTTTTGTGTTGTTTTTGTGATAGTTTTCCGGATTTTCTGGATTTTTCTGTATGGATCAGCCAGACCCAGACATGACAGACGGTCAGAGTGCCGATCAGGCAGCACCAGTGGGGAGTACAGCCCCAGTGGTCGGTGCTGATACACTGTCTCAGTTTGCTTCACTTGTTGCTCAGATGATGAGCGAGACTCAGAGCAGAGCTTCTACTGTTAGATCTGAGGATATTGATCGACACCTGCAGTTATTTTTGAGGTTGAAGCCTCCGAGATTTGAGGGCGCTGTTGAGCCCAGAGCAGCCGAGGAGTGGCTGAGGAGGTTGGAAAAGACTTTTGATGGGATGCAGTGTCCTGCCGATAGGAAGGTTCCGTTAGCAGTTTTTCTGTTAGACGGAGAGGCTGAGCACTGGTGGGACGGCCAGCAGGCAGCCAGATTTCAGGGTAGACTGAACTCTTTGATCACTTGGGAAGAGTTCACTGAGGTATTCAGAGACTGGTTTGTTCCTCCTTCTGCACGACAGCAGATGCAGGAGAGTTTTCTGAGGCTTGTTCAGGGGAGCAAGACGGTGATGCAGTACGAGGCTGAGTTTACTGCATTAGCCAGGTACGCTCCGCAGCTGGTCAGCACTTCTGCTGAGAGATGCTACAGGTTTCTGAGAGGGTTACGAGACACTTTGAGGCAGCCTTTGATACCATTCAGGATCACTGACTTCGCTGAGCTTGTGGAGCGAGCTCGTCTGATTGAGAATGACATGACGGCTACTCAGCAGCGGTGGACTGCGAGTAGGAAGAGATTTGGAGGTGAGACTTCTCGCAGTGGTTCTTCTGGGAAGAGGAGATTTGTTCCTGGTTCTGGATCTGGAGATTCCAGAAGGAGCGGAGGATCGTCTGGTACTGCTACCAGTACGACTAGTTCTGGATCTGTCAGTACGGCACCTGTGTGCCAGAGTTGTGGACGGCGACACCATGGCCAGTGCTACAGGATAGCTGGTCTTTGTTTCAGATGTGGTCAGCCGGGACATAGAATTGCAGAATGTCCACAGACTGGATTTGATCGGCGTTCTGAGTACCGATCTGAGGGTTTTGTCAGACCTGCCGGTTCAGCAGGAAGACCGAGGACTGTTCCTCCTCGCCCTGAGGAATTTTCTGGTAGAGGTGGTAGTACTAGTTCGGGACCACGGAGACCACCTACGACTCCCTCTGAGCAGAGTAGTTCTATTGCTTCAGCTCCTGTTCCAGTTCAGCCACGAGTTTACAGTCTGAGTCAGCAGGAGGCTCGTGACGCGCCAGATGTTGTGACAGGTACGATTTACATTTCTGATCAGCCCTGTCGTGTTTTGTTTGACTCTGGAGCGAGTCATTCTTTTCTGTCCGAGCACTGTTTTGAGATTTTACATTTGGATTCGATGGTTTTACCGGTTTCTTTGTCTGTGATTTTACCGGCTGGGAATCCATTGATTGCTCGACAGTTTTGTTTGTGTGAGATCGAGATTGCTGGCAAGAAGTGGAAATCTAGCTTGATTTTATTGCCGATTTCTTCGTATGATGTGATTTTGGGCATGGATTGGCTGAGTCTGTATGAGGCTCAGATTGACTGTCTGAAGAAGCAAGTGAGTTTGCTTGTGGCTGGAGAGAGAGTTGTATTTCAGGGATTACGAGGTGTTCTCTCCAGTCTGGTTTCTGTATTGGAAGTGAGCAGGATGTGGAAGAAAGGATGCCCAGTATTTTTGGCTTCGGTGCGGGATCTGAACCTTGAGGTTGGTTCTGTTTCTGAGATCCCAGTGGTACGAGAGTTTGTGGATGTTTTTCCTGAGGAGTTGGTTGGTTTACCTCCGGATAGAGATGTGGAGTTCTCTATCGATGTTTTTCCGGGTACAGCTCCTATATCAAAAGCTCCGTACAGGATAGCACCGAAAGAACTTTCTGAGTTGAAAGTTCAGCTTCAGGAGTTGGTTGACAGAGGTTTTGTACGTCCTAGTGTTTCGCCTTGGGGAGCACCTGTTCTGTTTGTGAAGAAAAAGGACGGTACACTCCGTATGTGTGTGGATTACAGAGATTTGAACAAGGTCACAATCAAGAACAAGTATCCTTTGCCTCGGATTGATGACTTGTTTGATCAACTTTCCGGATCTTCGGTATTTTCGAAGATTGATTTGAGGTCCGGATATTATCAGGTGAAGGTAAAGGAATCTGATGTGGTGAAGACTGCTTTCAGTACTTGGTACGGGCACTACGAGTTTTTGGTTATGCCTTTTGGGGTAACCAATGCGCCTGCGATTTTCATGGATCTGATGAACCGAGTATTCAGGGAGTATTTGGATCAGTTCGTGATCGTTTTCATCGACGATATTCTGGTATATTCTGCATCTGAGGATGATCATGCCAGACATTTGAGGATTGTGTTGGAGACTTTGAGGAGGCATCAGCTGTATGCCAAGTTCTCCAAGTGTGAATTCTGGCTGAAGAGCATTTCTTTTCTGGGGCATGTGATTAGCGGAGAAGGCATTTCTGTAGATCCCCAGAAGATTCAGGCAGTTGGTGATTGGCCAAGGCCGACTACGGTATTTGAGGTACGTAGTTTCTTGGGCATGGCCGGGTATTATAGGAAGTTTGTGAAAGGATTTTCACAGATTTCGACTCCTCTGACGAGACTGACTCAGAAGTCAGTACCTTTTGTTTGGACACCGGAGTGTGAAGCTAGTTTTCAGAAATTGAAGGATTGTTTGACTTCAGCTCCAGTGTTGGCACTTCCGTCAGGTACGGAAGGTTTTCAGGTGTTCAGTGATGCTTCACTGAAAGGACTGGGATGTGTCCTGATGCAACATGGTCAGGTAATTGCTTATGCTTCGAGACAGTTGAAACCACATGAGAAGAATTACCCGACGCATGATCTGGAGTTAGCTGCAGTTGTTTTTGCTTTGAAGATTTGGCGTCACTACCTGTATGGCGTCAGATGTGAGATCTTTACTGATCATAAGAGCCTGAAGTATATTTTTACTCAGAAGGATTTGAATTTGAGGCAAAGAAGGTGGCTCGAGTTGATCAAAGACTATGATTTGACTATTCAGTATCAGCCTGGGAAGGCGAATGTGGTAGCAGACGCTCTGAGCAGGAAATCTTCTGGATTGTCAGGTTTGCAGCTTACCTGTGATGACTTTCTGATTAGAGACATGGAGCGATTGCAGTTGGAGGTGATTTCCTCCAGTGAGTTGGAGTTAGCTCAGATGAGTATTCAGTCGTCTTTGGAAGCACGGATTCAAGAAGCCCAGAAGTCAGATTCTGATTATTCGAAGTTGATTGCTCAGATTGGATCTGGTAAGACTCCTGAACTTCGAATTTCTGATTCTGGTGCTATTTTCTGTAAGAACAGGTTGTGGGTACCTGTGTTTGGAGATTTGAGGCAGGAGATTCTGTATGAATCTCATCATTCAGGCTACACTGTTCATCCAGGCAGTGGTAAGATGTATGCTGATATGAAGCTTTTGTTCTGGTGGCCTGGGATGAAGAAGGATGTGGCAGAGTTTGTGTCGAGATGCGAAGCCTGTCAGTTGATGAAGGCAGAGCATCAGCGACCAGGTGGACTGTTGCAGTCGTTGCCTATCCCTGAGTGGAAATGGGAGGAGGTAACAATGGATTTTGCGATGGGTTTTCCTCGATCTAGACAAGGGCACGATGCTATTTGGGTAGTTGTAGATCGATTGACGAAGTCAGCCCATTTTCTTCCGATCAGACAGACGGATTCAGTTGAACACTTGGCACAGATATATGTGAAGGAGATAGTCAGATTGCACGGTGTGCCTCGTGTGATTGTTTCTGATCGAGATGGACGCTTTACTTCCAGACTTTGGAAAGGCATTCAGCAAGGCTTGGGTACGAAACTGCATTTCAGTACAGCCTTTCATCCTCAGACCGATGGACAGTCTGAGAGGACTATTCAGGTAATGGAAGATCTGTTGAGACTTTGTGTTCTGGACTTTAGCGGAAGCTGGGAAGATCATATTCTGCTGATTGAGTTTGCTTATAACAACAGTTTTCAGTCCAGTATCGGTATGGCACCGTACGAGGCTCTGTATGGCAGGAAGTGCCGTACTCCTTTGACTCTGACGGAGGTCGGAGATAGGCAAGCTTTGGGTGCCACTTTTGCAGATGAAACTGCTCAGAAGATCAATTTGATAAGAGAAAGATTGAAAGCTGCTCAAGATCGACAACAGAAGTATTACAATCAGAAGCACAGATTTGTTGAGTTTCAGGTTGGTGACTTTGTGTATGTCAAAGTCAGCCCGATGAAAGGTGTGAGCAGATTTGGTCAGGTAAGCAAGCTTAGTCCGAGGTATGTTGGACCGTTTGAGATTTTGGAAAGAATTGGAAAATCTGCTTATCGCTTATTGCTTTCTGATTCTATGCCTGATGTGCATAATGTGTTTCATGTATCCACTCTGAGGAAGTGGGTATCCGACTCTGGGAAGAAGATATCTACTGACGAGATTGAGATTCAGGAGAATCTGGCGTACAAGGAAGAGCCAGAGTTGATTTTGGCGTTCGACGTCCGGAAGTTAAGAAATAAAGAGATTCCGATGGTTAAAGTCCAGTGGAAACACCGGACTGCACGAGAAGCAACTTGGGAAAAGGAGTCTGATATGAGACGGTCATACCCGTACTTGTTTTGACTGGGTTTGGATTGGATAATGTCGAGGACGACATTTTTCTGAGTTGGGGAGATTGTAATATCACAATCTGCTCCAGGATCGTCCAGGACGATCTGGATCGTCCTGGGACGATCAGTTGTAAGTTGTTCCAGATTTTGCCCAGTTTTGCTCCAGGTGCTGTTCTGCAGGCATCGTCCAGGCCGATTGGAGACATCGGCCAGGCCGATTGGCACTGTAGAAAATATCGGCCAGACAACAGCCCTGGGAAGATACCAGGCCGATCCATTTGGTCGGATCGTCCCGGGACGATGCTGCGATCGGCCGGGCCGATCTGAGTATTACTTAAGGGAAATCAGTCGTTTTGAAGAGAGAGAAAATCAAAATTAAAATATCTGAATTACTGTTCTGAGGAGAGAGAAAAAGAAGTTTTTGGAAAAGTTGATTTCGGGAAGACGCGGAGCCGTTTTCGATCGAAGTGACTGTTGAGGAAGTTGTTGAGCTCAAGGTAAGGCACATTCCGCCTTTCTCAATTTTCAGTTCCGTCGCGTTTGGCGGTATTTTCCGGATTTCGTTTCCGTTACGGTTTTTCGTCCGTATCTTTTGATTGGTTCAGTTTTTACCGCGTAAGTTTCTGTATATTGTTGATGTGCCGAGTGTGCACATTTTGGTTATTTTCCGAAGATTTTTGTCCGGGTATTTTTGATTCGGCGATGTTTTTCGTAGACTACAATTTTCTGTAAAATTGTAAATGCTCTGTGCAGTAGAATAAATGTTCTGGAATATGATTATCTATATTCTGTGCGAATTCGGTAAATTTTCTTTACAGGAAATTTTGTGTAAATTCTGTATACTGCCGTTGTGCTGCCCGATTTTTGGGTAATTTCTGATTTGTCCGGATTTTCTCTGAATTGATATGCTATCTGTATATGCTATAAAAAGGGAGTTATAAAGGGTCTGGATCCTATGAGATTCAGTTAGCGAAATGGGAAATCTGAAATGAGCTCAAATCTGAAATCTGATATCTGTTCTGTTCCGGATCCGATGAATTCTGTTCTGGTGCTATAAGCACATCTGTTCTGGTGCCGTGAGCACAAAGGGAGGCATAAGGGGTCTGGATCCTATGAGATTCAGTCAGTGTCTGGGAAGGGAGGCATAAGGGGCCGGAATCCGTAGAGATTCCGTCAGTGTCAGGGCATTTAACTATATGTATCTGTTTTGGTTTTCTGTATCTGTTCTGTACGAAATTGTGATTCTGATATGATATGATCTGCAAATTCTGTTCTGATCTCTGTATAATTCTGACTTTGTTGATTTATTCTGTTATGTGATCTGATCTGTACGACTCTGATTCTGATTTGATATCTGTCCGTATAAGTTCTGATTTCCGATTCTGTTCCGATTTCTGATCTGATTTCTGTCTGATGAGTTTGGTTTTGGTTTATGAGAATTTAGATTGGTGGTTTGTTGCTTTGCTGAGCTGTTGAGCTCACCCTTGCTTTCTGGTGGTTTTCAGGTTCTGGGAAAGGGAAGGAAGTCCAGGACTAGAGTTCAGAGTTCTGATTCGTATAGGTATACTTTTGATTTTTGTACAGTCATGACTTTTCTGTTCTGTCTTTCTTTCTGTTGAAAGCCATGTACTGTTCTGTAGATGATTATTTTTGAGGAAATGAAAAGCTAGATGTTTTGTTCCGCTGCATTTGATGTTTTAGTAGCTCTGTTGTTCTGTGTGTGTCTGTTGAGTTAAGTATTTGGAAGATCAGTTCAGTAACCTAATCCAAAGCCAGATCCTGGATAAGAAAGAGCTCCGTCGCGATCCGGCTCGGGCGGGATCCGTCCCCGTCGGGTCGGGTCGTGACATTATTTCCCTTTGTACCCCTTTCATGGGAGTGGTCGCATGTAAGCCCAAAGGGCAAGTTGGTCTTTTATTTTCTTGAGTCTTTGTACCCGGCTATTTATAGCCTCATTTCCTTTGTTTTAAGCTAATGAAGAATTATGAGAAAAGTTTCCTGCACTTATGTTTGAGAGCCTTTGAGAGTTCTTGGAGAGTTTTGGAGAGATCCCTTGGAGAGGGCGATTGGCGTATCACCCACCAACCTTGGAGACGGCCGGGTTCGTGGTTTTATCTTCTTTATCTTATCATCACCTCCTCGTCGAGCTTCCACAACCCTCCACCCATCCTCCTCCCCTTCACGGTCAAAGCCCCTCACCCGATCCATAATCCATCTCCCAACACCCCACAGCCAAACATCCCCAATCCCCATTGCCGCCGGCCAAGGCCATAGCCGCCGGCCACTAACCCCCTAGCCTTTATTATTATTATTATTATTTTGTTTCCTAATTGGGTTAGGCTTAGCTGGAATCAATTTGAAATTCAAATTCATTTAAAATTTGAACTCAAATTATTTCCTAAACTAGCTCTTCTATTTTAGGAAAGTATTTGATTTAAATCTAATTTTGATTTTAAATTCAAAAGGATTTCAATTAAATATTCCCTAATTTTGAAGCCTAAATTAGGAATCTCCCATTGCTTTCCTCAATAAAATCCCTGGTCCATGGATGCCGCCAGCCACCATATGAGCAAGATTAGGATTTATTTCCTAATTGCCTGTTGAGTATATTTAGAAATAATTCAAATTAATGCTGTTGCTCTTTGGCCGAATTGTCCAAAATCAAACCTCCTTTATTGTTTTCCTATTCCCCATCTGATTTTGTTTTGAAAGAAATTCCCTGTCCAATCTGGATTGCCGCCAACCAGCCCTTGCCCGTGCTCTCTCCCCTTTCCAACTTTTTTTTTTTTCCCTCATGAAACTCTCTAGTGAGATCTTGGCAAAATCAGTTACCGAATAGTTCCACTCTCACATTAGAAAAGTCTGAGATTTTCTTCTCAGATTTTGGCTAGAAAAATCTGAGAACTTTCTCAGATTTTGGAAGGACTTGGATTACTTCTACAAGCACCCTATGAAGAGAACATCATCGTTCTTGGACCTTGGATATTCGTCATGAGTAGTTGCTATCGTGGAGGATCGCCACGTCTCCTTAAGCAAAGGTTTTTCCTTCTTTCACTTGCATTCAAAGTCTTCTAAATCTAAGTTCTCGTTTGGTTAGATTGTACTCGCGAAAGTCTACTCCGAATGCTCTTGCTAGGCTTAGTAATTCATAGGTCTTTGAGTGTACTTTCTTTGCATCCTAAATCTCGTTGTTAGACTAGGGATTAAATTGAAGGCTACTATTTCGCATTGTTTTATTTGTCTTATTTATTCTGAAAATTTCATCGCTTGAAGCATGTGATTTAGCCTACGCAATTCACCTCTTTACTTGTTTTAATTGACGCTGAGAATTGCTAATAATTTTAATCCAAGATTATTCTAATCAAGGAATTGTGCAATGCTTAAAATGAAGCCATAAGCATGTCATCTAATTAGTCCTGCATCAATATGCATTAAACATACAGTCAATAAAAATAATGATGATGATGATGGTTAGTAAAATATTAATTAAGGAAACATATTTCTCCAGCAAGAAAGATGCCACATTCAAAATATTATTTCACATCAAAGAATGAGAGGAATATGAAAGTTTCATAGCTTATGATTGTTGAAACATGAGAAACATCGGATAAACAGATACACATATATATCACAGACAAACTAAGAACACTCTATTTCAAAGCGCTTGACTGAGTGCTGAGCCGTCACCTCATCATTTTTTTTAGTTCTTTTGGAGTGAACCAAAAACTTCATACCTTTCCCAAAGCATATGGGAAATCACAAATTACAATAAGGTTATTAATAGCTAGGCACAGATCACCTTGCAATTAGCAGGAGAAAAAATAAAGTAACCAATCCTATTTGTATATTATTGTAATCTATTTGTTTAGAGCGCAGATCACCTTAATATTATTAAGGCATGTTTTATTGTGTTTTATTTTACTTTAGTTTTCTATTTATTTTATTTTTGTTTTCATTTAAAACAGAAATATATTTAATGTGTGTTTTTTCCTGTCTTTACTACAGATTTCGGAAACAACTGAAAAATACCAAATGTGGAGTTCTTAAATTTTTGTAAACATACTAATTTATTTCGAAAACCCAGAAAACAAAACTAACAAAATCAAACATGTTTTCTGATGTAAGTAGCTATTTAGATAAAAAAAAAAAAAAAAGAGGAAACAACACAACCAAGCTTTTATATACTTTTTACCAAGTGAAACCCCCGAAGAAATTTTTGGAAGTTATAAAGAACTTCCAATGGACAATTGATGATACCATTAGAACTTAAAATAGGGAACAAAGTGAATAATATCATGTGAGATAGGAACCAAAAAATAATTAAGGTTTCATTTGAGGTGACTTTTTGAATTATTTTTTATTAAGTGGCAGGTGAAAAATAGTGTATGTTAGTTGAAAAAACTGGACACTTTTTCTCTTTTTTTCCCCATGATTTGCTTTAAGAAAGTTAATTTGGGATAGCACGAGGGAAATTATACTAAGAAAGAAGCATTTAAAAAGTTCTGATAACAAAGGCAGAAAAGCATAAGCCATTCCAGATGAAGCCTAATCTGCAATATTATGGACACAATATATTACCTAAGTTTTGTGTTAGGAGTATCAAGCAAGAACCAAGGGGGGACAAAAGTTGAACTTAATATAACAATGTTCAAAATTATTTTCAATCCAATAGCTTACACCTATATGTGAGGCCAACTGATTAAAGTTTTTGTGCATAGTTTAAACATTTGACAGAGATAAGATAGAGGCGCGACTGAAAGAAAGGAGCGTCTCTGCTGGTCATCCTGCCATCCCCGAGGGACCCCAGCCTAACTCAGAAAAGGCCAATATGATTAGAACTTGGATTTTCGTTGAAAGAAAAAATATATATGGGATTAAATTTAATATTCTAATGTGATTTAAAAATATCTCCCTGATGCGGAAGTTCTTCATATTGGTCTTCGCTCCCTCTCAAACAAGTGATTTTGAACGTCATCAAACATTGAAATTTGATTGAGTTTAATTTCCTTAATTATCATTAAATCAATGATGTAGATTTTTTGAGTCAAGAAAATTACCAAATCCTATTTATTAGATCTAAAAATCTCGAAATCTTATTTTCCCTGCTTAACAACTATAATATTCCTGATGTTTCCACCAACTTCCTTGAGACATATAACAAAATGCAAAGTTACATTCAAGATTATTCAAGTAGAGCATTTGAAACTTCTTTGTTTTTCCTTACTATGTATAAACAAAATTGAAACTCAATGACATTTGTGGTTTAATTTTAAACAAGGATATACATAGGAGAGAATCTAGCTAAGGATCTTTTTCTTATGCTTTGAATGATGAGGACATCCGATCTTAGAGAGTCTACCAGAGACAGGGCCGACGATCGACGGTCACGATCGCACCGATTTATTTTTGAGTCATTATATGTATTTGATTTATTTATGCATTTTTTTTGTTTCTACCCTCACTTGAGGGTAGTTATTTATGACCCTTAGGAGCATGTGTATCTTTTATTTCTTTATTGTAAACCCTAGCTATTTATATTCCCTCCTCTTTGGAGAGGCTAATGAAGATTATTATAAGAAATTTTTGCACTTGTGGGAGAGCTTGAGAGTTCTTGGAACAATTGAAGTTCCTAGGTGAGGGCATCACAGTACCCATCAACAGCAGGAAGCGTCCAGATTCGCGGTCGACCACCTTTTTTCCCTTCCTCCCCTCCCTCTCCCCAAACCGCCGGCCCTATCTCTCTCCCTCCCTCTCTCGGTTGAACCCCATCACCACCCTCTCTCGGCCGGCCACCCCATCTCCCACCTCCAACCCGTTGGCCATAAGGTCCCTCCTCTCCACTCCAAACCGTCAGCTTCAAGGTACCCTCTCTCCTCCAAAACGCCGACCCCAACCCTAACCTAACCCTAGCCGCCGGCCTCATCCCCCTTTCGCTTGCCTCCAAAATTCAAATATCTATTTAGTACATTCCATTTATTCAACATCTTGAATTAGGAAAGTCATTGATTTCAATTTTCAATCAATTTGAATTTGAAATTATTTCCTAAAATATGATGACTTATTTTAGGAAAGTTACTTAAATCAAGTCTAATTAAACTTCAAATTGGATTTGATTAAAATCAATTATTCCCTATTTGACATTCTTGTTAAGGCAAGCCTTAACTCCCTTTTCGTAAGCCCTACCCACCCCATCATGCCGCCGGCCCCTCCCTCTTGCCCTTTCTCTCGCCCATATTAAATCCTTTCCTTCTTGGAGCCTCAATCAACTCTCACATTAAGGAGTGTATTTCCTTTCTCTCCCCTTACTTGAAATTCAAAATCCAAAACCCTAATCCCTTCCTACTCAAAATCTGAAATTCAATTTCAGATTTTTAAAAAAGATTTCCCCTCATTGTCTTGGCCGACCATCCAACTCATCTCTCCACCGTTAGTACTTGGCTTGATACGTCACCTAAGGAATAAGAACATTGAACTATGACGCCCATATTAAATCGTAGTCAGGACACTTGCAACTTCACTGGTTAGCGTTTGCTATTATAGCTATTATAGTCAGTATAGAGGCACAATTCAACCCTTCTACGACATTTCCACCTACTCCCCTTCTCCTTTTTCTAGAATCCTAATCAAATAGATATTGGTAATGATTCTTCTGCACGCATTAATTTGCCCGCGTCTAGACCAACCGCTAGTCAAACAACGAAAATTCAACCTAAGGCAATTGTTGCCTAAGACCAGGGAAAAAAATCTCGTTGTAAAATAAAACTCATAAAAACTACAAAAAGGAAAATCTGTGTTCTTCGGTTCTTCTACAATCTGTTTACTAAGAAAATTCATTTTGTGTAAATTTCTTGCGGTTATAGTTTTATTCAAAAGAGTTAGTACTTGATTTATTGATCTTTCCAGCAAGCATAAAATATCCAAGATTTATTTAATTCCTTTAAATTCTTTAGAACAATGAAGGATCCAGGATTTTGATTGGTGTAGGCAGGAAAGCAATGTTTAATAGTTATATTGTCTTGTACTCACATAAAACGATAGAAGAAGTCTTGAAAAATTTTTCTCCGATAAACAAGCAAGGAAAAAAAAATATCAAACCACAAGGATCAACGAATGTGGTAGGGAAGGAGGCATAAAGGCACATGCTTTGCATTTAATTTTTCACTTTATCCTTTATAGAAGAAACGTACGTTCTAAAAATATGATATGTCCTCTTAAACCTCATCAAAACACTACAGTCGGATTTGGTAATGGTAAAGGTAAGGTCGAGTCGAGAAGAAAGAACTGATCAAGATAACAAACATTCGCAGAAAAACAATTAGGAGAAAGAGATCTGCTTACAGTAAAAACAAGATCTAAGGCGGTTAGTATCAGAGCAGAAGCAAATCTGATCTTCTGGCCGAGTCTTATTGTAACCGCATCTCCCTCCGGAATCCATACATTCCTGGCACCAATCCAAACTGTCGTTCCAATTTAAACCGAACCCCCCTTTCATCGCCGCGACGAAATCCTGCTTGGCATAAACCGGCACAGCCGCCGTCTGGTCGCAGCTACCTTGAAAATTGTCTAGGAAAGTCGACGGCCCCTTATCCACTTTATAGTACGACATATTCATCGAATTGCTCAGGCAAAAGATTTCCGATAGCTGGGGCGGCATGATCTGGAAAATGCAATTTACGTAAACTGTGAGGTTGCTGTCGTAGCTAGCGTAGCTGAAAAGGCTTGGGTTGAAGCTGGTGTTGATGAAGTTCCGAGGGCAATCAGTCTTCAATAAGTATGAATTGACGACTACGACAACACTCTCCCGATAAAAATATTCAGTACGGCATAATCCTCTCCTCCAAGTTTGATGGTGAGCGGGGCGACTTCTTCATCCAAGTTGCAGTTGAGCTCGTATCCAGGGTAGCCGCAATAATCTGGGCTTTCGATCAGGCGGAAAGGGTAGGTGATGTTGAGTTTCCCGCAGTGTAAAACTTCAGGTTCAGAGCACGCAACGTAGTCCGGATTGGTGGGCACAGAGGCCGAGGAACGTAGCAGAAGGGGGAGGAGAAGGAGGAGGCAGCACAGTGAGGACGGATACCACAGGCTTTGAAGCATTTTCGCGAACACCCGGAGGCAGAGTATTTCGGACAAGGAGAGGAGTGCGTTAGCACGAAATTGAGTTGAGAAGGAGAAATATAGCAAGGAAAGGAAAAAGGCAACGATGACCGGGTCGTCTGGGACTTTAGGTTCCAAAATTCTACGTCCACGTGGCGGATGGTTATTGGAAATCAATGCGAAACTATTTTCCTGTAAGGGACGCGTAGATCGGGATTCTTATTACACGGCATAATAAAGCCAATGCATCTACTTTGAAAGTTGCGCACTCATAGAAAAGAAGAATAAATAATTCAGAATCTAAGGGTAAAGTACAGCTAACTATCTTTGCTGGTGCAACGAAGTTGCATAGGATATCTTCCTCGCTAGCGATTTACTTGACTTGTGTGAATTAAGGGTCAAGGCTTCGTGCTCGATCGTCACCTTTCGAACGAGAATCGGTGGATAGAATTGAAATTGGATCAGAATTTTCTTCTAGATGGGCGAGCACTAAACCTATTGGGCCACACAGCCTTACCAACCTGTGGGTCATTATTATGTCAGCAGAGCAGTTGGTCCAACAACTTAAATATAAAGATAAATTTTCATTTTGTGGGAGATATTCTCATTAAATTTTAATTAGCTCAAAAATATATGATTTAATAGTTGGCAGTGGAAATTAAATTACTTTTTTAAAGACTTTTTATAATCCTCATTCATTTAAAAAATTGTTTTTTATACAACAATTCACAGCAATATTAACCAAATATTACAATCTCAAACAAACCCTCAATAAGAGTTGATTTTTTTTTTTTATGTAAATATAATATGCGAAAAATGAATTAAAATATTTTATTATACTCATTTGGAGATAAGTTTAATAATTTCAATATCCATTTTATAATTATATATTTTTTTCAAATATAAATCCTTAAAAAAATTACATCATTATGATAAGTAATTGTTGCATTACACAACCACCATACCTAATCCCCAAGGCCATTCCAACCAAATAATTCATTTTACACTACAAAATACAGAAATACTCCAAATGTACAATAACACATCTCTAATCAAACTCCATTTTATAATATAAAAAAAGAATATATCAAATATACTCTTTCTCCAACAGAAAAAAATGGTGGAAAAAAAAATGGCATTTGTAGTCCCTGTGTGCTCCAACTGAACACTAGATTCAATAGCATTTTGAGTTTGGGAGCAATGCAGCTGAATCTGATCTTTGGTTGGAGCTCGCGACGACTGTAAACGCTCATTTGACATTCATTTGGAGATAGTCTAAGGGGTTGTTCGACCACAATTAAGATTTAGTAAATCAAGTAAATTTAATATTAATAATTTTTATAAATGTTAAATTTTAAAATTTGTATTGCTAAATTCATAGTAATGCTCACAAATGCTTTGGTTATGTATTTTATAAAATAGTTGATATATCCCAAAAAAATCCTTTTTATCTGGCAAAAATCTTTAAGCATATCTAAAATGGAAACTTCCATAATTAAGTTGAGACTATCCAAACTCTTATTTCAACAAACATATATTCAAACTCAATATCTAGATGAGACGAACTCAATCACATTAAAATTAGTCCAATCCGAGCCCAAAATGGACTAAAATCAAGGCACATTTGAAAGCTCAAAGGCAATAATTTGATGAAGAAATGATATTATAGTTGAGTTAGACAAATCCAAATAGCCCAATATCCCTTAATTTTGATATCATTGAGCCCAATTTACTATAATATTATATCCTAAATTAAAATCAGACGGCTTTAAAGTTATCATACTTCAAAAAAACATATTTCAAAGCAACAAAATCGAAAGTCAACGTACCCGAAACTTTCCCTTCACCGCAATCCTTGTCGCTGATCCCGCTTTCACAAAAGCAAACGAAGCCCTTCGGTCCCCGCCCACATAACCCAGCGGAGCCCTCACACCTCCGGCATTCATCACCGCCGCCCCCATCCCAATGCATCCGAAACCCTAGCTTAACCACTCCCACCACATCTCCATAGAAAAATCTATCGGTCCCCACCGCCGAGGCATGCATCACCGGCGCCACCACATTCTCCTCACAATCTGCAGCTGACGTCACCCCTAAATCAACCGCCACTGCGTACGAAGATTTTCCTCCTTTGCACCGCAAAGGAACAGCCAGAGAGGCGGTTTTAGAGCAGTTGTAATAGAAGAAGAGTTGGGTGTCTTCGGAGGTGAAGGAGAGAGTGGAGTTATAAAAATTGGAGTAGATGGATAGGTTGCGAAGCGGTTGGGGGCAGGTTTGATCGGCAATGGCGGCGGTGTCGAGAAGAGAAAGAGTTTGTGAGGAGATGTTGAAGGCGGTGACGGTGTAGTTGCCGGCGTCGGGGAGTGAGAGGATGGTGTTATTGTCGACACAGTGGAGCATGAGATCAGGGTAGCCGCAGAACGTAGAGAGAGGGTTTTGGGCAAGCCAGAATGGGTAGGGGATTTGGATAGTGGAGTTGCCGCAGGTTGAGGGGGAGCAGTTGGGGATGGGAGAGGCGGTGCAAGGAGGGAGGAGGGAGAAGAGGATGGTGAGGAATGGAGAGAGAGTGAGGGGAGGAAGAAGAGGTTTGGGGGAAGAAGGCATGGTGCTTGCTTTTGAGTTTTAGGGGGCGTGGAGAGAGAGAGAGCGGCGTTGTATTTGTTGTGTTAGCGAAGGATAGGTGTTTGGTCAACTGTTCGCATTAGATTTTTTTTTTTTTTTTTTTTTTTTTTTTTTGGGACATTTAGGCCATTTAAGGCAAACTCACACACACAACGCATACACATGGACTCGAACCTTGGACCTCTTAGTTGGAAACCTAAGCTCTCAACCAATAGGCCAAGGGGAGTTGTGTTTCGCATTAGATTAGATGCACTGCCCCGTGGTTTGGGAATCTAAGATTTATTTTATTTTTTTTTGGAAAATTTTGGGCATTGGCCTTTCCATTAAAATGAACTAGTTACATGTAAAAGAAATCATATAAAAGTGAAAAACCTGGTCCAAAGGATGAAGGTACCAAAAATTGAGGCAACAGCAAAGACCTCAGAAAATAAAGAACAACCAAAAAGTAAACCAAAAACAATGCTCTGAAGTAAAGGTAACCCAAAAAAACAGGAGGAGGGAAACAACAAGCCCCGGGCTCAGGTATTGCCGCTCTCTCAACCTGGTTGCAAAAATAGACTTAAGAATTCCTGCCATCGGAAGGAGAAAAAGGGAATCCAGTCATCCTTGCCCAATTTCCCATAAGGTCTTCAAGAATACCAAAACATTGCAACAAACGGGCCGTGAAGCATTACCAAGTAACCGCTATTCACACCAAGCAGCAAAACAACAACAACTTCCCATAAACATAGAGCAGAAACAGCACGAACTACAGCAATTCCATCAGGTTCATAGCATCCTTCCATTTCAGAATTTTCGAAAAAACAGCAGCCTTAATTTTATGAACTAAAGATGTGGAGGAGGCATAATTAGCACCAAATTTTCTATCATTTCTCTCCCTCCATATATGGTAGACCGTGCAACATATGATAAGGAAAAAGAAATCCTTATCCTTAGAGTGTGTATCCTCAATAAACTCAAAAATTTGCAGAATGTTGGGCCTTAGCAGTAAAAACCCCAGATTACTCATGAGGTTGGAGATAACAGAAAAGGAGTAGTCACACTCGAATAAAAGATGACTGATATTTTCATATGAATGATGACATAAAGCACATCTGTCATCCACCATAATACCTTTAGCTATAAGAGAGTCTGCTGATTTTAAACCCCCACAAATAGCCATCCAGCAAAACAACGAAAATCTAATAACATACCGTTTATGCCAAACAAATTTCCACCAGTTAACCTTATCTAGATTTTTAAAATAAAACTTTTGATAATCTCTATTCTTGCTTTTCTTACCATTCCCCCAATATATGTTAACATGGGATCCCGAGGCAATAGTGATATCATAGAAAGCCCTATAGACTGCCTCAGGCAAAAGTGGCAGGAAGAGTCCATTTCTCCCCCTCCAGTATAACAGAAATACTTTCATTAACATGAAAAGAGCTGAGAAAGGGAGAAAAATCCACAACCTCTTTAAGGCATTTGTCTTTGTACCAATGATCCCAATAAAGCGCAAACTTGGAGAAGGCAGTAACTTTAAAATGAAAACAATCTTTGGCTGAATAAGCATCTCTACACACATGCTTCCAAAACTTAGTAGCTTTAGAAATTGGCTCCTTCCAAGGGGAAATATAAGCTTTAAAGAGCCATATACTCAAAGGACTATGAGTATTGTAAATTCTAGTAATAAGAGAACAGTTAAAGCTAAATTGTAGAGATTGCAGAGACGGTAAACCAATACCTCCCAAAATTTTAGACTTACAAGTATTTCTCCATGAGATTAAGTGCAGTTTTTTTGCCTTGGTGTCTCAAAAATAGAGGAATTTAGCGCATAAACCATCAATTTGCTTGATAATAGTTTTCGGTATAACACCACCACGAATCCAGTAAGCAATCGTGTTCCAAATAGTATACCTAAGAAACTGAAGCCTACCAGCAAAGGATAAAGCTTTGGCCTTCCACCCAGACAATTTATTAATGATACTCTCCATAAGTAGTGAAAAACTAGCAAGTTTCAGATTATAGTGAGACAAAGGAAGCCCAAGATAGCTCATATAAGAGGAAGTTTTGGAGATATTAAGAGTAGCACAGAGACTGTCGGCAATTGCGCATTTAGAAGGCAAAATAATAGAACTTTTATCATAGTTCACATTTAGACCAGATGCCTTAGAGAAACCATTAAGAGATTGTGCAAGTCTAACACAATTAGTAAGATCTGCTTTCCCAAAGAGAATCAAATCATCCGTATACATCAGATGAGAGATCCTATAATTACCAATAGACAGAGCCTCAAAGCTGTTATCATGTAAATTGTTGTCAAGCAAGCACGAAAGAGCATCCATCACAATGCTAAAGAGGTAGGGACTAAGAGGGCATCCCTGTCTTAGCCATTACTAGAGGTAAAAAATTCTTCCAAAGCATCATCTATGCATAAAGAAAACCTGATATCTTTAATGCAAGCATCAATCCAATCCACAAATTTATTTGGAAAACCTTTTTGCACCATTCTAGCTTTAAGAAAATCCCTGGAAACACTGTCAAAAGCTTTTTTAATGTCTAGCTTAATACACATAAGCTGGAAATTAGAAGTTTTCCTAGAATGTTGAAGAATTTCATTAGCAAGAATCACATTATCAGTAGATATTCTGTGTTGAATGAAATCAGCTTGGTTATCTTGAATAATGTGATTCATTAAAGGCTTTAGCCTAGCTGCCAAAACTTTAGCAATTATTTTGTAGGAAGTATTACAAAGAGCTATTAGACGGAAATCAGAAATAGCCTCAACATGATTAGATTTAGGAATTAATGTGATGGCTGTAACTTTGATAGAGTGCAGGATGTAAGCATTATTATAGAAACACTTAATAACAATACAAACCGTAGGCCCAATAACCAACCAATTGGCTTTAAAGAACTCAAAATTAAAACCGTCAGGGCCAGGTGAGGAATCAGAAGCTCCAGAAAAAACAACTTGCTTGACATCAGAATCTGTAAAAGGAGCAGCAAGAGAGCCAATGAATTCAGGGAGAATAACTTTACCAACTGGAAAGAGATTAATATCATAATCCAGATTCCTTGGGACATTAAAAAGCTTTTGAAAGTATGAAATAGAATCACATATAGCATCTGTCTTAGATTTAGCCTCTCATTCGGCTAACCATTTAGATTTAGCCCTCTATTTAATCCAAAAAAAACACATTGAGGAGGCAGTCCCCAATAGGTGGTTAATATTTTTTAGCTCCACAGAAGATTGAATAATATTATCCCCGGTATCCAATCTATTAATACAAGCTAGTTGCTTCTCCTGAAGCCCTTTGATATGCTCAGCCATTCTGTTAGAAGAAGCCCAGGAATTACATTTTATAGCCACTTTCAGATTTTTGAGTTTAACACACAAATCAACTAAAGGGTTATTATTCAGAAAAATATCAAATAATAGATGCCAAAAATGCTCATATTTTATCCAGTAATATTTGAATAAGAAACGGTGCATACTCTTAGAATTCTCCCTGGACTGGAGGATAATTGGGCAATGATCGGATCCAGCTGGACTATTAATCATTTAGTAAGAGTCAGGGAAGAAGGACAGCCAATGATCATTAACTAGCATACGATCAAGTTTGATGTGAATAGGCCTATCTAACTGCTGATTAAACCAAGTGTAAGAAGGACCAATAGCAGCCAAGTCTTTAATATTAGTGTCAAAGATAGCACTATTAAAATCAAAGAGCTGATTATGATGAAGAGTATCCCCCCACCCCAGTTTCTCAGAAGGAAATCGACAGCAGTTATAATCCCCCATCAGAATCCATGGAATATCCCCAGAAGGATTAATGTTCCTTAGATCTTCCCAAAGGGCATTTCTTTCAACCTGATTGTTAGAAGCATAGATCACATAAAGAAGAAAAGGGATACTCGAGGCATAAGAAACCATACCAGCTATCATTTGAGAGGAGAAGAATCAGGGTTGGAAAGATAATTTATTTGCACACCACTTAATCCAGATCATACCCGGATTAGAACAATGAAAACTGTTGCAACTAGATTCATTGTCATACACCAGATGATTGTTGAAGAAGCTCTAATTAGAAAGGCTAGCAAGCTGTATTATATTTTCAAGAATACAAATCATGTCCAGTCGAAGAGACTGAACTAACTTTTTGCAGTAAGATACCTTATTAGAGGAAGAGAAACCTCTAATATTCCAAACAGCTATAGACGGGCAGATCATTTACGTTTTGAAGAGGAAGCAGGAGGCTTTTTAGAACCCTTCCCTTTAGCATTTTTGGGATTGGACCCCCCCCCCCCCCACTCAAATTAGAAATCGGTTCAGAAAAGGAAGAACAGTCATTTTCAGAACCCGAAAAGATTGTAATATATAAAAAACATAATAGGAGTAAAAAGTTATATCTTTCATTTTAAAATTTTATTGCAAAGTAAACGGTTAATTAAAAAAGTCTCTCTAATATATTTTATAATTTATGCATTATATTCTGTATTTATTAATTTACTAAACATGTCTTTAATTTGAAGAAAGAATTAATTCGAAAAAATGTTTTTCTCTCTCTAATTTATTACAAAAGTTTATATTAATTGTAAACTTTTTATTTTAAATAAAAACTTGTTAATTATTTATTTAGATTCACTTTTTTAGAGGTAATTAATAGATATTCTAATATTTTCTAGTGACTCAAATCATTGCGAACTTTTAAGTTTAATAAATTTTAATTTTTTTGCATTTGTATAAAATGTTTTTGATACGTCATCAAAAAATTATTTTGATCGGGCATGAATCTCGATGCAAAATCAAGTTGGAGACTTCCGAAATTAAAATTGGGACCATTTGAACTCTAATTTCAGCAAACTTATTGAGCGTCTCAAGAATATGAACCCAACGACACCAAATCCAACGCAATCCGAGCCCAAACGGGTTCAAATCAAGGGTTAGAAGCAATGTTGGAAGGTTCAAACCACAATTTGGATTACCAAATGGTTTCCAAACATAACATTCTTATAGTCGAATCGAGCGTCTCAACAAGATGAATCGAACGAACCCAAGATCACCAAATTCTGACATCACTAAGACATTCAAATGTTCATCAAACAGTTCATGATCAAGGGATTCAACATCGACCGTCCATCCAACCACTATCCATTTACCATTGATCTCTCACCTATTTACGGGCCATGCCACTCCAAAAATTTATAAATAGACTCCTCCTTTCTCTTGAAAGGGGACCCCAAGCCAAAGGATTCAAGAGAGAGATCAGAGATCACTCTTGCCTCCTTGCTCCTCCTCGACCACCGCCTGAGTTCCGCTGGACTACCGCTTGATGTCTTTGCTTCGTCAGACCAGCACTTGAGGTCCTCACCTCCGTCGGATCCCCACTTGAGGCCCTCACCTTCGCCGGACCACCACTTGAGGCTCTCACCTCCTCCAGACCACCACTTGAGGCCCTCACCTTCACCGGATCACCACATGAGGTCTTGAGCTCCTCCAGGCCACCACCTAAGGCCCATACTTCCGCCTGACTACCACCTGAGGCCCGGAGTTCCGCCATATCTTCACCTAAGGCTCGAAGTTCTTTCGGACCACTGCCTAAGGCCCAGATTTCTACTGGACTGCCACTTGACACCCGGAGTAAACCCAGAGTTATGCTAGAATATCAGTTGATGCCCAAATTTTCAAGAATTCTACCAGTCCACAAAGTGACGCTGTAATTTCATCCCCGTTTATCACTAGATTTCAACCAAACGGTTGATATTTGTAATTTGATCGCCCTCAGGGACAAGTCAGCCTATTGTAATATACCCAAATACTAGTGTAATCATTTCAAACTGGGCTAAACCCCATAGTTTTTCCCCTTTTCAGGATTTTCCACATAAAAACATCTTGTGTTCTCCGTGTTTGAGCTGGATATCCATGCAATATTAAGATGTAGAATTTAAACTCTATCGCCGCATATATTCTAATCTGCAACAATAATAATCTACATAGTTCATCCCTATTAAATATCAGCAAGCTGAGAAATTTTATTTTGTTTAAATAATAATGATATAATTTTTCATGGTCCTCATTCGAATATTAGTTATATTAATTCTAAAAGTTAGATAATAAAGGTTGCGAGAATTACTGTCAAATAATGTTTGATTTTAAAAATTAAATTTATTCACAAAATTTTCTCCTAAAAGACAAAAAAAAATACTTACTCAAATAAACTAGAACAAGTCTCTCTCAATAAATTCGCTCATATCTCTCTACGTTACACATTACCTAAGGGCATCTCCAAGAAAAAAACCTTCGTTTTTAACATCAAAATGTGGTAATAGTCATATCAAACAATAATTTATTCCAACTAAACTCAATTTCTAATATAAAAGAAGAATATTAAGTGTATATTATTTCTCATCCTCCAACCAAAAATTCCATTTCTAACATAAAAAAATGAGTTTATGTGAATAGTATTGTGACGTCAAGATTAGCATCGCACTATTCAAAGAAGAGATAATGTGAAAATGTATATGTAGGAGTCAAATATAAATGTAAGGTGTCTATAATGTAATTAGATCGAGTTGTATATATTCATCACGTTGTAAGGGTTTAAAGATATTTGCTTATACATATGCATATAAGACTCAAAAAGATAATTCCCTCTATTAGGGGGTGTTCTCTTTTGGAATCCTATAGAAGATCTAGAGCCAAAAGATGATAAGCAATTATATTTAAATCTATATTTTACAGAAGTAAAAGTTTAAGCATATAGTGGTGGAACTTGGCCACCTTACTTTCTTGTAGACCCCAGGTTGTATTTATGTTTTCAAATAAATGAATAAAAAATTTTCTTTATGCATTTGCTTCTTGCATCACCATATATGTCACTAGTTAGATTCACCTGTTTATTTTATATATCCCTTATTTAAATCTTGGAATTAAAATCCTTGATTTATTAGGTTAGAGGTGTCATTTCTTGTATTCATAAGTGATTGATTATATTTAGGATATTGATTGACAGCTCATTACAGATAAACATTAGCCCAAATTGTACACCCCTCAGTATGCTTTCTTTAACTCCTGATAAATTTAAAATCTATAATTTTTCTTAGGACATTAAATTAATTTTTGATCTTATAAACTCAAAATTTTAATCAAATTTTCATACATTTAAAAAATCCAATCCTCATTAAAGATTAAGAAAAGAGTTTATTATCTTTAGATTAGAACCTAGGAACCTCACTATATACCAAACTAAAAAGAGAATAAATTAGTATCCCTAATCGAGAGCATTCTTATGTTAAGGCCTAAGATATAATTAATCATGGTGGCTTGCACTTATGAAAAATCGACACTCACATCAAATAAATCATATTCGAGCTAATATATTGAATGGGAGAAATCTCTTGACTTGGTTTCTTCGCATAATAATTTGGATGATGATGATATTAATTTTAAAATAAAAAAAATAAAAATAAAAATACAAAATAACTGTCAACTCGTGCTGCGGGATGTTAAGTTCCTCTACTAAGGTTCTGCCATGTCGTTCTCTTCTGTGTTCGTGTTAGTGAAGCTTTTGTCACTTGGTTTGGCTTTAAGGGACTTTCCCTTTCCTTCTCTTTATAGATTTCATGGTTTTTTTTTTTTCCTGTTAGTTTTTCTCTTCGTCAGTTGGTTTTTAGGTAGATGGTGCTAACCGTCCAGTTGATCCTAGTTTTTTGGATGGAAAAAATGCTTCTCGTTCCTTTAGAGAGGTTTTTTTTTGTGTTTCTGGCTCCTCAAACTTTCCTGACCTCAAAATATCTTCGCACCGTTGTTTGTCCTCGATGTGGATTTCAGAAGAGGAAATCCTTGCCCTTGCTGCCCCTTTAAAGTTTTCATTGGTTGGAAAATTTCCTACACATAGACCTTCAATTGATGCTATCCAAAAATTCTTTTTCAATCTCAAGCTAAATGACAATTTCTATGTTATTGGTATTGGTGCTATTGAGGGCCACTCATTAGAGCCCGACCCTAAGATTTTCCATCTTGCTGCTCCTGTTGTTGATTTCTCTATGGATATTATGGTTGATTCTATTCCTTCTGGTGTTAACAATGATATTATTGATTGTGTGGCCCTGTTAGTGGACTTGCTAGTTTTGGGTCATGAGACTTGTGTGGGTAACAAATAAGGAGATGGCTTATGGTGATATTAAACTTCCTGCTCCCCCTAATATTATTGAGATGGTTTCTTCTCATGATAATTTTGATTGTGAGGATATTGATTTATGTGATGTTAACAAAGCGGTTGTGAATGACTCTTCTAGTGGATTAAGTATTGCTTCTGATAGTTCTCCTCTTAACGTAAAACCAAATCAGAATTTGTCATTAATTGATATCCCGGTTTCGATTATATCTAATGATGCTTTAAAAGCTCTCATTTGGCTGCCAAAGTTTTAGACAATGGTGTTGATCATTCTTATTGGATGGATAATCATTATCTTCATCTTGTGGGGTGTTGGGGATGATTTGGATGAGCTTGTTGATGATTTGTATAGTTTGAATGTTGGTCGTATTGATGAGAACACTTTTTGTGGTGGAAATCGCTATAGAATAAAATTGAAAACTAAATAACTCTTTATATGTTATTGGCCTTTTCCTAGGTGTTTCTTTGTTATTGGTTCGTGGGCCTTTTGGTTGAGGCGATCAATTTTGCTATTTGTGCTAGCTCGGTTGTTGGTTTTGCCGTGAGGTTTGGCTGTTGCATGGGCATTTGTGGGGTGTCCTATGGGGGCTCTCGGCTTACTATTTTTATTGATGGCTGGTTGTTTGATTGGTCTAGCTTTGGGTTTTGCTCTGATATTTCATGTAATGTTGCTCAATTGGGAATCAGACTATGATGTTTCAACTTTTATCCCTCCTATATGGCCTGGGGCCTGTGTTGGTAACCTTGGTGGATGTTCTCTTCGTTGATAACTTCGTGCGGGTTCTGGTCGCCAATGGATGGCCCTTGCCTGACAACTGGGTGGCTTTGCTGTGTTCGACGGGCTTTTTGGCCTTCTTTATTTCTGTTTGTCACTTTGCTTTTTCAGGTTGTCCTGTAATTGTTGGTTTTACATCTTTGGCCTCTTAGGGCCTTTCTCTATATTTGGTTTTCTGATTAATGTATGCATCCTTTTTTTTAAAAAAAAGGGTGTTGATAAAAAAAGAGAAATATCTTTACTATTGAGTTATACATATTATTATCCATCAAGATGTGCAGGCGGAAGCCACTATTCTCTATGGATAGTTGTATATATAATTCCATATGCTCCTTCATTGGTCTGCTTGCATTGAGTACTGTAAAGGTCTACGACTGTTTTATCCTATGGGATAGTGCAATTATACCCTTTACATTCTAACCCCCATGAGCAGCATCCATTCTCAGACCCACAAATGATTGTTGGAACTACAAATCAGAGAATGACGTTTGGTTGGAAACGCCGCCTCGGCTACTAGTGCTCTCCATTTATGATGTTCTTTAGCGTCTCAATTGAATCATGGGCATTTTATAAAAAGGAGCATGTTTTAAATGTAAATTATCTTAAGGAGCAATTTAAAAAGGGCAAACACGGAACTTCATCATTCGGTTTTAATAGAAACCATAATTTAATTCTCCGGTTCCACTTTAATTTAAAAAAATATTAATTATAAAATTTTTATAATTTATTTCTTTAATTATATATGATTTTTATTTATAATTTTAAAATATAAATCACAGCTCGATTCGACTATAAGCATGCCACGTTTAGAAATCGTTTGGTAATTCAAATTATGGTTTGAATCTTACAAATGTGCTTCGGGTCTTTGATTTGGACACATTTGGGCTTGGATTGAGTCGAAGTTATTGTCTTTGTGTTCGTATTTTTGAGACGTTCAGTTCGATTATAAATTTGCTGAAATCATAGTTCAAATATTTATTTGAAATAACAAATATAAAATTTCATAGTAAATTATATGATATAAAATAAATATGTAATAATAAATTAAAATTAATATTATTTCTTAAATTAAAATAATTCTTATAATAATTTCATAATTTTTATAATTAATATATATTTTTTAAATTATATGATTTACATATAACAAATTACTATACAATTTAAATTATAAAATTTATATTATTAAAAAAAAAACAATTTATTTCTTAAAAAAATTAATTAACCGGTTTAATTATATTTAAATATTAAATTATATTATTAAAAGAATAATTTATAGAAACTAGATTTTAAAAATCGGGTTTCTATAGAAACTTGATTTTCAAAATTGGGTTTCTATAGAAACCGCATTTTAATGTTCCGGTTTATATAGAAACCGGATTTTTGAGGTCCGGTTCCGCTCCTTTTTAAATTTTTTCTGCTCTACAATCCTTATGTGTATTTAGGCATTAAACTTGCTCCTTTTTATAATTTAGCCTTGAATCATTAGGCTGGATTGTCGTCTTACTTCTCTCTCCTCTCTTTCCTTTTTATTCTTCTTCTTAATAAGATGAATTTTAGCATCTTAGAAGGAACTTTAATATTTTATTTCCAATTTTTTCTTAAATTTATTTAGAGATGAGCACAATAAAAATAATTAATATTATATTGATCTCAAAACAAATTCAAAAATAATTAGAGGTCATTATTTTTGGATTAGAATTTCTTGATACAAAAAAATTTCATTATGTTTACTACATTCTATTTAATTTTGATCACTTAAAACTTATTAAATTAAATATAAGTTCAAATAAAAACAATATCATTTGAGTCCTACATTAATACTTTAGAGTTAACTTGAATTAATTTTGAATTTAGTTGAACTCAGTACTTCGTGAGATAGGTGGCAAGATTTCCATGCATCATACTTAATTTCACATTTTAATTTGTTGAAAATATTTTTTTATCAAATTGTGTTCATATTATTGAAAGGTTAGGGCAAAGTTTGCTAACTACTCAATTGAAGTAGTTGATTGTGAGATTTAGGTATCCATTTAAGTAGTTGCAAACCTAATTCATTACGTAGAGACTATATATATATATATATATATATATATATATATATATATATATATATATATATATATATATATATATATATATATATATATATATATATATATATATATATATATATATATATATATATATATATATATATAATATAGAGAGAGTTGACTTAGCTGTATGAGTTTGGCCAATGGTGAAAATAGGTTGGGCCAGTGAACCATAAGACAAATGACCTTTTTTATAATACATAATTGGTAGGTAACATCCAACAATATAGTTAATGTTATCAGAATTTTCGAAGATGATGGTGATTACTAACGATGGTCGTCAATGATGATGGTGATTGTCGATGGCAATAACTGGTGGTGATCATCGGCAATAATATATGAAAATTACAAGATAGCTCTATAATTCTCTCCTTTTTATGAAGAATGATGATCTATTTATAGACTTTTGTGATGAACATTTTGGTAATTTAAATCAGAATTCAAAACACTCATTCCTATGATCCATGTCAATTCTCTTGACCATGAAGTGTTTATTCAACAGTTAAGTGTCGTAATGATATCAAAATTGAGTGATCTTGTGCTCGGTGGATTCATCTCGACGAGCTGCTCGATTCGATTCAAAATTCATGAAAATCATATGATTTTTGTGGACTCATATCAATCATTAAAGCTTGAATCGAGCTCGAGCTGAGTTTGAACATACTTTGACTAAATGAGCTCAAGCAGCCTCTGCCTCAACTTAATTCGATTCATTTGTAGCCCTAGTGGGAAGGTATTTGTCCTATGCATTTAGGATCATTAATATAATCACCATTCATAATATCATTTTCATTCATATTTAAATTCATTGGGATTTACATTCTCCTATTCTATTTGTCAATTTTGCTAAAAAAAATGGATTATAATGTAAGATAAGGATAGTTTGTGTTGGGGCAAAAGTTCATGTCAGCATCCTAAAGTCAGGTTGTGGATTGTGGTAATCAAAATTTTCATTATATTTTGCAATTTTTCCATCCTTTCATCATTTTCATTAAGTCTATCGTTAGTGTCATTAAACTTATCATTGGTGGCATGAAAGTTAGTGGTAATTTCTTTTACAGTTTTGCTTAAGCCATCCATATGATTCTTTGACAAAGACCTGAGTGGAACAATGTCTAATGAAGTAAAATGCAAGCAAGTGCAAGGAATAATATATATATTTTTAAAAGTTAAAAATAAAATATGCTAAATGCAAGAGAGAAGATACACATATGCTAAATTTTATTTTTAGGCTTCGTTTGGGACAACTTTTTTACTCCTTATCAAAACAGTTTTATAATATATAATTTAAATTTTTATATTAAAAAGCTACTTTCACAAGCAATAAGAAAACCGTCCCAAACAAAGCCTAAAGAAGCTTCCTAGTACAAAAAATAAAAAATTTTGTACCAGAAAGCTACTTTAAAAAACAGATAAAAAAAAGCCGTCCCAACGAAGCCTTAATCTTTTCGCAATGTCAAGCAAACATATATAAACAAATTCAATTAAATAAAAGTCTTTTTAGTAAATCATATGAATTTAAGAAATTATAATTTTGGGATTTCATGATTTTAAAATATAATTTAGAGATTTTATAAAGGTGTTATTTTTTTTAGTTGAATACAAATTGCACTTAAAAATAAGGCTTAATGCTATTTACTTGCTAGGCTGTGGAAGTGAGGATACTTCTTGCCACCAATCAAAGTGGTCAAAGAACCAATTATAGATGAATGGTGAAGTAGCCAAATTATTTTTGAGGTGCTCCTAAAATTGGTTACAACTATGGATACTTCTTGCCACCTAAGTTTTGGTACCAAAGTTGATGGGGTTTTGATGGGTTTTCCATAAAATATGGGCTTGATGTAGAGAGGACTTTGGAAGGATTGGGTTTTCTTAGGATTATATTTTATGTGGGATCTTGTGATGTTCGAGTGGTGTAGGTGCTGAATAAATTAATTTGAGGAGTTCTGAAAATAAGAAAGGTTTGGCCTAAGTTAAGAGCCACCAATTGGAAATTATGGTTTATGATGGTATAGAAGGACTGGAAAGTCTATGAGTGGAGTTATGATATGTTTTTGGGTTAAAATCAATAGCGTTAGTTTCTAGTTTTTGAGTTAGTTGTTGAAAAAGGGAGCTAGATAGGTTATTTAAGAGTCCTAGAGAGGGGGAAGGGAAACATAAGTAAAATAAAGTAAGGGAGAACCAATAATCAAAAAAATTTCTCACTAAAGGAACTTAAAGGTTTGGTCACCATGCGCAAAACTGAGAGTGAGAAAGTTTCTCCAATTAATATTTAACCAATATTATTTTATTAATGCATAACATGTTCATTTATATATTAAATTAGATTTAAATCATGCTAAAAGGAAGCTAACAAATTTTGTGTGTGTTTGTGAGAGGGGTGGAGTAGTTGTTCTACTTTCTTGTATGTAAGAAATTTGTTATAATCAATTTTAATTTTGTAGAGGAAGCTTAAATCATTAATTCCTTGAATTGTGGGTTTAATTTGAAATTGAAAAGGAGGGTGGGTCAAATTAAGCTTGGTTGATGGTGATGTTTGGCCACACCTTATCCAACACCATACACTAAAAAAAGAATAAAATAATTAAATAAATAACGATGCAAGGAGCTGAGACTTGATTTGATTTTTGATTACTTGTATATAGACTACTTGATGTTTTTATCATGTTTGGCTGTCAAAGCTAAGTGATGCCATAGTTCTGACCATTAGTTCATTTATGTCAAATAACTTGGTAGTGTTGATGCTTGTTCTAGCTCAAAGTGTAGTTATCTATGTATTGAGTATGGCTTGTGATCTCTTCAACTTGGACACAAATGACTATTGTTGGAAAGATGATTATCATTGCTCCAAAATGTAGTTTTCTTTGAGGAAGGTATGAGTCTGCCATTTTTTTTTTTTTTGATATATATATCACCAATCATATATTTTTATGCATTAGCAAAATAGGGCTTAGAGATCCACCTGTCCACTACTCCTACATACTTAATCTTTTCTCATGTAATTGAGCCTTATGTATTTGATCTTCATAATCATACCTTTCCTTACTATTAAACCTTTGTGCAACTTCAACTATGGAATGAACAAAAATCAAATTGAAACACCTTAACTCCCTCTCACAATTCATGAAGTTTAAAAAGTAGAAATACAAAAACTCTATTAAAATAATTACATATATCTTCTTTCCCCTTTTTTATATAAAGGTCCCATTTTATAATAGAGTAGGCAAAAGAATAATAAACTAAGCTTTCTTTGTTCCTTTCCTAGTTGTACTGCTTCCTCTTCTTTCTTTTTACCTTTTTATTTTCTCTCTTGTGTATTCAAGCATAGATCCTTTCTCAAATGGTATCAGAACATGTTTTGCTCTTCCCATAAAACCATAGGGGGTGTAATGACCCATATTTTGACCATGAAAAATAAAATTTTCATTAGTAATTAATAATTAAAAGTCCAAATCACAAACCATTCTCACCATAACATAGATAAGAAATGCATTAATTATAATAGTTTTATCATAATTTTTGGGCACCGGTGCAAATCATTAAAAATTTGACACATATCAATACAAGTATGGATTTTGGGACCGTTAGGTGTTCATTTTGCAAATTGATTTCATCATAATTTTTTAAATAAAATGGGTTACTTTATGGATATTTTTCTAAAATTTTTAATGCCCCAAAATGATTTATATAAATTTTATACTAAAAGTTATTTAAATTATATAATTATATTTATATTCTATAATTATTTTATTATAAATATCTTAAAACATTATAAAAAAAATAAAATCCATTTTTTTCCTTTCCTATTCGGCTAATAGAGACCTCTTAAGGGAATTTAGAGAGAAAATGTGAGGAGAGAGAAAAGAGAAGCTTGAATTTGGAGGCTATAGAGCGATTTTCATCTGTCGACCCTATTGAGAGATTTGCTCGTTTCACCATAAGAAATCATTACCATATTTTTTATTTCAAGAATTTTATATATTTAAAATTTTCTGATCAAATTTATATTTTCGTCACCACTCAACTTTTTATATGTTATAGATATTGAGATTTTGAGTATTTATTTGAGAATTTATACCATGTGATTTTGAAAAAATAGCAAGTTTTACCAATTCAAAAATTTATTGTAGCATCTAAAAATAATGCTTTAGTTCAATTAAAACTTCATAAAATTTTTTACTTGTTTAGTGTGACTAATGATATGTATGTTATTGAGGTATTGATCCTATTATCATACATACTTATTTTTACTGCACAAATTTACTATCACTATATTATTTTATCACTACTGCCACCATTTTTACAGTCGACACAAGACTTTATTGTTATTGATTCAGACATCGATACTCTTTAATATTACTTATTAATTATATTGATACTGAATATACTGAGCGTGTGACATACTAGATGGCATGTGTACATCGTTATAGAGTTTTGTTGTATTGATTGATTATGACAGTTTTTACCAGTGTTTTGATTTTACCACTTTATATGATTGATTTACTAATTAATAATATTGATACGATGATTGTTTTATTGATTTGACACCCGTATTGATTTATTGATTTCTCCACTATACTATTTTACTATCTTCTATATCATATTATTTTACTGTTTACATATTCTAACATTATTGTATGCTAGTTTTTCTATTTCTACACTAATTTATGGTCATGTGATTACTATACTAAGATTTTATCGCTGACATGAATATTTCTTCTTTGTAGTGTATTGAGTTTAGTTGTGGGATTTAGTTACTTGTTGGGCTCTTGAGTTCATTATATATGATTTAAGTATTTTTAGGACATGGCAGAGGATCAAGAGTGTAAGATTTATCAAGATTTTACAATTTCTATTTCTTTTTATTTTAGTTATTCTTTTGTATTAAAAAAATGGAAAGAAGTGTTATGATTATATAGATCTTGAGCAATGTACATAATTTTTGAGAAATAAATTTAGATGTATATATTGATATTTTTAATTATAGAATTTGTTTTTATTGTTGATTTATGATAGATGAAATTAGATAGCTATGATGTTGTTATTAAAAGATAAAAGAAATAATTATTCCAAATTAGATTGTGAGGCATAATAAGGGAAACATCGGGCACTTTGTACATCCCTCTCCATGGGAACGTTGTCCAGTTCTTCGTCCGCAAGCATCATAAATCATATCATTGATGATCTGCAAAGTCCTTTCTTCCTCCATCACTCCAATAGTCCAGGTATCTCCATACAACGTCCTCACCGGCAAAAACTACGTGTCATGGAGATGCACCATGATGATTGCCTTATCTTCCAAAAATAAACTTGGCTTCATCGACAGGTCAATCCTTGAGCCAGATGGAACAGGCACACTCCTCCATTCTTGGATTCATAACAACATAATTATTTCTTGGATCTTTAACTCCTTATAAAAAGAAATTTCAGTAAGCTTGTTGTATTCCAATACCGCTAAAGAAATCTTGACATATTTACAAGAATGTTTTCAACAAACTAATGGACCTTAAATCTTCCAATTAAAATGAGAACTCATCAACTACAAGCAGAAGCAAACTAATGTAAGTTAATATTCCCTAAACTCAAAACATTGTGGGAAGAACTCAACAACTACAAGCCAACTTGTAGTTGTGAAAAATGTTATTGTGTTGGAATAAAACAAATGATATCATTCCATCATATGAAGTATGTGATGATGTTCTTGATTAGTCTAAATGTCACTTTGTCTTAAGCTCGAGGACAAATATTACTCATAGATCCTCAACCCTCCATTAATCACATCTTTTCTTTAATCTCTCAAGAAGAGTGTCAAAGAATAGTTGGCCAACTAGAATTGGAAAATAATGACACAGTAGAAGTTACCCTCATTATAAAGGCTGATAACAATCAACAAAGGCTGACTCACACATCTGGAAACATCTGCTTAATATAGCCCGAGCCCTGTATTTTCTGTCACGTGTTCCTTTAAAATTTTGGAGTGATTGCATTCTAACACCGATATATGTCATAAATTGAACCCCTTCCCCTCTTCTTCAACATAAACTCCTTATGAATTAATATACAACGCTCAAGTCGATTATTCCATTTTTTGTCTTTTTTGATGTCTAGTTTTCACTTTTATGTTGACTATACATATAAATAAATTTTGACCACATAATCAAACATGCATTTTCTTAAGCTACCCATAAGTCATAAAAGCTTATAAACTATATGACTTACACAATAAATACATCTTCATTTCCTATGATGTTGTCTTTCATGAGATCCATTTTCCCTTTCACTCAAAATAATCCTTAGATTAAAGATATAAACCCTTTTCCTCACATTGTCCTACCCAATTCTAACCCAAAACTTCAGCTTTTAAGAACAATACTACTCCAGATCCATAGCAAGTTCATCCTCATTTAATATAGAAAACATATTCTCTTTGTACTAAAGCTAACAATATCGACACTACTACCGTCACACCTCAACCTTGTCGGCCCACTAGGACTATCATGCCACTGTTATATTTGCATGAGTTTCATTGTAACCAACTACATAACAATTCAAATCATTCTTGCCATTATCAATATCCAATATTTCACAATTTTCCTACAATGCTCTTTCTTCAACATATAGAAAACTTGCACTAAGCATTTTAACTCACATCGAACCAACTTTTTATCACCAAGCTACGAAATTTCTATAATGGTAAACAACCATGTAAGAGGAACTTTGTGCCCTTGAACAAAATAACTCGTGGACCATTGTTCTTCCTCCAATAGGTAACCCTTCACCTCGTTGTAAATGGACATATAAACTTAAATTTAATCATGATGGCACCATCAACAATCATAAAGCATGATTGGTTGCAAAGTCAATACTCAACAAAAAGGCATTGAGTTTTCAGAAGCCTTTTCACTAGTTGCCAAAATAGTCACTGTTAAAATGCTTTTAGCCCTTGGCACTATAAGAAATTTGACTCTCATACAACTTTATATCAATAATGCATTTATCCAAGGTGACCTTTTTGAGGAGGTCTATATGAATCTTGATCTAGAGTATGATAGATAAGGGGAGCCAAATAGCTCAACCAAGCAAAAGGTTTGCAGACATAATAAATCAATTTATGACTTTAAATAGGTTTCATGTCAATTGTATGCAAAATTATTTTATTCCTTTCTTCAATTTGGATTTACTCAATCCAAATCTGACTATTCTTTATTTACAAAGGGAAGTGGTTCTAATTTTATTACCTTATTAGTATATGTTGATGATATTATAATAACAGGTCCAAATATGTCTATTATTACTTTTCTCAAGACTTTTTAAACACAATTTAAACTCAAAGGCTTGGCACATTAATTATTTCCTTAATCTTGAGATAGTTCAACCCACTTCTGATATAGTGTTATCCCAATGCCATTGCACTCTTCATCTGCTTGAAGGCTTTGGTTTTCTTTTGGCCAAATTGTTTTGTCATGCTAATGATCCCTCAATTTCAATGCTTTTGATTGTGATCCCTTGCACGACGCTTCTCACTACATATGGCTTGTAGGCAGGTTCGTCTATATTACTTTATCCTGACGTGACTTCACATTCGTCAAGATTAGCCAATATCTTGCTAACCCGCAAACACCGCATCTTACGGTAGCTCAACATTTTTTTTTTTTTTGATATCATAAATAGGGGTGTCAAAATGGGTTTTATGGTCAGGTTTGAGTCCAATCCAAAATTGACCCGACTTTAACCCCTTGACCCTAACTTACACGATTTACAAAACGGATTAGATTCCCATGTCTGATCCAGACCCGGGTCTAATCCGCATTGACCCACAAGGTAGCGAAGCACACCTATGCAGGGCTGAGCGCATGCTGGTGAAGTGGGTTAGAGTGTGTGCAGGCATAGGGTGTGATGTCATACGGGCGAGTGCGGGAGCGAGTGTAGGCGCGATAGCGAGCGCAGGGTTGCGGGAGGGGTCGATCGCGGGAGCTATGTGAGCTCAAGAGGGGGCGTTGTGGGCGCGAGCACGGGAGTACAGAACCAATGCGAGGAAGGGGGTAGCTCGGGTTAGTTTTGAATTGATTTCAAGTTTTTGGTTTGACTAAAACTTAACCCAAAATATAAAAAGGGTAAAAAAATAGAACTCAAACCCAACACATTTGCAAAACTAATTAACTCAACCCCACTTTTTTTTGGGTCGGATCCTGGTTTGGTTTCAGGTCGGGTCAAATGTTGACACCCATAATCTCAAAGCAATGCTTAGGCAATGCATCTTCTTTTATACTAAATCTACTCTTCAATTAAAAGCTTTTCTTGAACATTCATTGAACATAACTAAAAGCTTTTCGGATGTAGATTGGGGATTATGTCCAGACACAAGACTATCTTTCATGGGGTTTTGCATCTTCCTAAGAGAATCTCTAATTTTATGGAAGACAAAGAAACAACATACCGTATCCCAATCATCAGCCGAGGTCGAATATCTTGCTTTATCTACCACTGTTAGTGAACTTATTTAGATGACTCAATGTTCGACCATCCACTTCTACTCTACTATTTTTTGACAATCAAGCCGCCTTCCATATTGCCACGAGTCCCATATTTCATGAAAGAATGGAACACATAGAGATAAACTGCCATTTTGTTCATGAAAAAGTTGTCGATGGATCTATCAAGCTTCTGTTTGTCACTTCAGAACACCAACTCACTAACATCTTCACTAAGCCTTTGCCTCTCACCACATTATCAGCTTTATAATCCAAGATGGCCGTTATAAGTATTCACGACACATCTTGAGGGGGAGTAGTAATGTAATTACATATTTGTCTATCTTATTTTTTCATTTTCTATATATAGGTCTTATTTGTAATAGAGTAGGTAGAAGAATAATAAACTAAGTTTCTTTTTTTCTTTCCTTGACTATACTGCTTTCTCTTCTCTCTTTACCTTTTTTCTCTCTCTGCCGTGTTTTTAAGCTTCGGTCCTTTCGCAAGAAACTTCAAATGATAGTTTGGTACTATTTGAAGCACTCTACTATCATATTCTCTTAAATCAAATAATTATCTTGCAAGATAAAAGAGTAATCAAATCAATAATAACATCCTAGATTTTACCTCTATAGGAGCTCAAAATCTAAAATTTAAGGGCATAATTAATCAATTCTATCACATGGCTTGTGTAATACTTATATGCAATTATTTTTTCACCCAACCCTCCAAAGTTTTGAAGTTGTTTATCAATTTTTGAAAATATGACTTAACTTTGTTTTGTTTAGTAGGAAACAATAATCTACTAAATTTTTTTTTGAGACAGCTTTTGGCATTAGTTTTTGCTGTTTTTATGAAATTTTTTAACTAGAAAACTGTTTCAAAAAGCAGTAAGAAAACTATCACAAATCAGAGAAATTATTTTGTGCGAACAACAGATTCCATTGGAGGTGAAGTAGAACGCGCCACGTCACCCGGTACACATCCGTACACAACCGCGGTACACAGCAAAAAAGTGACATGACACGTTCTGATTCACCTTCGAACGACGTCCGTATCTACACAGAATAATTTTACCACAAATCATACCTTAATATTTAATTATACATTACATGCTTAGATATTTTCAATCAAGATAATATAATATAATTTAATTAGAAATTTAACTTTGAAGATCAAATGAAACAAAATAAAATTAAATATAATGCTTTCGCATCATTAATAACATCATTAACATTCTCTCTTTCAAAATTCCATTTTGTTTCTCCTATGAACTGAATGAGACGAGCATGAAAACTAAACTATTGACTTTGCCACCATCGGTTAGCAAAATGTCGCTATCGTAATGTTGTTCCGCCACAACGCCCCTTGGCCTTATAATTCCATCAGTCAATAAATAAATAACAGTAAGGACTTGAATTAAAATATCATTAGCTTATTAGCTCCAATAGAAAAAAAAAATATTTTTTGATTTATTTTTCTTCAATTATATTTCCTTAATTAATAAGAATTGGTTTTCATCCATTTATAGGCTTTCTTTATTTATTCAATAAAATAATAATCAAGACATTTATGCATCATTTTTTTTCTATAAAATAATAAATATTATCTTGTAAAATTTAAACAAAGCTGCCATGTAATTTAATAGTGCAAGAATCTTCTATTTTAAATTAAATTAAATTAGAGGCTTTTTTTTTTACCATTGGGACAACTTTTTTTCTTCTTTTTAGAGTTGCTTTTGTTTCAATTTTTTTACGCTAAAAAGTTATTTTAGATAGCACTAAGAAAGCTATCCCTAACGAAGCATAAGACTTTATTTAAGACAACTTTCTTACTAATTTCTAAAATAACATTTTAATATTATTTTTTTAAAATTAAAATTTATGATATTAAAAAATTGTTTTAGAAAGCAACAAAAAAACCGCCTCAAATGAATCCTGGGCGGCTTTCTTACTACTTTTTAAAGTAATTTTTAGTGCAAAAATTAAAAATTTTGTATTAAAAAGATGTTTTATGAAGCAGTAATATAATCATCCCAAATAAAACCTAAGTCGTTCTAGTGAAAGCTGGCCCTAGCAACCAGTTGGGGTCAATAATAGTGGTCTATAACTGCACCTCTTATTTGTAATATTTATAATTAATAAATAAAATATATCATTTCAAACCTCTCAAAATTATAAATCTAATGGAGTTTAAGTGATTAAAATTTTAATAGTTGGATTAATTCAATTAATCAAATTTAAGATTATAGAAAAAAAATGATAATGATGAATATTATTTTTATTCAGAAATATTTATCTCATTAAAAACATACTTCATCTATGACAACTCATCAAATAAAAACTTATAAATATCCCAAAAAACTTTGAAAAATTTAAACATTCTATAATGAACCATGCAAAAGTAATGAACTTTGGGGCAATCAAACGCAATTGGCAATTATGCTTTCATAGACAGGATACGGTGGACCAGTTGGGCTGCCCCCTGCCCGCTATAGTTAGCGAGTCGTCAGTCGCCTACCCTGCATGTGGACCGAGGCGGCGGTTTGGTGAACCGGTTCAGTAAAATTAGGCTCAGAACAAAAACAATAAAGTAAAGCATAAGTTGACTACAAGTTTTATTTTATTTGGGAGGAAGTAGACTAGAATCTGTTCATTTATTAGTGCGATTGAAGAAAGCTTACTTTAGGGTTCATTTTGTATTATTTTTTTATTTTATTTAATTTTATTTATATTATATTATGAAATAAAAAATATATTTAATATCATAGATATATGTTTTTTTAATTTTTTTAATTTTAGCAGTAGGAAAGGTAAGAATTAAGATGATGGAGAAAATATATTTAAAAAAATAAACATATTTTAAATATTTTAAAAATAAAATTAAAATAATCATGAAACAATATTCGAATATATTAATAAAATGATTAGTGTGGTGGTTGTGAGAGCCTGGCTTTGGGTTGGTGAAATGGATTTTGAATAGAGGGGGATGGCAAACAAACCAGAGAAATTTAGCATGGGACATAATTTTTTTATTTGGGTTGGGTGAATGGTCTTGGACCAAATTAGTAGAAATTATTTGTTGAGCTAAGTTCAAGATGAGTTGATTCGATAATATGTTTGTATTGATCGATATGATGATATTAGATTAGTTGATAGAGGCTGCAGAGTCAAGAACTTTTTCAGAGGGCTCATAAGCTGTTGATTTTAAAATTTCATTAACCTATTTTCATTCGGGCTATGTTTTAAAATTATCACATGGAATTTCTTACTATGAATTATTATTGTTTAAAGTTGATGTGTAATCATTTAATTATAAATATTATTCAATAACATTTTCAACATATATAATTAGAAAATCATTTATCCAAGTGTCTCTGATCATGCAATTGTAGATGCGACTCTTTACAATCTTCATCGAAGAGAATATTGATTCAATTGTTATTGTAATAATTGATTATATGAGAACAAACTTCACTAGTACAAAGCACGTTAAAGGATCAATACTATTCTTCTTAGTATCCCAACCTTGCCTACTTGGTTTCTTCTCCAATGTCTCATTCATGAGATACTATGGTTATCATTGATGCATGATAAACTCATGGTTTGCCCATACACTGGCATATATGTTAATTATAATCAAATAACACAAAATCATGCACTTTACTTGTCGTATGTGATGAACTATGATACATGGTTCAAGAGGAATTTACCTTAAGTGATCCCTCGTCGGCATAGTTTTCATGAGTCATTATCTTAAACAGAAACTATCCTTCAACACCCCACCAATAGAGTCCAAGTTGTCTAACTACATACACAACACTTATCAAAATACAACAACACGAACAAAAATTATGAATGCATAAATATTTTGATCAAGGCCATCATTTCTTTGTCATATAACTTTTCATAGGCTTTGAAGGAAAAAAAAAATTTATTTGTATTCCAAGTACAATCTCACACATAAAGGTTCACTTGAGAAGAATTTGATTAGGATTACTATGACATCCTACTTCATGAAGAAATTGATTGACAATATTTTCTTACCCAATTTTTTTCTCAACCAAAAAGGAGTAAATTAATTTTAACTTGGTCTCTTATAATTTTCAATTCTACTCAATCAACTAAATAGGTAAAGAGAAATTCAACTCAAGCCACTTGAGTTTCTTATAATTTACATTTGGTTTCCTTTCATTAGTCCAAATGGACAATAAGAAAAGTCTAGTTGCCTAAATTTCAAAACAATTAAATTAGGAGCTGCTTAAGCCACTTTAAGTTTGAACGTGAACTTGATTAAGTTACTGAGATTGAATTCGAGTTCTAGCTCGATTGTTCTCGTATAACTTAACTAAGTAATACGTAATGGTTTGTCGCACCATTACAAGAATGGGTATTGCCTATGATGTTCATGTAATTAGTCAATTTATGTCTTCTCTTATTAGTGTTCATTGGTTATGTTTTTTATATTGTGTTATCTTTATGGAACTCTGTTCTTCGACTCTCTTATTTTTATCAACATCTTCTTTAGAGTTGTATATTTGTTCTTAAGCTAATCGGGATAACAATTCATTAGACTATAAATCTACCAATAGTTTTGTATATTTCTTGGAAGAGTAAGAAGCTAAGTATCGTGCTATGATCTCTACTCCTTCCACTAAGATAATTTGGTTTCGGTGGTTGCTTGTTGATATGAATGTTGTTCTCTCACATCCCACTTCGATATATTGTGACAAAAAAAAAGTGCTATCTAGTTTACTCACAAATTAATTTTTCATAAGAGAATTAGAGTTTATTTGAGATAGCTTTTTGACTACTTTTTTTTTTTAAATATCAATCACAATTTGATTTGACTACTATTTTACTGTTGCTTTCTTATTAATTCTAAAAAACTTCTATGATGAAAAGCTATTTTTTATAATCATAGTAGCGAAGTTGATTTCTTCGCAGCAGCTCCCACAACCAACTTTATAACCATCCCAAACAGACCCTCAAGTATATAAAAATTTACTATCGTCTATTTGTTAATGTGGCACACTTACCATGCCTTCTATTTCTTTTTCTTTTAAACTTTCAATACATGCACTAGAAGAATTATGAATTTGTGGGGGGTGTTAGAATTATTGGATATATTCGTTATCATACATCTATATATTACAATATATATCTATATATGTATGCCTATGGGTCCTGTTCTTATTGCATTTGATTTCAACAATGCGTGAAGTTTCCTTTGATTTTTTGATTGATCCGATTAAATCCTAATGAACAAAGTCGGTTGTCGTATTAATTCAAAGGCCGGCCATTTGAATTAAGTCCCAGTAAACAAAGTCAGGGAATTTAATTGTTGCGTCTAACGGTCAACAAGTCTGGCTTCCAGTTCCACGTTGCAGGGGATCCCAGATGAGCCTCAATTGCGTTGGAATTATTATTTTCCTCCCATTTCATGTACAATTGTAAATGAAATCTATTTAATTTTTACATCTAATGGTCAACAATTCTGGTTTACCTCTATATTTTTTTACAATACGTCGGATCTCATATATCTACTTTCCTAGCACCATCATCAGAAGATCAATGCTTTATGTGACCAAACCACCTAAGGTAATTCTCTCTAGTTTTATTTGCCATTGGAATTACTCCAAACCTTTCACGTATGTCTCGTTTCACAATTTGTTTCTAAATGTAAAGTCACTCATCCACCTAGGCATTCTCGTCTCTGCAACACTGAACTTAATTTTATACTTCTCTTTTAATGGTCAATATTCTACGCCATAAAACATTTTAGATCTCACCATCGTCTTATAAAAGTTTTTTTTTTAAGTTTCAAGGGTACCTTTCTATCACACAACAGACTGGATACATTCCTCCACTTTAGCCATCCAACTTGTATTCAACCAATAATATCTCTATCTATTTCACTATAACTTTCAACAATATACCCAAATTATTTAAAACCTGCAATCTTTTTAATGGTTTGAACAGCCAATGTAACAATGCCACCACTAGAAAAAATCAAATTCAATGTATTCGTTTTTAGATCTACATATTAAAATGAAAGCCTTTAGACTCAAAGGTTGACTTCCATAATTCAAAATTTTCATCAACTACCTCTCTAGTATTATCAAGAACATGATTATCATCAACAAAAAGCATACACTAAGATACAACCTCTTGCAAATATCTTGTAAAAATATCCATGAGATCATGACCAAAGCAAAAAATATAATTAAAGCTGGTCCTTAATGTAATCCAACTAAAATAGGAAAAATGATACATTATTTTTAATCTTTTCTTATACATTTTAATTACACCACAAACTATTTTTACTATTATAAACTTTTCTATTTAAATCTTCAAGCACAAACTTTGCAACATAATTAAAGTCTCTAGCTATGTTTTCTAACATAATATTAACTTTCTCAAGAACAATCTAATTCTTAAGATTTTGAATCTTAATTTCAAAATTTTTTATTAACTTTTTTTTAAATACCCTCATGTAATCCTAGAAATATAATTTTTTTTTAAATACCCTCATGTAATCCTAGAAATATAATTTTTTTTCTTTATTTTTCTTGTTCTGCCCTTTTATTTTGAAGTAAAAAATTAAGATGGGGTATATAATTTTTTACACGTAATAACTTTATGATTTTTGCAATCTAAACAATCTATTTTTCTTATGAAAAATAATCAATCTGAGTTTTTCCAGCGTTCATATTTATAAGTAATGAGATGGTAATCTTTTTTCTTAAATAAAATATTAACAATTATAAAATCATAACCTATAGCAAAATTATTTGATATAATCGTACTATCTTTATTAGTCTTTTCAAACATAGTCATTATGAATGCTTTTAAAATTTTATATCATATTACTAATATGATCATTTAAATCTTCTTTAATAAAAACTTTTTCTTTAAAAGAAATCATTTGTAGAAATTCTTTTAAGTCATTCTAAAATTTTATTTCTGAACGTATATTTAAACCTATTTTACTTATAACATTAATAATCTTAGCATCAAAAATAATCTTTAAAATCATAATTTCATCTCCAATTCTATTAATTTCTACAATATTATTTTTTTTAACTCTTATTTATAATCACATTTATACCTTTTTAAATATGAATCCTACATGAATACTATAATTTAAATCATAAACTATCAATCTTCTTAGCCTTTTTTCTAACCCATTTAGTTTCTTAAATATATAGAATATTTATCTTCCTATGAATAACTTCTATTTAATTCCATTAATTTCAATATAAGAGTACCTAGATTTCAAGTTCTTATCATAATTTTTGTTTCATAAACTAGTTCCTTTACTCGCATCTGCCCCTGATGTGAGAACCCTTGTTTTTTTAACGCTGCAACCATGCATCGATATCATAGCCGTTGCACACTTTTCGTTGTATTCAAGACATATAATGCGTGGTTTCTAGGGAACGCTTTTGCCTTAACACAATGTATTAAAAAATTCATGTTATGATTGTCCGACAAATTGTATATTGGTTGTTGACTAGCTAATGCAACTATCAACTTTTTTCATCCAGCATTTGAGACCCGAAAATAATAGTGTTTGAATAGAAATTATTATTGATAATATAATTTAGAGAATAATTTATGATCTTAAATCTGATCATATATACTTATATCCTATAATTAATTTTAATTCTCTAATTGGTTACATGGCCACATCTAATTAAATGCTAGCTTCGTAATTAATTAAGGAATTAAAATTAACTATGAAATAATGCTATACCGTATACGAGAAGAATTGAGATCATAAATTATTTCTTTAAATAGCAATGTCATTACATCTAAATCAAACTAACTATATTTATAATTTATAATTAAATATTCCTATAAATTTGTATTCATTATATTTTTTTTCCAAGTTTTTTGAATAATAATGGTAAGTAAAATATATAAATATAACCTTTTTCTTGTAGGGCATAATCATAAAGAAACATATACCAAGAAAGCCTGTTCTTCATACCAAAACTTGTGAGGGCTTTGAGCTATAAAAAAAAATGTGATTTCTGCTGCGCTTATTCGCAGTGGTTTTAAAACCGCTGCTATAGATTACTTTTGCCATCGGTTTAAACCGGTAGTATTACTAACGGTTTAAACCGCTGCTTTATACGTTATAAAATGTGATTTATAGCCCCAATCTCTCATTACCCCGCAAGTCTTCAAACATTCTTCTCCTCTCCATTTCATATAGAATGCATTATATGGTGAGAGTTGAAATAATTAGTGTTGATATGCTCGTTTGGATGACAGGAGCATAGTCGACAAGTGATGTAGGCCGGAAAGACCGTAGTCGGATAACATTGGTCGGAAGGATGGTAGTTGGGCAACGAAGATTGAAAAGACTATATGGTGGGAGTTGGAAGAATCTTTGTCATCATGCGAGAGAGGTCAGAAAGACTGCAGTCGGCGGGCAACGGATGTCGGTAGGACCTTAGTTGGCAACGATGATTAGAAGGACCGTATTGTACAGAGGTCGGGAGGACTGTAGTACTCGGTGGGTGATGGTGGTCAGAAGGGTCGTAGTCAAGTTGCTCGATTTGACTATAAGCATGTCATATTCGACGATCATTTGATTATCTAATTAATGCTTTAAACCCTCCAAACATGCTTTGGATCCTTGATTTGGGTTTATTTCAGGTCAGATTTGACTGATTTTGGTGCGTTGGGTTCATCTTTCCGAGATGTTGATTTTGAACGTGCACTTACTGTTTAAAATATGAAAATACATAGCTACATTTAATTTATTTTTCTTGTTTGGTTAGTTTATTCTAAGTCTACTTGAGTGTTTTCGAGATTTTTATTTTTATTTTGAGACGGAACAAGTGATTGACACCATAATCCACAAAATCATGAGTAATTTCTCAGCAGAATCATGAAATGCCTTTGATAATTTCAGTTAGTGCCTTTAATGCATATCTTGTATGCCTTTGATACTTTCAATTACTGCATGTGTTTTTTGTATTCATAAAGAACAGCATGCAATGAATTCCATAGAAAAAAAAATTTCTTGACTTTGGTGGCGGTTTTAACCGCCACAATAATACTAAATTGTGCCGATTTAAACCGCAACAATTCTATAAATAATATTTTTTAAGCAATTGGCAGCGGTTATTACCGCTTGAATTCTGTATAATAGTACCGGTTAAAACCACTGCAATAAGTAGCACTTTGCATTATCTACCCAGTGATCGTAAAACCGCAGCAGAATATCATTGTAGTGCATTGTAATCAAAGCGGACTTGCAGCGGTTCTAAAACCACTGCAAAGAAATTAGTAGCGGTTAAAACCGCCGAAGAAGGTCAAATTTTGTGCTGTCTTAGCACAATTTTCTTGTAGTTGATGCTCGATTATAATATATTCCAAGCATCATCCATATTATGTATAAATATGAACTTTTATTCGGTCCGGTGAACGTACGCTCCTCTACGTTCGGCTACCAATGTTTTAGCGCCACGTAGCATGTAGAAAAGTCGCCGACCCGACCCGCTGTTTTTTGGGTTCTCGCATGTGCGTTTTTTAAATTCTTGACGAGCCGAACAACATCTCATCGCCTTTTGGATATATTTCAAATACCTAGCAATACCGAGCAAATACCAAGTTGTACCTAGTTTTTTCTAGCAATACCGAGTAAATACTTAGCAATACCGAGCAAATCCCTAGCAATACCAAGCAAATACCTAACAATACCTAGCAAATACCGAGTTGTATCGAGTTGTACTGAGTTTTTTCTAGCAATACCGAGTAAATACCTAGCAATACCCAGCAAATCCCTAGCAATACCGAGCAAATCCTTAGCAAATACTCGGTACAACTCGGTATTTTCATGGTATTGGTCTTCACAGAGCGGTATTTCTCATTTTTGCAAAGCAATACCTAGCAAATACCGAGAAATACCGAGAAAATCGCGAACATAGCATTCCCGGGTTCCCCTCCGGGTCAAGTCGTCGGGCCGCGCGGTAAAGAGTTAGAGCACATGGCGACATGTTATTGGCGGCCGAACGTAGCTCTACGTCCGGTCAGAGGACGTAATAATTGTTCGTATAAATATATCTACTTCGTATATGTACTCTATTCTTCAAGGAACGAAAATATCATATTTTTTTTCTTTATTAGTATTCAATATTATTGATATATCATCAAAAATTCTTTTCATTAGATATGAATCTTTATATGATATTTAATGTGAAAACTTTTAAAATTAATTTATAATAGACAAACCTTAATTTAATTAATAAACTTATAGTTAAATTGAGCATCTAGAAGAGAAGAATATAATGACACAAAAAGAATTTCAATCTGACTCCAAATGAGTTCAAATCAAGCACTTGAAGTATAGTTGAAAACTTCATGTATCAATTGATGGTTTAAATGAGATCTAAGAATCTTATATGTTTATAATCAAGTTGAATGTCTCAATGATTGAGAAGAATCTAGTGAGATCAATATTACTTGAGGTCATATATGCTCTTTAATTTTAAAAGATTAGTCTATGATCAAAAGAATGAACCCAAGTCATCTTATGGAACAATTTGGGATTTTGGCTAAAATAACCAAAACATCACTCAAGAAACACATATTGCCCCCCTATAGGAATGAACCCAAGTTATCCAAGGGGGCAGCACCCCTTGGCGGGGTTTGATTTGATCAGTTAGGTCGCGGGGTCAAAGGCAGCTTTCCTGTAGGGGTTTCCGGTGGCAGCGCCCACAAAAAGAATTTTGGTTGTAATGTTATTTTTGAAATTCCGCTCATTTTTCGGCAACCTCTATTTGCCCTATAAATATGTTGTAAATGGCTTATGGTTTGTATGTCGTTTTTACTCCGCCTCTTCTCTATAGCGAAGTCGTTCTCCTAAGCTTCTCCACCATAGTTTTCACTATATTTGAGTTTTCCAAGTAAATTTTTTGTGATCGTTTGTGTTTACATATCGTGATTTATTATTTATCTTTGTGCTTGGTTCATCATTCCCTAATAATAACACATCTACACAATGTGTTTAATTCTGCTAAAGGGGAAATTGTCTAAAGACCATAGTATTTAAATTTTTTTAGGATAGGCAATTGCATAAAGCCATTTTAATAAAGAGTAAAAAATAGATGGTGGATGACAAACTACCTGAAGAACCATGTAATAAAGAGTAATAAAGAGTTTTGTTTTAGCCCCCTCCCCCGGGCTAAAGGGAGATCTGCCCCTATTCTTAGCAATGATTTGATAAGCTCAAGCAGTGGATAGTTATGGAAGCAAAAAATTTGCATGTAGGTTACCATTGATCAAATTTTCACTAAGCAAGTACATCTGGTACTTATTGAGGGTTACTTGCATACCTAAAGGTGCTTTGAAAAAAATGAACAGTCCAATTTACAAGTTCTTATTGAACAATAGTGCTACTATAAAACTTAATTCCTGGGAAGGATGGACTTGGATTTCTTTCCCCTACATTCCCCAGCTATGCATTTAAGATCTAAACCATCTGAAATTTTATTTCTAAATCCTCCTTTATTAATTCTTGGTGGTGCATGAGATATGGCTCTCTTTGGAGGAATGATAATAATAACTTAAAACCTTTTAAGAAAAACTCTAAAACCCATTAACACACTACTAGTAATTAGGGCTTTCGTCTATAACAGCGTTCTGCACCGCTAATCAAAAGCTTGCAATAGTTTACAATTTAAATGATTGCAAGACCACACGGCTTTATTAGAAGATCAAGAGTTATGATTGTTAGTTGCAAGTTTTCTTTTTGATGAATTATATATCTAAATTAGAAGATCATCTATTTTGAAGATGTTGGAGCCTAATTCCTTACAAATTTTTAATCTTCATCTTCCACTCCAAAATCATTATTGAGCTAAAATTCATTCAGAATTTCAAACATTCATTATATTTAATCACTGAAGCTATATCCTTATTTTTTACTTGTACTAAAGGATAGTTGGACGATTGTGACTTCACATATTAGTAACTACAATTAATTAGTGATAACATATTAAGATTAGTCTAATGATATTTTTGTAACTCATAAAAGACTCTACAAACTCTCAACCTCTCCAGCAAGCTCAACATGCATGAACCTCTCACTTCATAATTCTATGAATAAACTCATAAATTGTAATAGCCCAAATTTAATCATCGAGATATTGCTCATTTTGACCTAATGGCCTCATGACTCTGTCCTGTTTGTATAACTTCTAAGAGATTATCCACCCCAAAATTTCTCTTTCACGAGCATGCTTAACTAAGGAGTTTTTAATAAAATTCTGACCATTACATTAAAATACACAATGTTTAAGAGTTTAGCTTCTTTTTTACTTTAGAGATTTCACATCTACTTAAACATGAGGTTAATATGAATTGGTAAATTGCATTCAATTAGTTGAAATACATAGTTACTATAATAATAAAATAGTTTTTCAGCTAATAAAGCTGGCTTGAAGACATGAACTCCATGACTTTCCAAAATACCCGGAGATCGCCACCGTAGTCTTTGCGCTAAGGAATAATATTTTCACAAACAGAAAATGCCAAAGACCACCTCATCCATGACATATTTATTCCAGAAAAATTAACGATCGCATCACAATGTTTATTCTCTCTCTATGCTATCAAATGCCACATTCATGAGATTTATTTGGAAATGCTAGATCTTGCCCATATGCATGGAGAAATTATTACGTGTAGTCACTGGATTGTCCGGATCCAATAAGGATGTGCCACATCACCCGATACACATTGGTACACAATCAGATACATAGTACGTTTCGCGTCCTAACTAACCTCCATATGACATCCGATGATCGCACATAATAATTTCGCATATGAATGTAGATGATTTACAAAGGAAATTTTAGTGATTTGAAATTTGATTTTACACTATAAGAAACACAACGTTATTTTTTATGAAATATCTTTCAAAAACAAGAAAATGTGCAAAATTCATCGGCAAATTAGGTTTTCTGACAAATCATCAAATGTAACAAATTTAAGAATCAATGAGAAATAGTAGTATTGATATCAATAGACTGTCACAATTTACATAATTAGTCAGAATGTTCTTCTTGCATTGTATCACATCTACCCAATATTGCTTTTGAAAAAAAAAAAAGATTAGGTGTAGGCGTGTAGCTTACTTAAAATATGACTTTGAAATACATTCAACTCATCAAAATAATTCAAATAAAATGAGATAAAAAAGTTGAAAAATAATACAAGATTATTATGTTGAAAATTCAAACATATAATTACTAAAAAAAGTTAAAGAATTTTTAAAGGATTAAAAATTAGATGAATAGATAAAAAAAAAAAAAATCTAAAGAGGTTTATTCAATCAGAAGAGGGTTGCCATTTATTTAATATGTGACAGTTATAAAGAGGTTTAGGATGCCCATTAGCCAAAAAGTGCTCATTCAGGAATGGGAATTTCAGGTAAAATTCTCAATCCGAGCTCCCCTAGATAATACAGAAACCTTCGTCCTACTTCATTTTTCACATGTTTCACTCAAAAACGTAAAAAAATCACGTGTATATATAATATATATCACTGCAAGTCTGCAATCTCTTCGGCCATTTTGTCTCGTCTGTAGAGTGACAATTTATTAGTTTGAGATTTTTATCTTGTTTTTTTTTCTTCCCACTCCCTTCAGAATTGGCCAAAAAGCTGCAGTTTTTCAGCAAAATGTTTCTCCAACTCTTCTTCTTCTTCCTCCTCCTTTCATCTACGCCACTGTCTTCGTCTCAAACCAATGAAGAAACCCAGACCTACTTGGATTGCAGTCCCCGCCCTTTCATCTGTGGAGGCCTCAACATCAACATATCCTTCCCATTTCAAATAGATGGCCGGCCTCCTTCTTGTGGTCACCCCGGTTACGCACTTCGCTGTATTAAAAACACGACCTTGGTGACCACCATTAGCGACAGAGAATACCAGGTCTTAGCCATCGACTATGCCAACGTCCACATCGCCGTCGCCGACGCCAGATTTATCGGCAACTCCTGCCCTGTTCTCGCGGACAACACAACCGTTGACCTATCCTTGTACAACTACACAGACCTCGATAAATCTGTCACCTTCTTCATGAACTGCACATTTTCAGGTGGCCTTCCGCCGGGGCTTCACAACTTGAGCTGCTATGCGGGGAACTCCTCTTTTTATGTGGTTGACGATGGAAGCTCGAATGGTGCGGGGGAGAGCTGTGGATCAGTAGTACAAGTTGTGATGCATCAGGCGGTGGTGGATTTGGTGATGAAGGATGAGGTTGGGCTTGGTGATGCTCTGCAGCAGGGATTGACGCTCACCTGGACGGCCGGAGATGGGTGGTGCGACGCGTGCGTCGCCGACGGGGGGTTGTGTGGGTATAATTCGAGCTTGGTGAGTAAAAACATTTGCATCTGTGCTGGTGGCTCGTGTTCTTCAGGTATGGGTTTAGATCTCTTCGATGTTTTTTTTCCTCTTCTTTGGGATTCTGTTACGTGTTTGATGAAATGATTAGAAGATGAATAATCTTTTTTTGTTGAGAAACACTTGAGAGTGATAATAATCACAAATAAAAATCAAAATAAAAGATTATTATATAATATTCTAATAGCGGTCATACGCTAGCTGATGCTCAACTTGGTTTACGATATTTCGCTCTCCTAAGATTTTTCTCATCTTGGAGCTTTACACATAAATCAAATAGAGTTGTTAACTACTACTTTGCAGTCATGAAAGCCAGACAACATTAATCGTTTCGTTTGCAATTACTTGAAATATTGGCCATTTGAAGCAATAATTATATGGTCGTATTGTTATCAGCTCTAGGTGCATGAGATTTAATGATCATGAAGAACTTGCATTTTTAGGACAGTGGTGATTGAGGTAGCCTATTTTAAGGTGACAAGTGAAGAACTAGTAATCTGGAAAGTAGCAGTAAGAAGAATACCAGAAAAGTGAATGAAGAAGATAACAGAGACTGAGTATTTTTTTATTGATATGTTTCTTTTTGACAAGTCTTAATACTATGTTGATAAGGCTATATATAAGTGTAAAGTGTACAACTTCTGGTGTTTGCAGAGAATATCCTTAGGATGCAATGGGGCAGCTTTGGTAGTTGGACAATAGTGCACAACAGAGGTATCCTGAGAGGTTTGACTACTCTTGAACAGGTGGTAGCGGAGATGACAACAAAAAAGGGTGAGATGGTGGCTTACTTATCAGGCTATAGCCTATCACCGCCCCTCAAATTAAGTATCCAATGATTGGAGAGTTAATTTGTTGCGCAATTGTATAAATTGCAAGGGTGAGAGAGCTTTGATTGGTGATGTGCGCAGGTTGGTTGGTGGAGTGGACATGTTGTATTGTGATTTCGTTGTAGTGAATATTGTCGCAGATGAAATAATAGTCGATTTCTATGTGCTTTGTGCAAGCATGGAAGACGGAGTTGTTGGCTAGCTCTATTGCTAAAATTTTTTACCAATGAAGAGCGGTTACAACTGTGTAGGGGATGTGGAAATCCTGTAGCAGCTGTCGGAGCCAAACTATATTAGATGTAGCAGCTGCTTGTGCCCTATACTAAACTTTTGTTCAAGTTTTTGCTACAGTGGGTTGTTTTTTGATAATCTAGGATACTAGTGTTTTGCCTAAGTATGAGCATTAGCTAGTGGTAGATTTACGATCGTTGGGATCGGAGGCCCAGTCTGATTTGGAGTAGGAGTGTAATTCAAGATTGCTACGAGTGATTGGTAGGCCAAGATGAAGAGTACCCTTGATGTAGCAGAGTAGACATTTTATTTGCTGAAAATTTCTATTAAGTGGATGGTGCATGGATTAGCAGAGTAACTTCATTGCAAAGGCAATGTAGGGTCTGGTGATAGTTAGATATTACAATGATCCAATGGATCATCATTGCATTTTGTGGAGGGGGTTTTGATGGAAGCTGGGAATGGTGCAAGTTTGCACTCTTCAAGGCCAAACTTATGAAGTATATCCTTGGCGTATTGGGTTTGGTGGAGGAAATAAGAGTGAGGTGTAGAAGTCACTTGAATGTCAAGGAAGATAGTAATAGGTCCCAAATCTTTGAGTGAAGGTTGTTGTTTGAGGGCAATGATAAGGGTGGAAATGCGGGGATGGATTGTTGTCAGTGATGAGGATATCATTCACTTGGAGGAGAAGAAATATTTGAGTGGTGTTGTTGGAGTATATGAAGAGGGAAGGGTTGGAGGAGTTGCAGTGAAAACCTTGATTGAGGAGAAAAGTAGAGAATGTAAGGAACCATTGTTTGGGTGCCTATTTGAGGCCATAAATTGCTTTGTGGAGTTTGCATATGTGGTTGGGGTAATTTTGATCAATGAAACCAGTCGTTTGAGGCATGTTGATTGTTTCGGGAAGTGTTCCATGGAGGAAGACATTGGATATGTTTACTTGTTGTACCAACAAATGATTGTGAAGGGAATCTATGGGAGGAGGTGAATGTTTGGCCTTTTAGCCACCAAGTTGAAGGTTTTAAAATAGTCAACTCCATATTGTACTTAAAGCCTTGAGAGACGAGGTGGGCTTTGTATCGATCAATAAAGCTGTCAGGATTGAGTTGTGTGTTTTATATGTCCAACGACATCCCAAAATTGGATGATTGGGGGGAGGAGGAACTAGTAAACAAGTGCCTTGATGTTGAAGAGCTAAGAACAAAAATGGACATGGCTTGCCACCATTTATGGAGTTTGGAAGCTTGAGAATACCATGTAGGAGTGGGCTGAATGATTGATTTGGCGGCTAGAGTAAAGACTTGTTTTGGCTTTAGGATGCCATTTTTGCCTCTACACTGCATAGGATGTATGTTTGCTAGAGAGGGTGGTGATTAGTTGAGAGAGGATGAAAAGGGAGGTGATTCGGTGGAGATATTTGTTAGTTAGCTAGAAGAGGATGTTCGAGGTGATGGTTGTGGGATAAGGTCAGGTGAGGTGGGCATGGGAGTGTTTGTATAGGTGGAGGAGGTAGGAACTGTAAGTAGAGGCAAAGCAGAGGCCACAGTAGGCACTATGGCCATATTTGGTTGATATGTGAAGAACATTTATTGGAAAATGACATGATGTGAAACATAGATATGGCCAAAAATGGGTTCATAACTTTGGTAGCCTTTGTGGTTGGAGGAATAACCCAAAAAAAATGTATGCCTTGGATCGAGGGGCCAATTTATTTGGTGACAGTGGTTTCAGCCCAGGGAAATATGAGATGGGTGTAATGAGGAGGCTTTTTGTTGACAAGTTGGTAAGTAGATTTGGAGGTAGTGGATTTTGAGGGAATTTTGTTAATTAAATATATAGCAGTGAGTACATCCTTGATCGAGAAGGACATGGGAAGTTTGGCAGTGTGAAGTAGTGAGTGAGTAGTTTCGATCAGATGGCGATGCTTGCATTCTGAAATGCCACTTTTTTATGGAGTGTGGGGATAAGAGAGCTGGTGTGAAATTCTTTTCTTAGTGAGAAAGTCAGCAAGGGATCGAGAAAGATATTCACTACTGCCATTGAAGCATAAGGTTTTTATATGAGTATTCTATAAATTTTTAGCCATAATGATTAAATTAATTTATAAGATGGTGATGAGATTTGTAATGCTATATGACATAGAATGTTGGCCATTAAAATAGAAGCATACAATTAAGTTAAGTGTTGTAGAGATGAGGATGCTTAGGTGGTTGAGTGGATTTACTCTTAGAGATAGAATGTGAAACAAGCATATACGTGAAAAGGTTGGAGTAGCTCCAATGGTAGATACAATTAGAGAGAGTTTCCATAGATGGTTTGGTCACATAAAGCATCGGCCTTCCGATGGCCCAGTTAGGAGATTAGATGTATTAGATTTGACATATGTTAAGAGAGGTAGAGGTAGACCTAAAAAGACTTGGTTAGAAAATATTAGAAATGACATTTTTTATTAGATTGAAATTAGAATTTGACTCTTACATGATGCAATGGAGAAAAAGATTCATGTAGCTAACCCCACGTAATGAGACAAAGGCTTAATGATGTTGTTGTTGTTATAGCAATGAAGTCACTGGTGGAGGGAGGGGCCTATAAATAAAAAAAACATTTTCTATGGAAAAGTTGCTGTGATGTTTACTAGCATTTAATATGAAAAAAATGGAGATCTCATTCCATGCAAAATTTTTTGAAACAACCTAGGCTTTGAAATTTTTGGCAACTTTCCAATGTTTTATTGTTTATTTGCAAAGAGAGAGCATTTGGTTTTTTGACCTTAATAGGTGCATATCAGTTCTACTATTAGAGAGTTGTCGGAGATGATTTGGTCACATAAAACATTAGTTTTCAATGATTTGGTTAGGAAAACAGATGTATTAGAGATGATTTATATTAAGAAAGCCACATATGTAGCTCGAAATATGAGCTCGAGCTCGACTCGTCTCACGAAACGAGTCGAGTCGAGCGGCTCGTCGAGCTCCTGCTCTCGCGGCGAAGCTTGCTCCCACTCTCGCTCTCGTGGCGAAGCCCGCTGCCGCGACCCGCTTTTGCTCTCGCGGCGAAGCCAACTTCCACGACCCGCGAGCCGCTCTCGAGGCGAAGCCCGCTGCCGTGACCTACTCTCACGGCGAAGCCCAATGCCGCGACCCTCTTTCGCGGCGAAGCCCGCTCCCATCTCTCGTGGTGAAGCCCACTGCCGTGACCCACTCTCGCGGCGAAGCCCACTACCGCGACCCATGCCCCGCTTTCACGGCGAAGCCCGTTCACGATCCCGCTCTTGCGGCGAAGCCTGCTGCTGCGACCTGCTCTCACGACGAAGTCAGCTCCCACTCTCATGTTCAAGCTACTCGACGAGCTATCGAGTCGAGCAATCGAGTGTTCGAGCTCGATTAGCCGTCTAGCTAGAACTCGTGTTCGAGCTCGACTCACGACCTTGATAAGCTAGACTCGTCGAGCTCGTTAACGAGTTGAGCCCGAGCTAGCTCTCGAGCCGGCTTGACTCGGTTGCACTCCTACCCATGGTAGATATTTATATATTCTAATCTCTAATGACCATGTTATTTACATTCTTAAATTTTATCTTATAGCTCATCTTGACACCGGTAATAAGATGACAAACATAACTATTTTAATTTAGGCCCCCCTAAATAAAATTTCTGACTCCGCCACTAGATGAAGTTAATTATTTTGGTGGAGGTTTTGGATTTGTTATGCATTGTGGATAAAGCTAACTGTATTTGCTTATTTGAAGAAATTATCAACAATGAGTATATAAAATTTGAAGCCTTTAAATGTAGGCGCTGGAGATGGCCCCCAAACAACAGTATGAATCTTATAATTTTGTGGTAACTAAAACTCTAGGTAAGAATGACAGATTGTGACTTTTAGCTACACTACAAGAAAAGCATAGAAAAGGCCGAGAGGGAGGATTACATGAAAATTTTATAGTTTTAGCTAAATTAGATAAAACTATTTAATGCGGGTGACTGAGACGTGCATGCCAAAGAATTAAGGGGCTAATGTTTGATTCAAGAACTTTAGGTGATGGCTTAGTTCTGGCTTTGAGAAGAGGATATAATTCATTGTTGTTGTGATTGTGAAGGAGAACTTGATTGGTTTGAAGGTCCTTTATGATAAAGCTGGATGCATCAAAAGAGACAGATCAATTTTCATTTGATGTTAGTTTATGGATGGAGAGAAGATTGTGAGAAATAGATGGAACATGAAAAAGATTATGAAGAATAAGCTTACGGTCAAGCATGGGTGTGGGAAGGAGACCGTGACCACTGCTAGTGATCAGATGGTTGGTGCCATTTTCTATTGTACGTATGTCACGACCATTGTATGCAGTGGGTTGCTGAAGATTTAAGATGTTTGTAGTGAGATGGGTGGAGGCTTTGGAGTCCAAGAACCATTTGTTTTTAGGCGGATGGTGGTGTTAGTAGAGACTTGATAGTGAATTTGGTGGGGGATTATTGTATTATAGGCCACATCAGTGCAAGCAGGTGATTGTTGTATATCTCAGTTTGTCGCAGATTTGATAGAGAGGTCTAGAAAAGGTAGACGAGCTAGCTCGCTTGATGGTTGGAAGAGGATGGCAAGGACAAGAAGATGGGTGAGGGTTGGAGCGACCCCCATTGTAGTGAGAGAAGCAGCATCTTGTTTCCTGTAGAGTGATGGATGGTAGGTCAAAGTGATTTAGTTTGAGTGTTTCTGTGGTGAGATTAATTTACTCACTATAGAGAAGGGAGTTGTTGACCCCTACAGTGAAAAAAAAAACAAAAAAAAAATTTAAATCAAATCCACGTACCTACCGTCGCACGTCGTCGCCATAACTTCGCACGTCGTCGCCGCTCTTTGCACGTCGAGGCCACGCTTCGCGTCATTTCTCCCCACCATCGCTGGCACGACTCATTCGAGTCGTTAAAAGCTCGAACGCTTCCTCTTCTCCCGTCCTCTTCCTCTCGATCTCTCACCTTCTCCGGCTCCTTCGTGATGTCGACTGCGCTCCTTCGACGACACCTCCTGTAGGATCGGAAGTTAAGACATCTTGATCGGAAGCAAGGGGAGCTCGTTCGCTGTGAAATAACTTTCTTCCTTTGGCGCGCTTCCTCGACTCCTCCAACGTTGTCCGACTTCACTCGCTCCTTTGACGAATCCCATTCCTATCGGATCGGGAGTTCGACATTTTGATCGGAAGCCATACAGGAGCTCGTCCCTTCTCCGACCCCTCCGTGCGGCTCGGCTTCGCTCCTTTGACGTCGCCCCTTTGCCTGTAGGATCGGAAGTTACGACATTTTGTTCGGAGGCAGCCACGGGAGCTCACCCGCAGAGAAGGTAACTTGCTCCCTTTCATGTGCTTCCACGGCCAAATCCCCTAAATCCGTCGACCGAAGATTTTAGGGATTTAAAATTATCATTATTTTATATATAATTAATTAAAAATAATATTAGATATAATTAATTTGATTTAATTATAATTAAGCATACTAATTTTAATTAATTATTATTGATTATATTTAATTATAATTAATTAATTATATGTTAATTATTTTTAATTATAATTAATCAATAATAATCATAATCACTTATAATTAATTAATTTTATTTTAAATGATTATTTTTATTTTTAACTAATTATTGATTATTAATAATTAAATATAAATAATCAAATTAATTATAAATTAAATATTTTTAATTATAATTAATTAATATTAGAAATAATTAGTTATAATTAAATTTAATTATGATTAATTATTTATTTCTAATTAATTATCTAAAAAAAAAAAGAAGAGAGGACCCTCTTGCCTTGGTCCACGAGCCTCAGTCGCCGTCGGAGTCGCCAAGATATAATTTCTGACTTAAATCCTGTCCTCGACGTGCTTGACACACCGGTGGACCCCCTATACGCGCTCTTGTAGCACGGTGGAGGAAAATCCGATGCGATGAGTGCGACGAGGCGGGTAAGCCCTATACACGCTCTTGTAGCGTGGTGGGGATGATCCTCGACCTCAACACCGACACCGCCGACACTGCTACGCAAGGTATAATTCCTAAAACACAGATTCCTCATTCTCGTCGTTTGCGGCGGACCGACAAACTCCCTATACGCGCTCTTGTAGCACGGTGGGAGGAAATCCGGTCCGGCGCCTACGACGAGGTGGGTAATCGCCTAAAATTCCATTCTCGACGTTTGCAGGGGATCGGGGAACCACCTATACGTGCTCTTGTAGCACGGTAGGAGGGAGCCCGGTGCGAAGCATACAACGAGGTGGGTAAGTCCTATACACGCTCTTGTAACATGGTGGGGAGTCACTACTGTTCTGGTACGGGTACTGTTGAAGGCCCCATACACGCTCTTGTAGCGTGGTGGGATGAAAATTTGTACGGCCGAGGTGTCACGGACACCTATTATACACGCTCTAGTAGCGTAGTGGGAAGGCCCAGTTCCCCTATTTTCCCCCAAACAGGGGATATGTCGGGGTGTTGCCAAATTTTTTACTGAAATGTACAAAAAGACTTGAACAATATAAAGACCTCACTTGAGCAACAATACAGAGGACTCGTACTTGAACTGAAAGCATAAAACTTGGACTCAAACGAACAGTGGACTTGAAGACTTGTACTGGAACACAATTCAAAATGAATTCAATTCAAATTTAAACAAAATACAATTTGGAATTCAACATAATACAAGGACCTAACCAAAACATAGAACTCAAACTTGAATAAAATGTGGATAAAGGAAACTCGTACTTGAGTTTGGACTTAACTTGTGAGCTTTTGAGCAGAATTTGAACTTGACTAAATCACATACAAGGGAACTCAAGTTCAAATGAACTGAATGCAAGATAACTCAAGCTTGAACAAACTATAAACAATCAATTTGAACACGTGCTTTGAGCTCGTATTTGAACTTGGGCTATACGACATCAAGTAGGGACTTGTGAACTTGATGAATTCAAGTCTGAATGAAATTGAACTTGGATTCAAAAACACATGCAAAGATCAAAACTTGGATCACACATGAGGAAACTCAAACTACAAGACCTCGATGCACAGACTCCTACAACAGTCCCAACAAAGTCAATGCACCGTACCTGTAAGAGGCAGTAGACAATTATTTACACAACTACAAATACTTCAAAGTACCCATGCACCTACACTATAGTTTGTATACACATAGGTACACAATGGGGTACGTCTAAATCAATATAAAAATCACCCGCATGGGCCCCGGCAAGCGTGTTATTGGTACACACGTGACGCCTAGAGATGCTGTGCGGGTTGATAAGTGAATTATAGTTCGAACCTGATTCTTCTATACGGATCAATAGAAGTCGACAGGGTTCGAACCTTTAAATGAATACACGGTTGTAGCGACAAGTGTATTTGTTTCAATATATTCATATTAGGCCTTCAAGGCTTACAGTCAAAAGAATTCACTAAACAAAAGGCATAAAGCCTACGAGAAACCCGATCCCCTATCGTTAAGTTGATAGGGTCGATAGGGTTCAATCAACAAAAAAGAAATGACCCCAAACACCCCGATGATGGACGTATTAAATGTTTATCTCTACCGGAGGAGTTCACAAATATTTTCAAATATCTCCCAAAAGTCCATTCAAAATACAAGCTCCACCCAAAAAAACCAAAATTTTAAAAATCCTAAAATCTAGATATTTAAATTTAAAATAAATTCATCAATCACTTAAAGCAAATCCATCCACCCTCCGCAACAGTTTGTCGAGGTGGATAAATTAAAAATTACTTCAGCTCACAAAGAGCCAAATGCCTAGTCGAAAGTATCACTATAATTCATTCTCAAACAATCTCCTACCAGTAAGGACGTGATACGTGTCCTCTAACCGGCGGTCTGCCGCGAAATAGCACTGCAGGTAAACGGTTATGACCTGGGGCCCTCTGAACCGAGTGGTTTTGCCGCCAAATGACACCACGAAATATCGGTTATGGCCAGAGCCAATACGTTTCTTATTGATATCAAATCCTTGAGATATGAATCAATAGGATATGATCGATAGGGCACAAAGCCCTCTGTTAGCTAAGGTGGATTCAAATTTGTGCCCTTAGACAAACATCCAACCCCGATCTACAAGGTCCCCTTGAACGAAGCAACCCATGGCTGCCGACAAGGATCCTTCTATCAGGTTGGGTCGATTACCTCCTATGACTAAGTAGACCAGGGACCACGATGGCCCGGGACGACGGAACCATGGGATCTTGATCGAGCCCATCATCCATTCCCCCACCATCCGCTTTAAGTGTAAGATGGTAAAATTTTCTATTTTAAATATCAAACTTTTTAAACCTTTCCAAATACCCAAATTCTCCAAACCCATTGTTGCTACTATATGCCAGATAACACGTATCTCTACGTATCTGATCGATGACTAGCCTTAATCGAAAGTTCTCTCTCGTTACCGGGAGGGGTAATTAACTATAGGGGCTTGCACCTTTAGGAAACCAGAACTCAGATCATAAAATCCTCACAAATGAGGGCGAAATCCTTAGGTAGTGTCTTATCTACAAACCCATCTGCCTTCCAAAATTTACCTCGTAACTTATTCAGTTAAAACTCCCTCGCCGAATAAAAGAAAAAGCGCGGCGGGGAGGTTGGGGCCGAATTTTCGGAGCCCACAGGAGTAGAGATCATTAATCCTAACCGGTGTTAATTTGTTGTGAATGGTTGTTTTAAAGGATTGGCAGGCAGAGGCAGGGATGTTTAACGTTTAGACGATACCATCTTTAGGATTGATATGGGAGCCTACTGTGGTGATATTATCAACAAGGGTCTTGATATTATAGAGATATTGGGTCATTGTGAGGTCCTTCATGAAGACATTGTGTAGCTCATTTTTGAGTTTAATGACTCTTGAATGATTTGTGGGTTGCATTCTTTTCTCCAGTGTCTGCATATTTCAAGACATAAATGTAGTTTTAGGTTATAGGGAAGGATAATCGGCGATATGGTGGAGAATAGGGCAGCAGACAAATTTTGATCAAGCAGCTACTAGTAGAGTAGGCATGGTTGGATGTGATTTCGTTGGTGGGTAAGAGGAGGTGTTGACGGATTTACCACTGAGAAAGCAATCAAAAGTGGCTGGTTGAAAACATCTTCATGTTTTGGAGTCTCCAAATAGGATTGTTGTCAGTATTGAGCTGGATGTGAACTATTTTTTTGAGGTTGTACATGAAGTATTTTAGAGAGGAGGGTATAGGATTTTCAGCTATGGTGTTAGCAAGTGTTTGAGAAGATGTGGGCGTGGTAGTTGAAGTTCTGGATGAGTTTGCCATGAGAATGAGGAGATTGTATACAGCTGTTGAGCTTAATGGAGCTCTGATACCATGAAGAACTAATAATCTGGTAAGCAACAGTAAAAAGAATTGTAGAGAAATGAATGAAGAAGATAATAGAGCTGAATATTTTTTTGTATTGATATGTTTCTTTTTGACAAGTCTTAATACAATGTTGATAAGGCTATACGTAAATTTAAAGGGAACAGCTTTTGGTGTTTGTAGAGAATATCCTTAAGATGTAATGGAGCATCTTTGGCAGTTGGACAGCATTGCACAACAAAGGTATCCCGAGAGGGTTGGTTGCTCTTGAACAGTTGGTAGTGGAGATGACAACAGAGCAAGGGTGAGATGGTGACTTGCTTATCAAACTGTAGCTTATCAACAAGGACTATTGAGATACATATGAGACTGAAAAATAATTCAAATTGTGTTTTTAATGTACTATTAGTAAGCATTTGTGTTTATTTATGTTTATTTGCTATGATATTATGCTCAAATTGAGCTACCGTTGCTTCCTTCTCCCAATAATTTTCTCATCTTGGAGTTTTAACTTGTGAATCAAGTAGTGTTGTTTACGAATTTACCTAGTAACTTTGATTGAGTTGTTTGTAATTAGTTACATATTTAACCATCCTTTAGAAATAATTACATGATACTGTGATATTATTGGTTCAGTTTGAATGTTGTGCTTACGATTGTGCGCTTCTGTATCTATGCAGCTGGCAAAGATCGAGTCACCAGGAAAGTTTTAGAAGGTACTTCTCTATTCTATTCTTCAATTTATTTTCATAAACCTTTCTTCTACTCATTTAGATTTGTTTGATGTGCTTTAGCTTTGTCCTGTCTGATGGGAATAAACTTAGCCAATCTACTTTCCTAATTCATGTTATGGATTTATGGCAGAGAACTTTATAGAAGACTACATAAAAAACTCTTGTCATGATTTGTGATTTTCTTAAATGACTTTCTCAAGGGCTTGAATTGATTAAATAATTAGTCCATTTCTTATCGTTTTTTATGTCTAAAATAGTTTCTATTGTTAGCTTTGGTCAACTTTAGTGTGGCCATACTTTTTCACTTTCTTTTCAATGTAAGATGTAAGTGGAGGCTTTCGGAGTTTCTGATCTGAATTCCATTGAACATGGGCCAAAGAACTTGTGCAATATATGTAGTGCGACTTTAATTATGAAAAATATTTTGGGGTATCTATGGTTGTAGTGAATGATTGGATAGGCCCAATCCTTGAGCTCACCATTGATCCGAGCGAGACTGCGGGGGTGGCAACCTCACTGTATTAACCTTTATTACTTCTCACATATATTTATATTATTGAAATTAATATTTTATTATTATGTCTCATTTTGCACTTGTTTTTCACCGTAGTGATTTTTTCTCCTCTGCCCATAATTTTTACTTATCTAGGATTTTACGCATAAACCTATGTCTTTTTGCTTTGTATTTTGTTGCTATTGTTTGATATTTTCCTTATAGAGGCAATTAGCTTTTTCTCCATGTGGTTCCAGTTTGTCCTTTTGTCAGACTGGTGATTACAATAATATTTTCGATGGTTATATCGAATGCTTGAAAGATTTTAATATTAAATGCATGTAAATTTCCTTTATAATTTAATAGTTTGAAATAATTTTGTTTTTGGAAAATAGGAATTAGAAGGACAAAGGATAACAACTATTGGATACCAAAAAAACTCCTATAAACAGGAGAGTAAAATGACATTGTAGTTATTTACCACCATAAAATTTAAGCATACAAACAACCAATGAAGGGAAGGTAATTTTGATGTGGGAAACACATAATTAAAAAAAAATATCATAGGACATACCCCATATGACAAATTCCACTGCTAGAAATTACATGTGTTTACAAGTCTCGTCCCCATTTGAAATTCTAGAGACAAGCTAGTGCGAAATTTAAAGCAAGAAGGTACTAATCAGGTGGTCTTCATAAGGTGGAGGTTTCTTGTGTAAAGTTTGATAATATCAAGAAAGTGGATTTATTCAAGAACCCATGATGTATGTGAGCTTTGTGTCAAGGGGGTATTGAATGTCAACAAGGGGGATCAACCAGAAATCCTTAAGGGTAAATGAGCTATATGAAGTAGAGTTAATCATTTGATCTTCAATGAAGTAGACTAACTGCATGGCAGTGGAACTGATGTCAGCTATAGTACTTGAATGGTTGTTAATATAAATGTTTTGTTGATGAATGGAAATTGGATTTCTTTTTTTAACAAGAATTATGCACATCATAATGGATGAAGGGATGAAGGCTTTTACAAATAGCATTTTTTTAAAATTATGAATTCTCAGAATAAATTAAACCTAAGGCTTATTATTATTAGTACGCTTTTCCATAGTCAATTTATGAATATCAGTAATATTGTTGGTTCTTTTCTAGATTGAATAGGGGTTGTTGTTATGCCTGGAATCTTATTGTGTTGATCAATAGGGTTGTTATGTTGTCTCAGATCTCAAGTTTGTTGTGCTTGCTGGGGGTGCAGGGGGTGCCTGCTTGGATATGGGTACTTTGCAAAGAAATTTTTTTTTTTCGTTCGTATAATGCTCGGGTGCTGCGCACCCAACCACTTGACTTTCTCTTGTATTTTGAGTGTATGAAAACATAGAGAATGGTGCATGTGAGAAGAGAAGCAAGAAGAGAAATCTGTATTTATTTCTCCCAATTTTCATAGTTATTTTTGTGTGGTGTTGCTACGTGTTTTTTTTTTCCTTTATTGAATTTTTTTAATGTTAAATCCTAATGTCCTTTATTTTTCCGCTGCTTTTACAGTTTTACTTTCTTGTTTGTTTCATCATTGTGGTGTTGACTCCTCATCCTTAACAATTGTTGCGTATACTTCATCATCAAATTTCATGCAGATGTGGATCAAATGAAATAGCCTTTGGTTTGATCTAAATGACCACTAGATTTTGTGAAAACCTAAATGACCACCAGATTCAATCTTGGTTAGGCATTGATTGATGATAGCATTTAATCGTTGTCATCACCAACTTGGTTGGGCATTGATCGATGGTAGCATTTAATCGTTGTCATCACCACTTCATTTAGAGATTCGAAAGTATAGTGATGTTCATAAAAACATCATAATTAATACGTCATCACAAAATTAGCTTGATCGGGCACGAATCTCGAGGCAAAAGCTAGTTGGAAACTTCAAAAATTAATTTTGGGAGCACCCGAACTCCGATTTCAGTGAGCTTACAGTCAAACTGAGCGTCTCGGAAATACGAACCCAACGACACCAAGATCAACCCAATCCGAGCCCAAATGAGTCCAAATCAAGGGCTCAAAGCGCTGTCGGAAGGTTCAAACCGCAATTTGAGTTACCAAACGGTCTCCGATTTTGACGAGCTTATACTCGAATCGAACGGCTCGACAAGACGAATCCAACGAACCCAAGATCGTCAAATTCTGACATCATTAAGGCCTTCAAATGCCCAACGAACTGTGCATGATCAAAGGATTCAATATCGGCCGTCCATTCAAAATACTCCCAATTCACCCCTGATCTCATGCCTATTTACGGGCTATGCCACTCCAGAAAAACTTTAAATAGAGCCCTCATTCTACACCAAAGGGAGGAAGGGAAGAGAGAGAAGAAGAAGAGGAGAAAGAGGAAAAGGAGATTCCTCACATCCTCGACCACCACCGGAGCTCTTCCTGCCGCCTAAGGATGTCGGAACTCTGCCGGATATTCAGGAGAACTCCAAAATTCTGCCCAACTTCCATGGGATGTTGAAATTCTTCCCAATTTACAAGAGAGTTCTCTCCTGACGCCGAAATTCCGCCCAAGTGAAGCCGGAGTTCTCCTCTGCCGCCAAAGACGTCGGACTTCTATCCGATGTCGGACCTTCCCTCTTCGCCAAATTTCTACCTGACGTCAGACTTCTACCGGTTATCGGACTTCGCTGAACGTCTATGCGAAGATGCATTTCTTTCCATTGCTGGACTTCTACCTGATGTTGTTCTTCTGATCTTCGTCGTCAGTCTACAGTCCTTCCGACCTCCATCGCCAGCTGACTACGGTCCTCCTGACCTACGTCGCCCGCCGACTGCAGTCCTTCTAACAAAGCGAATACGTCGATAGTAGCTCTTTGTATTTACATCATGTAATGTACTCCATAAGATATACATCAAGCTAAGGCCTTCTCCCAAGGAAGGGCCTCATTTGTAATCAACTGCAAATACTAGTGGATTCGTTCAAATTGGGCTAGGCCTCGTGGTTTTTCCCCCTTTTACAGGGGTTTTCCACGTAAAAATATTGGTGTCTCATAAATGATAGACCCTCTCTCCTTATCTGATTGCGTGCCGGATTTTCGTACAACACTAAGACGATAAACTTTATATTTCCTACCGCCGCGAATACTCCTGGACGCAACAATAATAATTCTAGTGGTTCAAATTTTTGTGGTGTGGATCGACAGAAAGAATATAGAGATGTGCCTCTTCATTGCCCAAATTCAGTGAAAACCTAAATGCACGCCAATAAATAAAATGAACTCTTCCTCTTAAATGAAGATCATTATTACAAAATTAGCATCTAAGGTGGAATGCTTGCTTCATTTTAATTCTAAGAAGTTCAATGAGATTTCTAAAATATTAATGATCAAATGGAGGCGCATTGTGCTCCACGTCAACTAACGCCAATGCCTTAGTAGCTAAAGTTGACGGCATGCATTTCATCAACACCTACCTCCTTACACTGACACAAGTTATTGTAATGAAGAAGACAATTGACTTTCGGTGGGGCAATCTAGTTTGGGCCATTTTGGACTCCAATTCATTTGATTTAAGCATACATGGATTTCAACTGAATCTTTAGACCATGGTAAGCCAATTTGAGCATTTTTTGAGACATATTCAATCACTATGAAGCCACTCAAGTCAATCAAGATTTATGCTTTATATTAAAAATTTTGCCTGATCAAGTAATAATTTGTATATTCCTAGTAGCGATACTGTAAACTATTATTTTTAAAATATAAATGAGTGAAGGATTACTAGTAAATTAGCAAACAAGAAGAATTTTAATTTATGTTGAAAAAAAAAACAAGAATCTTCTAGTTATTTTATTTCACTTGATCTTCTTAGACACCTCTTTAGTTTTCCCTTCGACCAATCTCCTGCTTCATCCTTAAATTGAATCTCTTCAAATTATTGAGCCGTATTTCCCAAAACAAGCAAAAATTTTAGGTTGTACTCTAAGGTGAAGATTATAATTTTTTTGTTGTGAAAACAAAACCATGGTGGTGTCTTTGTTTTGTTCTTTGATATCTTTTTATGTATGATTTAATATTGTGCCCTAATTACTTGTTTTATACCGTCTTTTCTTCTCAAATAAACCCTTTGCTTAGAAGTTGTACATCTACAAAGAGGTCAAAGCAAAAAAAAATTTGAATCTAATGCAAAACCAATAAGTTAAAGAGTTTGATATGAAGCCTATCACATATAATTGTAAACTATATTATAAATAAGATTTTTGAGATTGTGAAGTTGAAAGGGATCAAAGTTGGGCCTATTAAACTAGTGGTCATTTCTATTTCAATACAAAAGCTTAAACCTATATAAGAGAGGGCAAATTATGTAGTATATCTACACTGACATATTTTCACCTATCCATAGTCGAATTAAAGATAAAGGCTCATGTGCCTTAAAATCTCCTCTTCTCAAGAGAGCTCTCCACATGTGCTAACATTCTCCATCTGGAAGTTTTTCTAAAGTCATCAAATATTATGCATCAAATATACTATGAAATCTTGCTCAACTATGGTAGAATGCAGCGAAAAATCATGGAAGCTACATCCTGCATGAACTATTTGATCTCAACTAAATTGTTGGTTTTAATAGCACTTGCTAGGACGTAAAACTGAGGGGAGGGGTAAAGTTGGGAAAGACCAAAGTTTAAGCCTGTGGAGAGCAACAACCACTTATTATTTGTTTACCACTATATTTTTTACCTATATATTTTGTGAGATTAAGATTTTGTTTGAGATGACTTTTTTACTGCTTCTTAAAGCAGCTTTCTAGCACAAAAATTAATTTTTTTTTTTTAAATTGCTTTAAGAAGTAAGAAAGCTGTCCCAAATGAAACCTTAACCTAATACCTAAAACTAAAGTCTGTCTTTTCGTTGAAGGATTATTTTTTCCCCTTATTTCTAATAGCTACTTTGTCGGCCTTTAAGCTTCAAGTTTTTGCGACATTAGTATCTCTTCTTAAAAGATTGAAATTTCAGCTTCTATATAACTGAAATAGTTGGGTGGTGGTCCTTACTGTATCTTTTCAGGGAAGACACATTTAATGTTGTGTGAAGTTAGCGGATCACTTCAAATGTTAAGTATTGTTGACAATATACTTAGTTCACTGAAATTGGAAAGATATGTTCCGCATAAATTTTCCAACTTGTACCATGACACTTGCCGCATGCAGTTTCTGATTCTCTCTATGCATTTCATGAACTTTAAAGACAAAATCATGTTCAGTATTAGCACAGCCCACTAATTTCTTCACTCAATCATCATATAGGTGATTTGACTGATCAGCTTCCACTGAAAATGCAAAAACTCAATAGACCCTCATGATTCTGATACGGAGGTAGAGGCAGCAGCCCCAACGGTTGATTTGATGGGGTCTAACAAGGATCTAATTATAGAAGGGGATTAATTAGGAAAGGAATTTCATAATTTAAATTAAAATAAGAGGGGGAATTAATTAAGGCAGAAAGGCTGAATTAGGAGGGAAATATTTTAGGAAAGGGGGCTAAGGAGGTGGGAATTAGGAGGAAAATATATTAGGAAAAGGGGCTAAGGGGGTGGGAGAGCTTATTTAAGGGGAATTTTAGGGTTATTTTGTTTTATACAGAATTTGGGTTGTGTTGCTATATTTTTCTTTTGTGAGGACTAATGGCGTCTAGGGTTAGCGGGACAAACGATCTACCTCTCTAATTTTATATTGATTGTATCTTTTATTTTTTGTCATGTTATTAATAAAAATCAGCCACTATTCCCCCAAAATCTGCTGTTTTTTACTTGTTTTTTTGTGGATTTTCTACCGTGGTTTGCTTTTTTTGTATCCAAGGCGCATCAGATTCAACAGGAAAAAAACTATACAGTAAGCAACGAGATGGGCCGACTTATTCTACAATCCACGTTGAGGAATGTAAATCAACCTTGAGGTTTATACTTAACAAACTCGTCAAATGTAATCATTTCATTTTTACATAAAATAAAAAAAGAGCGAAAATTGAATTAGTACTTTCTAAAATGTGCCACAATGCATGCAACCAAATGGGCCTTTTGGTAAAATAAATGAAAATTCTCTTCCATTTGTACTTGAATTAAGGATAATATTGTTTTACAATACTTAGAAACATGAATTGCCTTGACAACCATTTATATCCAAATAAAAAGCATTAACCAACATTTATTTTGGAAATTGCACCCAATCAAAGAATGCCGTGCATACTATGGATCGTATGAGCATAAATGTACTTTCATTCCCTTGTGCAAAAGAAAAAGATAAGAATACCATTATACCAAGGAGGAGAAATTACTTTGGTTCTAAGTATTGGGAGCAGATATTTTTACATTATCTTTTCAACCGATAGTCTTTAGGCTATCATAAGCTTATAAGTTCTCTTTATTCTTTTTTTTATTTGGTCAAATCTGACTTTTGTTCACCACCATATTGCAGGTTTAACTTTAGCTTTTGTGTGCCTCGTGTTGGCTTGCATACCATTCTACTACTACATTTTTCAAAATAACAGATTCAACAACTTTATCTTCTGGAAGAAGAACAATATAGCTCAAACCATTGAAGTCTTTCTAGATACTTGTGAATATCTCGGTCCAAAAAGATACAAGTATTTAGTTTTGAAGAAGATAACCAAATCTTTCTCAGAAAAATTAGGCCAAGGTGGCTATGGTGCTGTGTTTAAAGGTGAATTTCCTGATGGCCGTTTGGTGGCTGTGAAGCTCTTGAACGATGCGAAAGGAAATGGTGATGAATTTGTTAATGAGGTGGCTAGCATTGGTAGGACTTCGCATATTAATGTTGTGAGTCTCATAGGCTTCTGTTCGGAGGGTTCTAAAAGAGCTCTTGTATACGAGTTCATGTCCAATGGCTCATTAGATAAGTACATCTATTCAGAGAATTTGAAATCTACTCTTGGTTGGGAAAAACTATACCAAATAGCAATTGGCATAGCTCGTGGACTTGAGTACCTGCATCGTGGTTGCAATACTCACATTGTACATTTCGACATCAAACCACACAATATACTACTTGATCAAGATTTCTGTCCAAAGATTTCTGATTTTGGTCTCGCACAGTTGTGCCTTAGAAAAGATAACATATTTTCTGCTATAGATACAAGAGGAACTGTAGGATATATTGCTCCAGAAGTTTTCTCCAGAAACTTTGGAGTTGTCTCCAGTAAGTCAGATGTTTATAGCTATGGGATGATGATATTGGAAATGGTTGGAGTAAGAAATACCTCACCTTCGTGCAATAAGAGTGACAGTGAATACTATTTTCCACATTGGATTTATGAGCATTACCATCAAATTGGCCACATGGAAGGTTTCAGTGTAACTATTTTGTCAGAAGAGATTGCAAAGAAGATGATTTTGGTGGGGTTGTGGTGCATCCAAACAAATCCTGGGAGTCGGCCATCGATGAGCAAGGTGGTTGATATGCTGCAATGCAGCATTGATGACTTGGAAATGCCACCAAAGCCAACACTTTCATCTTCTTAGTATCATTTTGCTCTGTTCGAGGTAACTCTTTCATGCTATTTTATTTTGCAGATTTTCTTAGTTATTATTTAATGGAATGTGTTGATCTTCTGTAGGTGGCATTCTGATAATTTGGGGAAGGTTGGAGCCTAGAATCAATCGCTCCATCAAACGTTTATATGAAGCTTAAAGCCGCACGATCCTAAGTGATCAACAAGCCTTGTTATTATTTTTGCGGCAGCTTTCAAACAAATGCATCCGCGTTTTTACTATAAATCATTGTTTGGCCTAAAGGAATTGAAATAGATAAATTGGAGATTAAAAAAGGTTAAAGAATTTAATTGAAAATACTTTTCACTTATTAGGCGAGGATAAATTGGGTGAGAAAATAATAATTATTATTTTTATTAAGAAAATAGCTAAGAAATGAAGTATGAACAAAGCCTAATTGTATTTAAGCTTCAGTTTTACAGTGGATGTGTTTCTTATCTTAAACACTTGCCTTGGTTTCAGGGAATTTGAAAGATGCAATCATTTTACTTGCATTATTTTGAATATTTTTATTTCAATTGATATTACATCGAAAATGTGCGAGACCTTTTTTTTTTTTCTTCCATCGACAATTTTGTATTCAATTTTCATAGAAAATAATAAAAACTTTATCATAAGATATTAAAACTTAGTTTTCATAAATCAAATAATTTTTTTTTTCTTTTACTCATATTTTTTTGTTGTGTGCCTGAACATTTGCGGTGATTGAGAGATGATGAGTTTAATGTCCTAATTTTATATGAAGATCCAACATAGACAAGATAAGAGAGCACTCAGAGTGCAAGAGTCGTAAGAAATACCATAATTTTTATGTGTAAATTCTATAAAATGAAAAATAAAAAATAAAAAAAGGCCTTGCCCGGTCAAAATGTTTCAACTTGTGTTTGTTTTTGGTTATAAATTATCCCTTTTCATGGGGGATAGCATTGGTTCAATGTAGTGAATATACATTGTATAAAACACATTATATGTTTGGAGTTGGATATATTAAATGTAAAGGTTGTTCTCAATAGAATATTCGTATTTTCATTTGGTTGATAGGATTGTAGTCAGATAACAGTAGTTTAAGGGATTGTAGTTGGGTGAGGGGGTGATCATAGGGATCATAATCGGACGATTGAGATTGGAGGGATCATAGTCGAGCGGCGAAAGCTGGAGGGGTCGTAGTCGGGTGATAAAGGTAAGAGGGATCATGGTTGGCAAAAAACGAAGGTTGGAGAGACTGTTGTCATGCGACAGTGGTCGAATGGATCATTGTTGTGCGATTAGGGTTGAAGAGAGCGTTGTTAGGTGAAGGAAGTCGAGGGGACTGTAGTCAATGAGCGATGAAGGTTGGAGGGATTGTTGTCATACGATAGTGGTCAAAGGAATTGTAGTCAGGGATAGAGGTCGGATGGATCATAGTTTGGCGATGATAGTATGAAGTAACATACTCGACAAGCGATTGTGATCGGAGGGACTGTAGAAAGGGAGAAATGGTCGGATGTGTCACGACCCAACCCGACCGGAACGAATCCCATCGCGTCGGGTCGCGACGGAATTATCCAGGATCTAGCTTTGGAATTTGCTTCATACTTTATTCTAAATATCCATCAAACAGAAAACACAGAGCTACTATAAACATCCAAATATACAGAACAATTCATCTATATTTTCTTCTTTCATTATCAAAATAATAATGTATACTACAATGCATGGCTACAGACAGAAAGAATAGAACTGAACAGAAAAGTCATAACTCTACAAAAATCACAAGTACAAAATACCTAATCTGATATCAGACACAGAACGGCTAGTCCAAGACTTCCTTCCCTTTCCCAGAACCTGAAAATCACGCAGATAACAAGAATGAGCTAACAGCACAGCAATACTAAACCAGCCAATCAAAATATTCAGAAATACACAGCATAAAATATATCAGAAGCAGTTATTCAAATAGCCGTACATAATTTAGATAATCGTACATAAATCATATAACAGACAGAATATAGATTTCAGATACTTGAACAAATTCAAACAGCTGATAAACAGAAAAACTGAATTCATTCATATAACAGAATATTCAAATTAGAAATGTCTTCAAATCACAGAACAGACATAATCGTACAGAACATATTTCAAATCAGATAAAATCACATTTCAATATCATATCACATATCACAGAACACATATCAGATTCCCGGACCCTGACAGAATCTCTATGGATTCTGGCCCCTTATGCCTCCCTTCTCTGACACTAACAGAATCGTGACGGATTCTGACCCCTTATGTCTCCCTTTGTGCTTATAGCACCAGAATAGAATAAATATTCAAAAAATTTAAAACAGAACTTATTTTTAGATTTCCTGGACCCAGACAACAGAATCACAAGGGATTCTGGCCCCTTATAACTCCCTTCTGATATCACAGCACGTCAAAACATTCAAATACAAAAATCGGATTACGTTAGAAAAATCGTCAGTGGCATAACGACAGTATACGAAATTTACACATAATTCATAGATTTAGAAATTTTCCAAATTACCACTAATTATACAAAATAACATTGTAAGATTTTCATTGTATTGAAGCAATATTTTACAACATCCTGATAATTCGTAATTCAATCAAAACACCACAGACTTCAAAATACTTGATAAAATCTTCAAGAAAATACTCAAAATGTGCACAAACATCATCTCAGAAACATATCAAAAGTTACCTGGTAGAAAGTTTATCAGTGCGAAATGAAACTAGATATTCGCTAACAGAAATAAACTTTGAAATAGAAAAGTCGTCAAAATTCACATTTTTGAAATATGAGAAAGGCGGAATGTATCTTACCTCGAGTCGGTCAACTTTTCCAGCTACGACAACGGACGAAAACAGACCGAAGTCGCCCAAAAATTACTTTTCTTCCTTTTTCCTTTGATTTTCTCTTTCGTGGGCTTTTCTCTCTCTTCAAGAGATCTCAAACTCATATATATCCATGCAGATCATACGGGACGATCCAAACTCGTCCCAGGACGATCTGCCCTCTGGACAAACTTCGTTCAGACGCGAACAGTAATCGTCCATAGACGGCTTGCTCTCTGGATAAATTTCGTCCAGACGAACCCTACTTCGTCCTGGGACGAACCTTCTAGCCAGACATTCTATACGAACCTGTACCGATCGTCCTAGGATGATCTAACTTCATCCTGGACGATCTTGGAAGGAAAACATGGAAAACTGGCTCTCACAATCTTCATACCTTCAGAACAATGTCGTCCTCAACATTTCCAAAACAAAACTGAGTCAGAACAGATTCAGGTATAATTATCTCATATCTGACTTCTTCTCCCAAGTAGCTTCTCGTGCTGTTCTGTGTTTCCACTGAATCTTAACCATAGGAATCTGTTTATTTTTTAACTTGCGTACATTATAAGCTAAAATCTTTTCAGGCTTTTCCTTGTACTGCAGATTCTTCTGAATCTCCACCTCATCAACAGACATTTTCTTTTCAAAATCAGATATCCACTTTCTTAAAGAGGATACGTGAAACACGATATATACATCAGACATCTGATCAGATAATAATAATTTATAAGCAGAATTTTCAATCCTTTCAAGGATTTCAAAAGGTCCAACATACATTTGACTGAGTTTGCTCACCCTTCCAAATCTACTGACGCCTTTCATCGGACTGACTTTGACATACACAAAGTCACCAACTTGTAATTCTACAAATATGTGCTTCTGATTGTAATACTTATATTATCTATCTTGTGCAACTTTCAATATTTCTTTAATCAACTTGATTTTCATAACAATTTCATCCACAAAAGTTACACCCATTTCTTGTCTATCTCTCACTTCAGTCAGAGTCAAAGAAGTTCTACAATTTCGATCATATAAAACTTTGTAAGGTGTCATATCAATACTGGACTGAAAACTATTATTATAAACAAATTATATCAAAGGAATATGATCCTCCCAACTACCTCCAAAATCTAGAGCACATAGCCTCAGAAGATCTTCCAATACCTGAATAGTCCTATTAGACTGTCCATCAGTCTGCGGATGAAAAGCAGTACTGAAATGCAAGTTCGTACCCAATCCTTGATGAATACCCTTCCAAAGTCTGGAAGTAAATCGTCCATCTCGATCATACATAATCACTTTAGACACACCGTGCAATCTGACAATTTCTTTCACATATACCTGAGCCAACTTATCCACCGAATATGTCTGTCTGATAGGAAGAAAATGTGTATACTTCGTTAAGCGATCGACAATCACCCAAATAGCATCATATCCTTGCCTTGATCGAGGAAAGCCCATAGAAAAATCCATCGTTACCTCTTCCCACTTCCACTTAGGGATAGGCAACGACTGCAAAAGGCTTCCTGGTCACTGATGCTCTGCCTTCACTAACTAACAGGCTTCACATTTCGAAATAAATTCCGTTACATCCTTTTTCATTCCAGGCCACCAAAACAAACTCTTCATATCTCCGTACATCTTACCACTTCCTGTGTGAACAGTATAGCCTGAATGATGAGATTCGTGCAGAATCTCTTCCCTCAGATCTCTAAACATAGGAACCCACAACCTATACTTACAGAAAATAATACCAGAATCAGAAAGTCATAGCTCAGGTTTCTTACCATATTCAATTTGATTAATCAGCTTCAAATAGTCAGCGTCGGACTTCTGAGCTTTCTAAATCCTCTCTTCCAAAGAAGATTAAATGTTCATCTGAGTTAACACACCAGAATCCGAACCAGTAGAAGAAATCACCTCCAACTGTAGTCTTTCCATATCTCCTATCAGATACTCATTAGAAGTGAGCTGAATACCTGATAATCCAGAAGACTTCATGCTCAGAGCGTCTGCTACAACAGTAGCCTTACCAAGTTGATACTGAATCGTCAGATCATAATCCTTGATCAGCTCAAGCCATCTTTTTTGCCTCAAATTTAGATCTTTCTGAGTAAATATGTACTTCAAATTTTTATGATCCATAAAGATCTCACATCTGACACCATACAAGTTGTGATGCCAGATCTTCAAAGCCAATATGACAGCAGCCAATTCCAAATCATGCATCGGGTAATTTTTTCATATGATTTCAACTGTCTTGAAGCATAAGTAATTTCTTGATCGTGCTACATCAGAACACAACCCAAACCTTTCAGTGAAGCATCACTGAATACCTGAAATCCCTTCGTACCTGACGGAAGTGCTAACACTGGAGCAAAAGTCAAACAATCCTTCAACTTCTAAAAACTAGCTTCACACTCCGGTGTCCAAATAAAAGCTACTGACTTCTGAGTCAGTCTCGTCAGAGGTGCAGAAATCTGAGAAAATCCTTTTACAAACTTCCTATAATATCCGTCCATGCCCAAGAAACTACGTATCTCAAACACCGTAATAGGCCTTGGCCAATTAGCAATAGCTTGAATTTTTTGGGGATCAACAGAAATACCTTCACCGCTCACCACATGTCCCAGAAAAGAAATGTTTTTCAGCCAGAATTCACACTTGGAGAATTTAGCATACAATTGATGCTGTCTCAAAGTCTCCAACACACTCCTCAAATGTCTAGCATTATCTTCCTTAGAAGTAGAATATATCAGAATATCATCTATGAAGACGATCACAAACTGATCCATACTCCTTGAACACTCTGTTCATCAGATCCATAAAAATAGCAGGTGCATTGGTTACCCCAAAAGACATAACCAAAAACTCGTAGTGCCCGTACCGAGTACTGAAAACTGTCTTCATCACATCATCTTCCTTCAACTTCACCTGATAGTATTCAGATCTCAAATCAATTTTTGAGAATACAGAAGATCCAGCAAGTTGATCAAACAAATCATCAATCTGTGGCAACGAATACTTGTTCTTGATTGTAACTTTATTTAGATCTTTGTAATCAACACACATACGTATTGTACCGTCCTTCTTCTTCACAAACAAAATAGGTGCTCCCCAAGGAGACACACTAGGACGAACAAATTCTCTATCCACCAACTCCTGGAGTTGAACTTTCAACTCTGCAAGTTCCTTCGGTGCCATCTTGTACGAAGCTTTAGCTATCGGAGATGTACTCGGAAAAACATCAATACAGAACTCAACATCTCTATCCGGAGGTAAACCAACCAACTCCTCAGGAAATACATCTGAAAACTCTTGTACAACCAGGATATCAGAAATTTAACTCACATATATAGTCATATCCCATACTGAAGTCAGAAACACCATACAACCCTTTTTCCACATTCTTATGATTTCCAACATAGAAATCAAATAGGATAAAACACATCTTAACCCTTGGAATACACATCTTTCACCTTCCATAAGTAAGATCACTTGCTTCCTCAAATAGTCAATTTGAGCCTCATACAGAATCAACCAATCCATACCTAAAATCACTTCATACGAAGAAATCGGCAATAAAATCAAACTCGACTTCCACTTCTTGCCAGAAATAGCAATCTCACAGAAACAAAACTTACGGGCAATCAAATTATTCCTAATCGGCAAAAGAACAGAAAGAAAAATAGGCAACGTCATAGAATCTAGATGTAAAATATCAAAACAACGCTCGGAAATAAATGAGTGGCTGGCTCTAGAATCAAATAAAACACGACAGAGATGTTCAGAAATATAAACTGTACCTGTCACCACATCCTGAGCATCTCGAGCCTCTTATTGATTCAAACTATATACATGTGGCTGAATTGGAGCTGAAGGCACAAAACCAGCTTTCTAAATCCTCTCTTCCAAAGAAGATTAAATGTTCATCTGAGTTAACACACCAGAATCCGAACCAGTAGAGGAAATCACCTCCAACTGTAGTCTTTCCATATCTCCTATCAGATACTCATTAGAAGTGAGCTGAATACCTGATAATCCAGAAGACTTCCTGCTCAGAGCGTCTGCTACAACATTAGCCTTACCAAGCTGATACTGAATCGTCAGATCATAATCCTTGATCAGCTCAAGCCATCTTTTTTGCCTCAAATTTAGATCTTTCTGAGTAAATATGTACTTCAAATTTTTATGATCCATAAAGATCTCACATCTGACACCATACAAGTTGTGATGCCAGATCTTCAAAGCCAATATGACAGCAGCCAATTCCAAATCATGCATCGGGTAATTTTTTCATATGATTTCAACTGTCTTGAAGCATAAGTAATTTCTTGATCGTGCTACATCAGAACACAGCCCAAACCTTTCAGTAAAGCATCACTGAATACCTAAAATCCCTTCGTACCTGACGGAAGTGCTAACACTGGAGCAAAAGTCAAACAATCCTTCAACTTCTAAAAACTAGCTTCACACTCCGGTGTCTAAATAAAAGCTACTGACTTCTGAGTCAGTCTCGTCAGAGGTGCAGAAATCTGAGAAAATCCTTTTACAAACTTCCTATAATATCCGTCCATGCCCAAGAAACTACGTATCTCAAACACCGTAATAGGCCTTGGCCAATTAGCAATAGCTTGAATTTTTTGGGGATCAACAGAAATACCTTCACCGCTCACCACATGTCCCAGAAAAGAAATGTTTTTCAGCCAGAATTCACACTTGGAAAATTTAGCATACAATTGATGCTGTCTCAAAGTCTCCAACACACTCCTCAAATGTCTAGCATTATCTTCCTCAGAAGTAGAATATACCAGAATATCATCTATGAAGATGATCACAAACTGATCCATACTCCTTGAACACTCTGTTCATCAGATCCATAAAAATAGCAGGTGCATTGGTTACCCCAAAAGACATAACCAAAAACTCGTAGTGCCCGTACCGAGTACTGAAAACTGTCTTCATCACATCATCTTTCTTCAACTTCACCTGATAGTATTCAGATCTCAAATCAATTTTTGAGAATACAGAAGATCCAGCAAGTTGATCAAACAAATCATCAATCTGTGGCAACGAATACTTGTTCTTGATTGTAACTTTATTTAGATCTTTGTAATCAACACACATACATATTGTACCGTCCTTCTTCTTCACAAACAAAATAGGTGCTCCCCAAGGAGACACACTAGGATGAACAAATTCTCTATCCACCAACTCCTGGAGTTGAACTTTCAACTCTGCAAGTTCCTTCGGTGCCATCTTGTACGAAGCTTTAGCTATCGGAGATGTACTCGGAAAAACATCAATACAGAACTCAACATCTCTATCCGGAGGTAAACCAACCAACTCCTCAGGAAATACATCTGAAAACTCTTGTACAACCAGGATATCAGAAATTTAACTCACATATATAGTCATATCCCATACTGAAGTCAGAAACACCATACAACCCTTTTTCCACATTCTTATGATTTCCAACACAGAAATTAAATAGGATAAAACACATCTTAACCCTTGGAATACACATCTTTCACCTTCCATAAGTAAGATCACTTGCTTCCTCAAATAGTCAATTTGAGCCTCATACAGAATCAACCAATCCATACCTAAAATCACTTCATACGAAGAAATCGGCAATAAAATCAAACTCGACTTCCACTTCTTGCCAGAAATAGCAATCTCACATAAACAAAACTTACGGGCAATCAAATTATTCCTAGTCGGCAAAAGAACAGAAAGAAAAATAGGCAACGTCATAGAATCTAGATGTAAAATATCAAAACAACGCTCGAAAATAAATGAGTGGCTGGCTCTAGAATCAAATAAAATACGACAGAGATGTTCAGAAATATAAACTGTACCTGTCACCACATCCTGAGCATCTCGAGCCTCTTATTGATTCAAACTATATACATGTGGCTGAATTGGAGCTGAAGGCACAAAACCACTAGGATCCCTCTTAGCACCACTAGGGGGTATCCTCGCCACAGAACCTGATCCACCAGCTCTACCAGAGGATCCCTCAGAAATAGTACGTGGAGGAACTGTCCTCAGCCTTCCTACTGGTCTAACAAAACTATCAGATCTTGACTTAGCTCGTCAATCAAATCCAGCTTGTGGACATTATGCAATCTGATGTTCTGACTAATCATACCTGAAGCACTGACCAGTCATCCTGTAGCACTGACCAAAATGTTGCCATCCACAAATTTGGCACACAGGTGCCCCACTGACTGAATCAAAACTGATAGTATTACCACTACTAGAAACTGTAATGGATCCTGACTGCCCACTCCTCCTGAAGTCTTTAGAAACAAATCTCTTCTTTCCAGAAGAACCACTGCAAGAAGCATCGCCACTGAACCTCTTCTTACTAGCAGTCCACCACTACTGAGTAGCCATCATATCATTCTCTATCAGTCGAGCTCTCTCTACAAGCTTAGAGAAATCAGAAATATGAAATTGTATCAGGGGCTGCCTAAGACTACCTTGTAGTCCCCTTAGAAATCTATAGCACTTCTCAGCAGAAGTACTCACCAGCTATGGAGCATATAGTATCAAAGCAATAAAATCTGCCTTGTACTGCATAACGGTCATGCTCCCCTGAACCAACCTCAGAAAAGTCTCCTTCATTTGCTGTCTTGCAGAAGGAGGTACAAACCACGATCGAAATACCTCAGAAAATTCTTCACAACTAATCAGAGAGTTCAACTTACCTTAGAATTTCTCATCATGCTGGCCCATCCACCAGCGCTCTGCTTCCCCATCCAACAGAAAAACTGCTAACGGTACCTTCCTATTTGAAGAACATTGCATACCGTCAAATATCTTTTCTAATCTCCTCAACCATTTCTCAGTTGCTCTGGGCTCAACAGTGCCCTCAAACCTCGGAGGCTTCAATCTCAGAAATATTTGTAGATGTCTATCTACATTTTTAGATCCTGTGCGTCCGAACTGAAAGCAAAGATAACGGAAGGTATAAAGGAAGCAATGGCACTGCTGCCAAAAAAACAAATTTGAAAGATTACAAATCAGAATGAAAACTAGAAAAGAATGATTTGATAAGAATAGATAGGAATGGATATAGATTTGATAAGGAATGGATAAGATATGGAATAGCCTGCTAGGCTGGAAAGAAGTAGAGTAGGGGAACCCTAGCTAAAGGGGAGAAACCCTAACTAAGGAAAGACCCTAACTAAGAGTGGGACATACCTAATATAAGGAGTACCAATCCTGGAGTACACACAAGAAAGGATAATATATATTCCAAAGATGGAGAGAGAAACTGGTCCCACCGTGCTCGCTAGAAACATGTGGACCTCCGAAAGAGCATCGCGCAAACGGGTCAATTGGAAGGGACAGATTGGATCGTACATATGACTAACCATTGAAGATAGAGGCTGTCGCCAACACACCCCAATGGGTAGTAATATACATGACCTAGTCACGGGTTTCTCCCATCCGATATAATAGTTTGAATGGGGTTTAGTAGATGTGGGGCCAAGTTTCCCACGAGCGCAAGCCCCCGTGGTTAATTACATCCCAGGCCGAAGCCCGAGAAAACTCTCGATTAAGGATTATACATTATCCTTCCCAAAAGTGGGATTAGTATAAGGGTGCAGACTATGAAATCCTATCCAAAAAGAAGAAAGGTCCGAATGGTTGAATCAACATTTGTGGCTCATATCAGCATTCAGAGGTTCTAGGGTATTAAAAAGAAACTGGAGAAAGAAAGACAAGCAATCAATCACATGCGTGAGAGAAGAGATGGAGGTGGCGTTATCCCGTGACGCAGATAAGTAGGATTTATGGCCCCTAAAAGGAAGGGACCTGCCTACTATTTAAGGCATACTACGAGACCGAGTGTAGTACACTTGAATCCTAAATCTAGGTTGGGCTTAGTGTTCTACGAAATACTACGACCCGTGTCCTAGTTAATGCAGTGCAAAATCTGGACTTATCCCGGCCTGGATTGGGGAGCCAGCTAACTACCTAATCGCTTCAAAACCATGCTATCAAGTCAGTTATGAGAGATGGGTGGGTAGTACAGTTATTAGAAATAGGACCGACATCTAGAGAATTTCCTAAGTGGTCTTGGACTTATGTGAGTCAGATGCTTCTAGCTAATACAATTAAATTTTATTTAGTTGGTTACTAATGCAATGCATGCTAGTTGAAATGTCAGCTCATGAATGCTATAGAATTTAAAAAAAAAAAAGCTTATAGAAAATAAATTTTTAGAAAAGACTGAGTCTCCCTAGGTCCGACACTTCATCCTCATAGGCCAGATTATCCGGACTCTACCCGCAGGCAGGGAGATGTCTTAAAACAAGGAAAGAAGAATGCAGTAATATGCATGCGACCCCGGACAGTTCCGGTAATTCCCTAAGTTCGTTAAGTTTCTAAATTATTTAAAACTTAAATATTAAATTTTGGTTATGAGTAGAAAAATTTTTATAGTCCTTAGATAGCTTAACAGAATCCATGCGAAAGCAAAAGCGGCATGCAAGAAAGAAACCTAAGGAAAAAACGCAATTTTTACTAAGCAATCAGGTAAACACATCAATATAAATCCAAAAATAATCAACTAAATGGTCATAGACAATTTGCCCTTATTACAACCCAGATATGCAAAAAGTAAAGTGGTCGGGCACCACTGCCAACAACCCAGATTTCTAAGCTAATGACAGACACAAATGATTTTGAGTGGGATATTGGTCTTCAGTCTTCTAGGTGTCTTCTTCTCATTAGACTCCTTGGAACTCTCCTCATTGGACTCCTTGGATCTCTCCTCCTTGAACTCCTTGGATTTCTCCTCCTTGGACTCCTTGGATCCGTCGTGCCTTGAATATCCAAACGAAGAGACAATTCTCCCTTTTGGGGATGATTGCCTTTTCTCTTTGGATATCTAAAGCCATCCTACTAGATCTCCCAAATGGAATAAGACTCTCCCCTATAAGGATGCCTTCTTCTTTTGAGATTCAAGTTGGATAAGAATATCCTCACTCAAAGACCATTTTCACAACTCTTAATAAATGTTACAAATATTACATCCATTTAAAAAAAAATTCTAGACTCCCTACATGGTTATCCTAGTAAAACTCCCAAGCAATTATATATGGAAACAAAAATAACTCAAACCATTGACCATATGCCAAGCCATGCTCTTAATTATGAGGGCTAAGCAGCTTCACCTGTGTAGTTATAATTATTAATTTAGCCCTCATTTTATTTAGGGGGAGCTGAGCAAGCACCTGCATAAAACTTTATTAGAAAATATAACGGTGCCCCCCTTTATTAGCTTGAGCATGGCCACCTGCACGAAAGAACAGTATATATATATATATATATATATATATATATATATGTATATGACGCTTTTAATCTAGGGGTAAATCTAACGCTCATCACATCATCCATAGAGTGCAGAAAAAGTAAGCAAACACACCAGCAATTTCAAACAGCATGCAATGAAAACTATGGAAAACTTCGGCACACAGCAGAAAAATAAAACCCAGCGGCCTAACCTAGATCTATAAGTGGTGCCATAGCAAACAATTCTATGTGTGTGTAAGGCTAGTGTGGTTTGGATAGTTCCTAAGCAGGGTAGTTAATTAAAGTTATCTAGAGTTCAGGTTTGTTGGGGTTTGAAATGAATATTTTAGTTGAAATTTAAATATTAGTGGATTATGGTTCATTTTAATTATTTTAATTTATTAATAAGTTTTAAGAGCTTAGGATACTGATATTAAAAGTTCAAGTGATATTAGCCAATTTTGGAAAGTCTCGGGTCCTCCTAGGAACTAAGCTAAGGGTCCAAAAAGTCACTATAGAAAATGAGCTAGTTTTGGGTCTCTTAATATTTTAGAAAAATACTAGACCTTAATAGAAGTAGTTAGCCAGGTAGTACACTGAAATCGGAGTTTTCTAGGCAAAGTTATGAATTTTCTAAGTTCATGATATTTATGGAATTTTCTAAATTTCCTAATAAAGGGCTGATTTTATCGTTTTGATCCAAATCAGCTCCAAACAGATTTGAATCACCCCCAAAGTTCAAGGATGACCTAAGAAGGTGTTCCCAAGTGTTTGGGAAAAATTTGAGATTTAATAATTTTTAATGATTTATTAGGGGCAAAATGCTAATTTCCACCTATGGTCAAATTAGGGGTCAACCTGAAGTCAAACTAGGGAACCCTATTTATCTAAGGTCAAGGATCAGATTCTGATCAGTTTGAGATATTATGGGTAATTTTCTGACCTAAAATGTATTTATTGCAATTTTTGGAATGTCTCGGGGCCTTATTTAACAAGTTAATTAGGGTTGGTTAATTAAGTGGTCTAAAGACTCCTAAAAATTTCTAGAAAATTTTGAGGTGTTTCAGATGTCACTAAGTTTAAGTGTTGAAGTTTTCATATCATTCTGGGGTCTATCCTAACCCCTAGAAAATTTCTAAGTTTGCTAGACAAGTCCTTAATTTTTGTCCTTAAGGTGTCACTACATTATGTGGGTTTAAATGGAGTTTCACACTAACCCTCAAGGTAGTAAATGAATGGGAAACATATAAAAGTAGTAAACACGCCATGTCCTTAAATCTAGGATAGCCTAAACTAAGTGCTCGTGGTGCAACCTACACATGCAAGCTACGAACAACAAGAAAATGAAAACACCTAATGAAGGGATTAGCGAATGGTCGGGACTCAACCTTTCACTAATTCACTCCCCCATGATTGCTCTTCACATTTAGAATCCATGCCTAAAATTTCATGAAATAACAGATCTCCTAAGATTAGGGGATTTAAGTATAAGTAGTTTTAAAATAGTTTAAAAGTACTTATAAGTATAAATATATTTTTAGAAAATAAAGTAATTAAAGATACATCAATTTATAATACATAAGTATAGGGAGATCTGCTGACCACCCAATCGAGGTCCCAAAACGATTTGAAAATAGTTTGTATCTTGAAAATAATTATTATATTCATTCCGGGAATAGTAATTAAATAGACAAATAATACTCCAAGACAGAAATCTGCCAAAATAGTAAAAATAAGCGATTGAAAATAATCTTAAAATAAAATTCATATTTTTTCAAAAAATTCAAGGGGTTATACGTCAAAATCCGATTTAAAATAAGAAAGTTATGATTTTTTTAAAGTTTAAATGCAATTATATGGTATTTTTAAAATAGTGATTTTTGCTGTTTTCAAAATGGTTACAGATATGCCTGTCATTCTGAAACAAGGATGACACCAAGCTATGCAGAATTCAAATACGATCAAAACAAAGTGCTGTGCATCGAAATCCGATTTAAAACGGAAAAGTTATGATTTTTGGAAGATTACTGTTGTGTGTTAGAAAATACGCGGCGGTAGAGTTTTATGAATTTGCGTCCGAGCGTTGCACGTAAGTTTAACACACAAACAAGAAAATAGAGTGAACACCGAGAGTTTTTACGTGGAAAACCCAAAAATGGGAAAAACCACGGGGCCTCGCCCAGTTGCAAATTTTCACTAGTGTATTTATTGATTACAAATTGCGGATTTCGTCCCACAAGCCGGGATAATCCAAATACAATTTGTTTCTTCCACGAACTTCACAAAATCCTGCGAATTCTCTGCGTTTTCTGAAAATCCGGCAGAGCTCCGGCGTCTTCAGGCGGCAGGAAAAACTCCGGCGGCGGTGGTCGAGGAGGTGAGGAATCTCCTATTCCCCTTTCTCCTTCTCCTTCTCTTCTTCTTCTCTCTCTTCACTTCTCTCTCTTCACTTGAGTCCCTTGGTGTAGAATGAGGGCTCTATTTATAGTTTTTCTGGAGTGGCACAGCCCGTAAATAGGCGTGAGATCAAGGGCGAATTGGGAGTGATCCGAATGGACGGCCGATATCGAATCCTTCAATCATGCACCGTTCGTTGGACATTTGAAGGCCTTAATGATTTCAGAATTTGATGATCTTGGGCTCGTTGGATTCGTCTCATCGAGTCGTTCGATTCGAGTATAAGCTCGTCAAAATCGGAGACCGTTTGGTAACTCAAATTACGGTTTGAACCTCCCAACAGCGCTTCGAACCTTTGATTCGGACTCATTTGGGCTCGGATTGGGTTGATCTTGGTGTCGTTGCGTTTGTATTTTTGAGACGCTCAGTTTGACTATAAGCTCGCTGAAATCGGAGTTCGTATGCTCCCGAAATTAATTTTTGAAGTTTCCAACTAGGTTTTGCCTCGAGATTCGTGCCCGATCAAGATGATTTTGCGATGCCGTATCAATTACAATAAATAAAGGGTTTGAAATAGTTTTAAAATAATAGTATTTTAAAAATTATTATAAAATAAGATTAATTTAAAATAATAAAACCTTTGAAATCATAAAATAAAATAAAAATAAAGATTCTACTTTAAAATATTTAATAGTTAAATTTGTTCACTAATTAAATACTATTAAAGAATAGTTAAAATAGATAATTATAAGAAATAAAAATAAAATATTAAAATAAGCTCAAAATAACTAAATGCTAATTATAGTAATAAAAATAATCCTAAAACAGTAACTAGACTATTAAAATAATTTCAAAAAAATAATTTAAATGAATAATTACTATAATAATATATTAGAATATATATATATCTATATAAATCTATATATTATATAATAAATAGTAATAAAATAAAACAGTAAGCTAATAATTAAAGACAATAGTAATTATGATAGATAATTATTATTAAATAGTAATATAATAATAACTACATTAAAAATAATGATTTAATTAATAATAATAATAAAAGGTTATGTTAATGTTTTAATAATAATTAAAAATGCACACATTACTTTTATAAAAAAATATTAATAGTGTAGAGAATGAAAATACGAACAAAACGAGATATTGTGAGTGAAAAACAGAGCAAAATTGAATTTTTGGTGAATTAATGAAGTTTAATACCAAAAATAGATTTTAAAATAAAGTTTTTAGATAGACAATGACACGTGGCGCGCTAGGATTCGTTCCCATAACCCCGGCAATGATTGCTGCCACTTAGCCACGTAGGCAAGATTTGGGACCCACTGTTTGGCCCAAACACAGAACAGCGAAATCACAGCCGTTGGATCTACATATCAACCCTACTTTCTAAAGATCAACGGCTGCGATTTCGTGCAGTTCAAAAGTGACGAACCAAAACCCTAGAACACTATTTCGCTTCGTTCTCTCAAAATACATGACGAAATTCAACTAAATTTTAAACGTAGGATCTACATATATACATAAATCTTGTGGGATTATCTGTTTGGCTTAGAAAGTGCTTTTCAAAAAGCTATTTAGACATATGTGATGTGAGCTATTCTAAGGATTTTGAGAGATCTAACCGTCGGATTTTCACGTTCTTGGGCTTGTTGGATTCGTTGAAGCAGCAAAAATATTTCTTCTCTTGACCTCAAACTCCGAATCTCCCTGGATCAAGCGGTGAAGTCCCAAAATCGTTTAACGTATAGATTTCGCCGGGATCTTGCCGGAATCTTGCCGCCGGCAAGGTTTGGTCGTCGGGTTTTGGTCAGAAAAGGTGTTGGAACTCTCCAGGAATACTCACACGAAGTCTCAGAGGGTTTAGGGGCTTGGGTCTCATTTCTCTCCAAAACTCCTATTTAAGTTCTCTAACCCTATGATTAACGGTTGGGATTGGATTTTGATTGAATTAGGAGGGAAATTAGATGCTTGAGCCGTGGGTTTGAAATTCAAAATGTTTGGGAGACTTTAATCCCATTAATTAGATATTAAATGGCCCTTAATAGGTCATTTTGGCCTATTAAAGACTTGATTTGACCAACTCAACCATTGACTTGGTCAACCTAGTCAAATAGGTCAAAAGGAATGAGGTATTGAGCCATAAAAGGGTCAATTTGGATTTAAGTTCGATTTGGGCAAAATCGAGGTCAACATATGTACACTATAGTGCATGGCTACAAACAAAAAGAACATAACTAAACAGAAAAGTCATGACTGTACAAAAATCACAAGTATAAAATACCTAATCTGAGATCAGACACAAAACGACTAGTCCAAGACTTTCATCCCTTTCCCAAAACCTGAAAACCACGCAGATAACAAGAATGAGCTAACAATTCAGCAATATTACACCAGCCAATCAAAATATTCAGAAATACACAACAGAAAATATATCAGAAGCAGTTATTCAAATAGTCGTACAAAATTCAGATAATCGTACAGAAATCGTATAACATACATAATACAGATTTTAGATACTTGAGCAAAATTCAAACAGCTGATAAACAGAAAAACTGAATTCATTTATATAGCCGAATATTCAAATCAGAATTATCTTCAAATCACAGAATAGACAAAATCGTACATAATAGATTTCAAATCAGATAAAATTATATTTCAATATCAGATCACATATCAAATTCCCGAACCCTGTCAGAGTCTCTACGGATTCTGGCCCCTTATGCCTCCCTTCCCTGACACTGTCAGAATCGAGAAGGATTAAGGTCAATTATGTCTCCCTTTGTGTTTATAGCACCAGAATATAACAAATATTTAGAATTTTCATAACATAAGTTGTTTTCAGATTTCCCAGACCCAAACAACATAATCACAAGGGATTCCGACCCCTTATAACTCCCTTCTGATATCACAGCACGTCAAAACATTCAAATCCAAAAATTGAATTACGTCAGAAAAATCGTCAGCGACATAACGACATTCTATGGAATTTACACATAATTCAAAGATTTAGAAATTTATCAAATTACCACACATAATACAAAATAATATTATAAGACTTTCATTATACTGAAACAACATTTTACAACATCCTGATAATTCATAATTCAATTTAAATGCCACAAAATTCAAAATACCTGATAAAAATCTTCCAGAAATACTCAAAACGTGCACAAACATCATCTCAGAAACTTACCAAAAGTTACACGGTAGAAAGTTTATCAGTGCGAAATGAAACCAGATATTCGCTAACAGAAATAAACTTTGAAACAGAAAAGTCGTCAAAATTCACATTTCTGAAAATTGTGAAAGACAAAATGTGTCTTACCTCGAGTTGGTCAACTTTTCCAAGTACGTTGACGAACGAAAATGGACCGAAGTTACCCAAAAATCACTTTTCTTCCTTTTTCCTTTGATTTTCTCTCTCCTATGCTTTTCTCTCTCTTCAAGAGATCTCAAACTCATATATATCCATGCAGATCGTACGGGATGATCCAAACTCGTCCCGGGATGATCTGCCCTCTAGACAAACTTCGTTCAAACGCGAACAATAATCGGACCCTAGATGGCTTGCTTTCTGGACAAATTTCATCAAGTCGAACCCTACTTCATCCTGGGACGAACCTCCCAGCTAGAAATTCTGTACAAACCTATACCGATCGTTCCAGGATAATCCAACTTCATCCTGGACGATCCTAGAAGGAAAACATGGAAAACTGGCTCTCATAGGAGGGACCATAGTCGATAAATTGGGATCGAAGGGATCATTGGTGAGTGGTAGATGTTGGAGGAACTGTGGTCGTGTGATAGTGTTAAGAGGGACTGTTGTCAGTGGGCGACTATGGTTGGAGGAATCATAGTCGGATGACCATATTTGGATATATCAAAATTGGGTGACGGAGTTCGAAGGGATTGTGGTCAGGCGATAAAGGTTGAATGGACCATAGTTGACAAACGATGGAGATTAGAGTCACCATTATCATGTGATAGTGGTTGTAGGGATTTTAGTTAATAGATGATTACATTTGGAGGGACGGTAGTCAGGCAATGGAGGTCGGAGGGAATGTAGTCGGACGATAGAGGTCAGAGGGATCATAGTTTGGCGACGAAGGTTGGATGGTTTGTAGTCGGGTGACGAAGGTCAGAAGGACTATTGTCGGGTAACAGAGGTGGGAGGGACCATAGTCGGCGGGCGACGGAGGTCAGAGGGATTGTAGTCAGCAAGCGATGGAGGTTGGAGGGACAATTATCATGTAATAGTGGCAGGAGGGAACATATTCGACAGGCGATTATGGTCTAAGGTGTAACGACCCCAAGATCCGTGTAGCGAAAGGATTCATCTGATTGTTCTATTGCCTCTTTTTTTTTCTTTCTTTCTTTTCTATCGGTTTCCTCATCTGTTGTTCATATCAATCCATACATACATATATCCAGAGCCAGAGATAATTATATTACAGAAAAGAAACAGCAGCGGATACTATAATACACAAATAATACAAGAGTCAAAGTACAGCCAAAAGAAATACTACACTAGCCGTACAGGCTACAAAAGAAAGCCTACCAAGGCTACAAAAGAAAAGCTACAGAACTCGGCAGAAAGATCGTCAAGCTGGAGGCCCTGCACCTGAAATCATTAACCACATATAATAAGCTTATAAAGCCCAGCAGGTCACTAAAGCCTACAACTGAAATCAAAACACGACACTGAAAACAATATGCAGGTTAATCAACTCAAGTCAAATCAATCAGTCGAACATGGTCAATGAGTCAATGCAATCCGGAAATCAATAATCAATAAAATCAATCAATGCAGCGGCAGGCAAATCGATAAATCAACTCAATTAATCAAATCGATGCTATCAAATCAATACGATCTAATCAATTGAAATCAATCGAGAAAAGCGATACGAAATAATGAATCTATACAATGTCCATTTCAATGCTCAGTAGTATCAATGCTCGGCAATCAATCGATGAATCAGTGAAATCGTACGATACAGTAAATCCGATCAAATCCAATAAAGCAGAAATCGATAAATCAATAAATCCGTTCAATAATAAGTCAATTCAATAAATCGATCAATATCAATAAATCAATCCGAAATCAATAAATCAATACAGATCAGGAAATCTATGCGATGCAATATCATATACATGCAATTTCATACAATGGTCTTACTCGACAAGCACAAACACTAGCTATTATCAATAGTGCTGTTGTAGTTATCAATCGTTCAATAGTGCTGTTGTAGTTATCAATCGTTCAATAGTGCTGTTGTAGTTATCAATCGTTCAACCAGGTTAAATTGGCTATTATCAATAGTGCTGTTGTAGTTATCAATATTGCTGTTGTAGATATCCATACGTTGGTTTCTATAACCAACGTTCAACCAGATTTCCACTTGTCTTTCAGAATCAATCAATCAATACAATAATCGATGCAATAAGCAATAATAGAGAAATCTAGAACAATCATATCAATAGTCATATACATATCAATTCAATCTATCAATTCCGGGAAAATCAGAAATCGTACGAAAATCGGGCAGAGCAACGGCAGTCTACAGAATTTACACAGAAATCTCCAAAAATCACAATTCACCAAATTAATACAGAACGTACACAGTAACATTATAAGACTATTCTTCTACTGCTCAAACCAATTCGGACATCATAATAAATTGCAGTTAAAATAAAACCCCACAAAACCAAAACGGTCCGGACGAAATCTACCAGAAAATAATCAAAACATGCAGAACAATCACATCTACATTATACCAAAAGTTATGCGGTGAAATCTTCGCCAGTACCAAACCGGGTACAAAAATCACTTACAAAAACACAAATCTGAGTACTATTTTACAAAACCTCAAAATCTTCGAAAACAGAAGTAGGGTTCGGAGTCCTTACAGCAAGACAAACACAATATCCAACAGCAACGAACGACGAAAATCGCTCCGCGGGCCCCAAAATCGGACTTCTTCCTTTGCTTTTCCGCTCTTTCTCTCTCCTCAGATATTTTCGTTTTATAAAATGATTTCTCTCTCCTCAAAACGAGCTGATTTTCTTATATCTGTGAACTGATCGGCCAGGCCGATATCCACATCGTCCCGGGACGATCAGACCAAATTCTGATCGTCCTGGACCGTTCCCAGGGCTGTTGTCTGGCCGATAATTTCTACAGTGCAGATCGACCTGGACGATCTCAACATCGTCCCGGACGATCTGTACAGAAATCCTTCCAGAAAACACACCAGAAATCAGCTGTTTTCAATGCACTGATCGGCCTGGACGATCTCGACTTCGTCCTGGCCGATTCTGGGAGGAAAATCCAGTTCAGAGAGGAATAGCAAGGGAACGAGATATTACAATCTTCCCACCTTAGAAAAATGTCGTCCCGACATTTCCCTAACGTGTCCAGAGCAAAACAAAACAAAACAAAACAAAACAGAGCTAATCCAATCATTCAATAAATCACGCAAATCACAACGAGACAGACGATAAACAAAACTCGTACCAGTCACATTTGCAGGCATTCCTGGTGCATCCTCCTCCATTTCTTGCTCATTTCCAATCAGATCAGTCGGGACAGTCGGAGCAGTCGGAACCATCGGAATAGGTCCTTGTCTTTCAAAACTTGGGCATTCCGTCAGTCTATGTCCATATCCACCACATCGGAAACATTGCCCAGTCCTCAGATAACATTGTCCCGAATGTCTTTTCCCACAACATTTACAAACATTAAATCTTGCTCTGCTACTTTCCCCACTCTTCTTGCTACGGCCAGAGCGTTTTGCTAATTTGTCACTCACCATCTGAGGGACCATATTAGCAAACTTATTCATATTCGCAGATGTGAGTGGGAGATCAGTAGCAGACTCAACTTTCTTTCCTTTCGGATCCATTGGCCTGATCAATACAAATAATTCGAATCAAAATCGCGGAAATCAAATACGTATAACAAAACAAATCAAATAATGCAATCATCAACTCTGGATATAATCAAATCCTTTTCACTACACTTGCTCTGATACCACTTGTAACGACCCCAAGATCCGTGTAGCGAAAGGATTCATCTGATTGTTCTATTGCCTCTTTTTTTTCTTTCTTTTCTATCGGTTTCATCATCTGTTGTTCATATCAATCCATACATACATATATCCAGAGCCAGAGATAATTACATTACAGAAAAGAAACAGCAGCGGATACTATAATACACAAATAATACAAGAGTCAAAGTACAGCCAAAAGAAATACTACACTAGCCGTACAGGCTACAAAAGAAAGCCTACCAAGGCTACAAAAGAAAAGCTACAGAACTCGGCAGAAAGATCGTCAAGCTGGAGGCCCTGCACCTGAAATCATTAACCACATATAATGAGCTTATAAAGCCCAGCATGTCACTAAAGCCTACAACTGAAATCAAAGCACGACACTGAAAACAATATGCAGGTTAATCAACTCAAGTCAAATCAATCAGTCGAACATGGTCAATGAGTCAATGCAATCCGGAAATCAATAGTCAATAAAATCAATCAATGCAGCGGCAGGCAAATCGATAAATCAACTCAATCAATCAAATCGATGCTATCAAATTAATACGATTTAATCAATTGAAATCAATCGAGAAAAGCGATACGAAATAATGAATCTATACAATGTCCATTTCAATGCTCAGTAGTATCAATGCTCGACAATCAATCGATGAATCAGTGAAATCGTACGATACAGTAAATCCGATCAAATCCAATAAAGCAGAAATCGATAAATCAATAAATCCGTTCAATAATAAGTCAATTCAATAAATCGATCAATATCAATAAATCAATCTGAAATCAATAAATCAATACAGATCAGGAAATCTATGCGATGCAATATCATATACATGCAATTTCATACAATGGTCTTACTCGACAAGCACAAACACTAGCTATTATCAATAGTGCTGTTGTAGTTATCAATTGTTCAATAGTGCTGTTGTAGTTATCAATCGTTCAATAGTGCTGTTGTAGTTATCAATCGTTCAACCAGGTTAAACTGGCTATTATCAATAGTGCTGTTGTAGTTATCAATATTGCTGTTGTAGATATCCATACGTTGGTTTCTATAACCAACGTTCAACCAGGTTTCCACTTGTCTTTCAGAATCAATCAATCAATACAATAATCGATGCAATAAGAAATAATAGAGAAATCTAGAACAATCATATCAATAGTCATATACATATCAATTCAATCTATCAATTCCGGGAAAATCAGAAATCGTACGAAAATCGGGCAAAGCAACGGCAGTCTACAGAATTTACACAGAAATCTCCAAAAAATCACAATTCACCAAATTAATACAGAACGTACACAGTAACATTATAAGACTATTCTTCTACTGCTCAAACCAATTCGGACATCATAATAAATTGCAGTCAAAATAAAACCCCGCAAAACCAAAACGGACCTGACAAAATCTACCAGAAAATAATCAAAACATGCAGAACAATCACATCTACATTATACCAAAAGTTATGCGGTGAAATCTTCGCCAGTACCAAACTGGGTACGAAAATCACTTACAAAAACACAAATCTGAGTATTATTTTACAAAACCTCAAAATCTTCGAAAACAGAAGTAGGGTTCGGAGTCCTTACAGCGAGACAAACACAATATCCAACAGCAACGAACGACGAAAATCGCTCCGCGGGCCCCAAAATCGGACTTCTTCCTTTGCTTTTCCGCTCTTTCTCTCTCCTCAGATATTTTCGTTTTATAAAATGATTTCTCTCTCCTCAAAACGAGTTGATTTTCTTATATCTGTGAACTGATCGGCCAGGCCGATATCCACATCGTCCCGGGACGATCAGACCAAATTCTGATCGTCCTGGACCGTTCCCAGGGCTGTTTTCTGGCCGATAATTTCTACAGTGCAGATCGGCCTGGACGATCTCAACATCGTCCCGGACGATCTGTACAGAAATCCTTCCAGAAAACACACCAGAAATCAGCTGTTTTCAATGCACTGATCGGCCTGGACGATCTCGACTTCGTCCTGGCCGATTCTGGGAGGAAAATCCAGTTCAGAGAGGAATAGCAAGGGAACGAGATATTACATAAGGGACCATAGTCAGAAGATGGAGGTTAGAGGGAACTTACTTGGGCGATTGAGGTCAAAGGGATCGTAGTCAGCAGGAAATGAAAGTCAAAGAGATCGTTTTAGTGCGATAGACATAAGAGGGATCATAATTGACAGATGATTATGATCAAAGGGACTGTAGTTGGGGGACGAAGGTCGGAGGGATATTAATCGGGCGACTGAGGTCGAAGGGACCATTGTCGGGGATAAAGGTTAGAGGTATCGTAGTTGGCATGTGACGGACATCAGAAGGATAGTTGTCGGGTGACAGAGGTTGTAGGGACTATTGTTAAGTGGCCGTGTAAGGAGGTTTCATTCTCGGTAGGTGATTGTGATTTAAGGGATGATAGTCGAGCGATGAAGGATGAAGGGAATTGTAGTTGGGCGACAAAGTTTAGAGAGATTATTTTCTGGTGACATAGGTTGGAGGGACCTTATTCGGCGGGCGACATAGGTTGAAGGGGCTGTTGTCGTGCTACAATGGTAAAAGGAATCATAGTTGACGAGCGATTATGGTCAGAGGGACCATAGTTTGGAGACAGAGGTCTGGAGGAGACTAGTGGTAGTGGCTAAACATTGGTTTGATGATGATGGTCGGGTGAAGGTTTAGTAGTAGTGGTCGGAGGTGAGCTCGAGGTGGTGTATAGGTGGAGCTATGGGATTCTTCAATCCTTATAGCTCTCTTAAGTCTCTATGCCATAATGTAAGCCTCCAAAAAGTCTCTTTCATGTAGGAGGGTGGAGATCTATTTATAGATCTTGGAAGTAACATGCTTTGTAAATAAAGAAAATATATGGAGCAAATTTGGAGTGCACTATCGGACGGCTCATATTAATTCCCTCGATCATAGAGTGTTCATTAAGCATTTAAGTGCCTTAAAGATGTCAAAATTAAGCAATCTTGGGCTCATCGGATTCATCTCATCGATCCACTCGATTTAACTATAAGCATGCCATATTTAAATATCATTTCATCACCTAATTATTATTCTAAAGCTTCTAAATATGTATCAATTCATTGATTTGGGTCCATTTCGGCTCGGACTGGATTGATGTTGGTGTCATTGGATTCATCTCATCAGGACATTTAGCTTGGCTAGAAGTTTACTAAGATTGGAGTTTGGATGGTCTTGAATTTAATTCTGAAGAATTTAAATGTGCTTTGAGATTCGTACTCGATCAAGACAAATTGGATTATGTATCAGTTGTCCCATATTTTTGGACATCAAAGATTGTGGAGTCCAATAATATGTGTCTGAGTCTTCCAAAATTTTGCAATATAAATTATAATTTAAGGATAATTGCGAGGCGTGAGCGCTCCTTGACATCAATGTGGACCTCCATTGAGGACATTAATGTGGACTTCCCCTCTGGGTCGTGAACTAATTAAATACTTTTACTTATAACTTTAACATTCCATGAAGTCAACAGATCAAGCGAAGTAAAAAATTTCAAATAATTTTGCTCCAAAATGTTTCAAATTTCTAATAAAGAGTTGTAGAGGTTCCGTTGGGCCCTAAAAGTATTAAAATTGGTAAAATATATTGAACAATGATTCCACAGTCCCCAAAAATATTTGAATCTAATTATCTAAGCCAAAAATCGATTATTTTGTTGTCTTTTTTTTTGGCTTTGACGACTTGTAAGAGGCGGCAGAGAAGGATTTTTTTAATTAATTAATTATTTTTTATTAAATTTTCCTTTTTAAAATTAAAAAAATAGGAAAAAAATTCTAAATTTTCTTAAAATTTACAGTCCTGAATAAGAAAAAAATAAATAAAATTTCTACCATTTGATGATGGGAGCAGACATAAAAAAACCCGACGGAGTGGGTCAGGCAGTGTGCCAATGACAGTAGTCTAGCGACATAGTGATTGTCAATCGAGTGGAGGCCTAATAGTGGGAATATCACATAAGTTAGACTCAAGATAGGGGACTTTGGTGGAAGTAAAAGGTAGAGCTAAGGTTTGTTGGTTTTGAGGCTGTGAAGAAAGCCCATGTATACTTTGTAATGAAGAAAGACAAGCAGAAGGAGCTCTGCTGCGACTAAAACCTTTGGTATGTGAAGTATTAGAAAGTTTACTCGATCTGATTTCTACCACGGGTAGATGAAGCTTTAGCAAGCCAAGAGGGATGATTGGTTGGGCAACTGGTTGGAGAGTGAAGTAGAGAGTCATAATGATTGCAGGGGGTTGTCATCATTCATATGGAATGTTCAAATTTATAATCTCATCCTCAATCGAAATGGGAATAGTATCAGGATAGTTGTTCTTGCTATTTACATGAACACACACATACCTGCATATGTCAGACACTATTTTTGAGCCATATGGGCATCAACAACTAGCGGGATGCAAGCCTTATTGACAATCCTATATATTCCTTCAGAGTTCCAGCATCATAATGGTAATTTGAGTATTTTGAACCAGGTGGGAACAATTCTAAGATTTTCCCTTTGGGGACAAAATCTTGGGTACCATTTTTTGCAAAATGAGGCTTTCCAGGAAGAAACCACGCCGCCAAGACCAAACCATCTCATAGTATAAGGAAGAGGAGAATTTTAGAAGGAAAAAACCATCACTAAGGTTAAATAATTGTATGGTACCTTGGAGCTTCCAAGCTTTCCAAATCGTTGCAAGTAAGGCTTCATAATACGACCTTCTACCAACCGAATACCCCACAATTGATAGGATTCACTCCTCAGAAGTTAAATCAGTCTTAGCTTTAGGAAAAACAATAACCTCTTCTTAGTTATGAACGAATATAACAGAGAGATCTTCATATGAAAAACTTATAGGGGCTATTTGGATGCATGATTTAGGCCGGATTTGAGGCAGATTTGAGCAAAATCAAGCCAAATGGACAAAAATGCAAAACCAAATCTCACGGTAAATCAAAGCCGAGGTTGAAGAAAAATTCCCTCTTTTCGTACTAAATCCCAAATTTACTAAATCCTTTGATTTGGCGGATTTATAGGATTTTGCCAAAGAAGTGCACGAAAGGGAGAAAATTACCTTCACAACAAGCGAGCTCCCGTTGTTGTTTCTGATCAAAAAATGTCGTAACTTCCGCTCCAACAGGAAGGGAACGTCGTCAATGGAGCGAAGTCGAACAACAAAGAAGAAGAACTCGTGCAAAACTCTAATCCTGCGAAGGAACGAAGATGAAAGAAATAGAGAAAGGAAAGGCAAAACCTATACTCATCTAAGTTATTGTTGAATATTAATAATGATGTAAAACTGATTAAGTAATTAATAAAATTATTAGTTAAATAGTTAGTTATTTCAAAATAATTAATAGATTAAATATGATTTTAAATGAAAATAATTACGATAAAATATCATAAATAATAATTAACCATCTTAAATCTTTTAACCACTTTAAATGTTTTGATTATCCAAGAAATACATATCAAATTTTTTAACCGTATTAAATCCTGAATTTAATAGCCAAACAGTCACACAAGATTTATCATAAATGTTGCCAAACAATTTTCAGGATCTAACCCCCTTAGGATTTCAAAAATCTGGATTTAAAGAATTTATGAAATCCTACTTAAATGAAATTTTGGGTGCTACCAAACAGCCCCATAGGATTAATGATATTGGACCAGTCAAGGGGAGGAGGGATTTGAGGTAGAATGTGATAACGGGGGAAATCCTGAGAGGAGGACTCGATGAGCAGAAATAGAGAGTTTCAGGAGGGGGGAAGACCATTAATTAACACAAGTCAAGTGAGTCGCCAGCGAGGAAGATTTTAGTTGCACCAACAAGGATAGTTAACTGTACTTTCCCCTTAGATTCTGAAATATTTATTCTTCTACTTTTTTTTATTTCACCGCATGTAAATATATTCATGAGTGGCAGCTTTCAAAGTAGATCCATTGGTTTTATTTTATTTTTTCAGGAATTTTTGTGGCCAGGCCCCTAAATTGATGTAAAAAGAAATTACAAGTAAACCAGAAACTATAGTCTAGATTCTCTGCAACAAAACGAGAATCATAGACTCAAAAGAGATGAAAAAAACAACTCCCAGAAAATAGAAATGAGAAAAAACAAACTTAGCCGAGGCTAAGTAGGACTCAGTAAGCTCAGTGCAAAATGTCGGAAGGGTCAGCACAAGAGCGGTGCCCCTGGTTGCCAGGGACGACCGTCCAAGGGGCTGCTGTAAGAACAACAATCATCATCGTCCATATAAACACCCCACAAAAAAAAGACTTTCATCTCAAATCTTTCCATCTCATAGTTTTCTTGGCTATAGCATATCTGATTTTTGCAATGACTGTAACGGTACAATCAAACTTTCCTCCAAAAATTCTGACATTCCTGGCTCTCCAGATGAAGTAGATCACAACACAAATCGATAACAGGTGATAACTAATTCTAGTGTTACCAAAACCTTGATCAAGAACACTATCAAAGGTTTGGAAAAGGTTGGGTTTCATCAACCTATTACTGAGCCAAGGCAAGAAGTGTTGAATGACACTGAAAGTAAATTTGCATTCAAAAAATAAGTGTCAGTACTATCCAACCCATTATGACAGAAACAACAGTTGTTGTTAACAAAAATCCCACGAGATTGCAAAACTTGAGCAGTCTTAAGACCATTTTTAAAAGCCAACCAAGCAAAGGCAGAGTACCTCAAACAGTTTTTCTTGTGCCAAATCAGATTATGCCACTGAACTGCAGGGTAATTGGAAAATAATTGCATTTTGAAAATTCTAGCAGTGGGTTTAGAATTACCCAGCCAACTGTGATCATCCTCATCCTGATTAATCTCAATAACATGAATTTTAGAAGCAATGGCATCACCAAAACAGTCAGGCACCACCCAGTTTTTAGCCAAAATAATGTTCTTCACAGTCCAGGACGAACAGGGGCTAAATCGATTAAACTCCATGTTACCAATGCTATTAACAATAGAATTTCCATTAAGCCAGGGATCCCAAATGAGCAAGAGATTACTATTAAATCCCACATTCAAATTAATACAATGCTTGATGCTTTGAGCTTTGTCATAAAGGAATATCCAAAAGGAAGAAGAGTTTCCAGCCAGAGGTTTCCAATGGGAGTGATAACAGGATTTCCACTAAGAGAAAAGGAGGTTTTCAGAGTTCAAAAACCTCCAGATTAAAGCACACCCAAAAGAGTGGTATAAAGTGTCAATGGATTGAATTCCCAACCCCCCATTTAGAGTAGGAACACAAGTGTCTTTCCAGGACAAAATATGGAGTTTCCGCAAATCAATGTTACGAAAAAATAAAAATATGGAGCATAACCGGTTAATAACCTTACAACCACCTTTCGATATAATTGCACCCCTTATCTAGTATGCAATTGTATTGTTAATAGTAAATTTAAGCAATTGGATTCTACCGGCAAAGGAAAGTGTCTTAGCAGTCCAACCATTCAGTTTGGAAGAAATTTTTTGGATCAGTTGCTGGAAATCTCGAATTCTAAGTTTTTTTATGAAAAATAGGGATCCCAAGGTAGGTGACAGGGCAAGTGGATTGAGTAATGTGAAGCATATCACAAATGGCATCATCTTGAGGTGTGTCTTTAGAAAGGAGTATAGTGCTTTTGAGAGGGTTCACATACAAACCAGTAGTGTCACCAAATTGTTTAAAAACCTTATTAAGAGTAACAACATTCTTAATATTAGCAGTTCCAAACATCAAGAGGTCATCTGCAAACAGTAAATGAGAGACAACATAGTTACCTGAGGCATTAGCAGAGTATATAGAATTGGATATGGCTTCTTCCAAGCTGTTAGAGAGTGCAGCCATCACAATACTGAACAGATAAGGTGATAACGGACAGCCTTGTTTGAGGCCGGACATAGATTGAAAATAACCTTCAAGTGATCTGTTAATACTAACAGAAAAGTAAACCTCAGAAGTACATGCCTTAATCCAGGAAACAAAAAGGTCCTGGAAACACTTATCAGCTAACCTTTTATAGAGAAATTCCCTGGACATCGAATCAAATGCCTTTGTGATATCAAATTTTGCACAAAAAAACTTGTTCATGTTCTTATGATTGAAATTCCCCAAAATCTCAGTAGCAAGAATGATATTATCAGAAATCATTCTCTTTTGAATAAATCCACTTTTGTTGTGATGAATAATAGAAGGCATAACAGTTTTCATCATGTTGGCTAAAAGTTTTGCAATTACCTTATAAATAACGTTGCAGAGGGATATGGGCCTAAAATCCTTGACATAATTGGCATGAGGAAGTTTGGGAATAAGCGCAATAGCAGTGGACTTAATTTTCTTAGGCATATGGCAAGAAGAAAAAAAATTAGAAACAGACTTACAGATATGATGATTGATAGTGCCCCAAGTAGCTTTATAGAATTCAAATGTAAAATCATCCGGCCCAGGCGCAGCATTTTTCTTCCCAGAGAAAATTATGCTTTTAATTTCCTCCTCAGTAACAGGTGCAATGAGAGTGGAGAGAAGGTGATTTGGGATAACTTTTCCAACAGGAAAAAGGTGAGGCTAAGTGGTGGAACTGGAGGGATTGAAAATCTTAGTGAAGTGGTTTACGAAAGCCAAAGAAATATTATGATGATCAGTAAAGCTACCAAAATCAGTAGTAATTTCCTTGAAACGGCTGTAATTCTTGTTGACATTGATCTTAGAGTATAAAAACTTAAGATCTTCCTCCCCTTGCATTAGCCAATTCACCTTGCCTCGCTGCACAATCCAATCAGATAAGGTGGTTTGGTAATAATGAAGTTTGGAATTGATGCTCTTAAGATTGTCATTGAAGGTCGCATCAAGAGGGCTATTTTGGATTTGTCCCAACACTTTAGCTTGCTGCTCAGCCATCAAATCAATTTCCTTCTGAATATTGTTTGAGTTGGTCCAATTCTTATGCTTGATTTTGTTTTTTAGGCTTTTCAACTTAAAAGCAAAATTAGAAAGAGGGTTGCTGTTAGTCAGCTGAGAGAAAGTATCCAATAAGCAATCCCAGAAATCTGGAATTCTAGTGCAATAGTTTTTGAATAAAAATATATGTCCCCTCTTAGTTTCCATGGAATTCATAAGTAGTAAAGGGGAGTGATCAGAGCAGTTGGGGTCACCAACAAAGTAATACAAATTGGGAAAGGTAGTAAGCCAAAAATCATTGACTAAAACTCTATCAAGTTTAATATGGATTGGATTGTTACTTTGTTGGTTAAACCAAGTAAAAAAATGACCCACAGAAGCAAGGTCGTGCAACCCAGTATTGAAAACCATTTTGTTGAAGTCACCAGATTGTTGCTGGACAGATGAGAGCCCACAACTTTTCGTTAGGGAATCGGCAGCAATTAAAGTCTCCAATAATGGCCCAAGGGGTACTAATGGATTGAGAAATATATTGCAGATCCGACCAAAGAGATTGCCTTTCAGAATGAGAGTTGCTAGCATAAACATCAATGATAACAACAGTATTAACCGAGTTAAGCTGAATAATACCATGTACAAGTTGGCTATTGGTGATTTGAGGCACAAAATTTATAGTTTCAGCATTCCATTTAACCCAAATACGGCCAGACGTAGAGTGTTGAAAGTTGTCACAAGAATTCTCAAAGGGATAAATTCTATGATGACATTGAAACCAATGGTTAGAAAGGTTGGTAGTAGTGGTTTTGGCTTCCAGAATGAAAAGAATATCAATGCTGTGGTTTTTGACAAAATTTTTACAACTACTCACCTTAGTAGGGTTGTTAAAACCTCTAAGGTTCCAGGCCACAAGCTTAGGAGGTTTTACTGACATTTGGAGGTGGAGGTTTTTTTGGCATTTTTGCCACGGGTTTGTTTTTGGTTTTGTTGGGTAGATTGTTGAGTTTTTGTGGAATTAGAACTAGAGGATGGCTGATCTATGTTGGTAGGAATTTGAGGTTGGTGACTTCTAGGTGAGGTATGCGGTGGGGTGCTAACATTATGAATTGGCAGATCATTAGCAGGGTTAGGTTTGTGAGGCTCATTAGAAATAAGATCAGCAGGGTCATTGTCAGCCAGAACATCGAATTTGTTTTTAGCTGTAGAAATAGGGGGATTCTGTATTCCTGTGAGAATTGGCTCTGTGTAAATAACAGGGTCTTCAGAAGGGGAATTTAGATTAGGAATTGCTTTGAATTCCAATAACTATCCGCCACGTGGAGTAGAATTTTAGAAGGCAGTCTCAGACGACCCGGTCATCTTTTCTTTTTTCCTTTCGTTACTATATTTCTCCTCAAGTCAATTTCGTGCTAATGCAATCCTCTCCTTGTCTGAAATACTCTGCCTCCGGGTGTTCGCGAAATGCTTCAAAGCCTGTGGTATCCGTCCTCACTGTGCTACTTCCTTCTTCTCCTCCCCCTTCTGCTACGTCCCTCGGCCTCTGTGCCCACCAAGGAGGATTTTAATGCGACATTAAAAGGGGGATCCGGTTTAACTAGGAACGGCAGTTTGGATTGGTGCCTGAAATGTGTGGATTCCGGAGGGAAATGTGGTTATGATGAGACTCGGCCAGAAGATCAGATTTGCTTCTGCTCTGATACTATTAGCCTTGGATCTTGTTTTAACTGTAAGCATATCTCTCTCTCCTAGTCTTTTCTGCTATCAGTTCTTCCTTCTCGACTCGACCTTACCTTACCATTACCAAATCGAACTGTACTGTTTTGATGAGGTTTAAGAGGGCATATCATATTTTGAGAACGTACGTTTCTTCTATAAAAGATAAGGTGAAGAAATGCAAAGCATGTGCCTTTATGCCTCCTTCCCTACCACATTCGTTGTTCCTTGTGGTTTGATTTTTTTATTTCCTTGCTTGTTTATCGGAGAAGAATTTTTTCTAGACTTCTTCTATCGTTTTATGTGAGTTAATACAAGACAAAATAACTATTAAACATTGCTTTATCGGCATCCGCCAATCAAAATCCTGGATCCTTCATTACTCTAAAGAATTGAAAGGAATTCAATAAATCTTGGATAGTTTATGCTTGCTGGAAAGATCACTAAATAAAGTACTAACTCTTTTGAATAAAACTAGAACCGCAAGAAATTTACACAAAATGAATTTTCTTAGTAAACAGATTGTGGAAGAACCGAAGAACACATATCTTCCTTTTGTTAGTTTTTATGAGTTTTATTTTCCAACAAGATTTTATTTCCTGGTCTTAGGCACTCATTTGACTAGCGTTTGGTCGTTTGGTCTAAACGCCGGCAAATTAATGCGTGTAGAAGATATTAGAGTAAATAGAAATATTGTATATATTAGTTTCTTACAAACTGCTTTAAGATAGATTTACATATCTGCCATGTACTCTTTAGCTCAACTATAAATAAACTCAATAGCTTACCCGTAAGGGTAGCCAGTCTTTCTCCAATACCTTTCTCTGTTCTCTGCTATCCCATTCTTGATTGTCTACATGGTATCAGGCTTTTTTCGATCCTAAAGAACCTTCATGGCGGACCAAGCTTCGGCGTCGTCTCCTTCCATCGACACGATCGCTGCAGTTCAGACTCAACACCCCATCTCTCCATCACTAAAATTTCTTGTCTCCAATCTCAAGATCTTCGTTCCTCATCACCTTGCAACAGACAACTATCAGATCTGGAGGAGCCAGATAACGAAGCTATTCCGCGCCAATGGATTCGAAGCATTTCTCGAATCTAACCCTACCTCACCGGCTGATCAAATCATGGATAGGATACTAGCAGCAGCTCTCACTTCCACAGTTTCGGCCTCTGTTTTACCGTATATCATCCACCTCGATCAATCTTGCGACATATGGCGGGTTCTTGAAACCCGATTTCAATCATCAAGCCGATCGAAGGTGATTCAGCTCAAGAATGAGCTACATAACGCCTCCATGAAGAATCTTTCGATGTCTCAATATCTCACAGAAATCAAGAAATTGGTCGATCAGATTGCATCCGCGGGATCGACCGTTGACACGGAAGATGTCATTCTCTACATTTTGAACGGCTTACCTCCGGCGTACCAATCATTCAAGACTTCAATCAGAACAATGCTGCATCCGATCAGTCTCGACAATCTGTACGCGCTGCTGATGAGCGAAGAAATTCACGTACAGACGGACGCTGCTCGTATGCCACCGACAACGGACGCTCAATCGGCAATGTACATGCGCAGAGGTCGAGGACGGCGAGGCCAACATCGTCCGTCTCAGAATACGAATCCTAACACCCGTTCCAGCTCGCAGCCAACAACCATATGTCAAATATGTACAAAACGTGGTCACACAGCCGATGTATGCTGGCACAGGCTTAACACCAACTACACACCTTCTCAAACAAGCTCCCGATCCAACAATGCACTTCTTGCGTCAAATGATACCTCTACGGAATGGTTCCTCGACTCAGGGGCGTCATCACACATGACGAACGAACCATCGTAGCTATCTCAAGCAGCTTCATATCAAGGCTCGGACAGAGTGACCGTCGGGGACGGAAGGTCGATCCCCATCGCTCAGTCGGGCACGGGTATCCTTCCCACCCCCTCTCGTAAGCTTTTCTTGAATAACCTCCTTCACATTCCGTCAATTTCTTATAATCTACTCTCTATATCTAATCTCGTTAAAGATAACAATATCTCTGTCACATTTGCTCCTACCGGTTTCTATCTAAAGGATTTGACGACGAATCAATTGCTTCTTCAAGGACCCTGCAAGAATGGTCTGTACACAATACCAAATGACGAATCAAGACGGCATCTGGTCGGTCTAGCGGCATCCAAATCCTCGGCAATAACGTGGCATCACAGACTGGGCCACCCGAACGTCAATACGATGAAAATCATAGCTAATTCACACAATTTGTTTTCCACACACACACCTAGCTTCAATTGTGTTTCTTGCATTTCTTGTAAAAACCATAAACTACCTTTTGCAAACTCTCTTACGCGAAAGAATGTTCCGCTAGCGCTAATTCATTCCGATGTATGGGGACCGTCTCCGGTTCCCTCGCATCAAGGCTTTCGATACTATATCTCGTTTGTCGACGACTTTTCTCGATTTACTTGGGTATTTCCTCTCATTTTTAAATTTGATGCTACACAAATTCTCATTAATCTTGTTACATATCTTGAAAGACAAACACAGCACAAGGTGCTGGCTCTTCGCACGGATGGGGGCGGTGAGTTCATCAATCACAACCTCAAGCAATTTCTCACATCTCATGGCATCCAACATCAAATCTTGTGTGCCTACACCCCCGAACAAAACGGAGTAGCTGAAAGAAAACACAGGCATCTAGTGGAAACGATGCGCACACTCCTTCATACGGCAAAAGCTCCGCACTCCTACTGGCCGGACGCAGTTACCACAGCGGCTTATCTGATAAATAGAATGCCATCATCAAATACTGGCAATAAATCCCCGCTACAGCTGATGTTCAACACACCTCCCGTATATGAACATCTCAGGGTATTTGGATGTGCGTGTTACCCACTTACACCGAAACACCTTCGGACTAAACTACAACCAACAGCTCAACCATCTGTGTTCATGGGCTACTCGGATGATCACAAGGGCTACAAATGCATGAATCTTGCCACAAATCAAATTGCAATCTCCAGACACGTTAAGTTCGTCGAGGATCAGTTTCCATTTACATCAAATTCATCTCCACATCCATCGGAGACTATTAACATTCCGCCTTCACTGCTTGTTCCAACCTCCTCCATACAAGACATTGCAACTCCCGACACCAGGACAACAACGCAACCTACGCCTCTCACATCTCCACATCAGCCAAACAACACAAATTCAAACACTTCCCCATTCACAACTCACCAATCATCCACATCTTGTGTGCAACCTCAGCCCGCCAAACACCATATGATAACACGGTTGCAAACTGGATCACTCCGTCCAAAGACTCGTCTAAACCTGCTCAATCAACAGCTCACCCAAAATCTTCATGAACCCGTCACATTTGCGGAGGCCGGTCGACACAAAGAATGGAGAATGGCCATGGCAGAGGAATTCATGGCTCTCCAAAAACAAGGAACGTGGAATTTAGTCTCACCGCCACAAAATGCACCAATTCTTGGGTGTAGATGGACCTTCAGGACAAAGCTTCATTCTGATGGCTCGATCGCAAGATTCAAAGCACGACTGGTAGCTCAAGGAAACAGGCAAGAACACGGTATTGACTATGGTGAAACCTATAGTCCGGTTGCTCGTCTTCCGACCATCAGAGTACTCCTTACAGTGGCTCTTCATCACGGCTGGAGTGTTCAACAATTAGACGTGGCTAACGCTTTTCTTCACGGCCATCTTCAAGAAACAGTCTACATGAGGCAACCGAAGGGATTCGAAGATACCGATCATCCCGATCATGTTTGTCTACTTCGCAAAGCCATCTACGGCCTTAAACAGGCCCCGCGGCAATGGTATACCACCTTCACCGATCATCTTCGTACTATAGGATTTACCTATAGCAAAGCCGATCCCTCGCTCTTAATCTTCGATCAAAACAACATCAAAATGTATCTACTCGTCTACGTGGATGATATACTTGTCACCGGAAACAGCAGTGCAGCCATTCGGGATCTCATCTCCAAACTTCAACTCAAATTCACAATCAAGCACCTTGGACAGGCGAATCAATTTCTCGGCATCAACATTCAGCACAGCAAAGATAAGTATTTTTTATCACAACGTCAATATGCTGAATCTATTCTTAGCCAATCTAATCTACTCTTGTGTAATCCTGTAGCCAATCCATCCTCAACCAAGATACCAAACTCAGTTCCTGATGATCCGAAACTGTCAGACGCATCCAATTACCGAAAGCTTATTGGTTCGCTTCAATACCTTACAATAACAAGACCGGACATTGCATACGCCGTGAACTCCCTGTCGCAACATATGCAAAACCCGTCCCAGCAAGATGCTTACAGCCTCAAAAGATTGCTCAAATATGTCAAGGGTACTCTCACATTCGGCCTACCGATCCGGACAGCTCCACTAGTGCTTCAGACATTCTCCGATGCTGATTGGGCGGGAGATCCGGATACCCGCCGATCAACATCCGGGTATTGCACATTCTTAGGCGATACTCTCATTTCGTGGGCAGTTAAGAAGCAACACACCATTGCCCGCTCATCAACTGAGTCTGAATACCGTTCTCTAGCTTCGGCAACGGCAGACACAGTATGGCTCAAGTGGTTACTCCAGGATTTCCACATTTCGCACCCTCAACCTATCAAGCTGTTTTGCGACAACACATCTGTCATCGCCTTAGCTCTCAATCCGGTTTTTCACGCCAGGACAAAACACATTGAGATTGACCAAAGATTCGTCCGATCTCACATTACTGACAATCACATCAATCTACTTCCCATAAGCACGACTGATCAAACAGCCGATATACTGACTAAGCCACTATCTACTAACAGGTTCAAACTCTTACGGACCAAGCTCACTGTTTCGGCCGAACCACTGGCTTGAGGGGGGATATTAGAGTAAATAGAAATATTGTATATATTAGTTTCTTACAAACTGCTTTAAGATAGATTTACATATCTGCCATGTACTCTTTAGCTCAACTATAAATAAACTCAATAGCTTACCCGTAAGGGTAGCCAGTCTTTCTCCAATACCTTTCTCTGTTCTCTGCTATCCCATTCTTGATTATCTACAGAAGAATCATTACCAATATCTATTTGATTAGGAGTCTGGAAAAAGGAGAAGAGGTGTAAGTGGAAATATCGTAGAAGGGTATAATAGTGCCTCTATATTGACTATAATAGCAAACGCTAACCCGTAAAGTTGCAAGTGTCCTGACTACGATTGCTTTAACATGGATGTAAGTAGTTGTAACTTGTAAACATTATTAAGTCATAGTTCAATGTTCTTATTAGGTGGTGAGTTTACTGTAATGATAATGTTGTATCTAGTATATTTTAATTACTAATCACTGCTTTTTTTGGCTACTTTTTGCAGCAACCAATAAACGAAACAAGGGTATTGTGATAGGTGAGCAAAATAATATCCTGACATCTTTTACTTGTAGCATTCTTATTTGTTGATCATAATAATATATTAATTGTGACATTAATGTAGGTATAATTGTAGCTTTGATATGCCTCCTGTTGATTTGCGGATCATTATACTTTTGTATCATCCGACGTAACAGATTAAACAACTTAATCTTCAAGAAGAAGAACGAAATAGCTCTAACCATTGAAGCCTTTCTAGATGCATGCGATTATCTTGGTCCAAAAAGGTATAACTATTCAGCTTTGAAGAAGATAACCAACTCTTTCTCTGAAAAGTTAGGCCAAGGTGGTTACGGTGCTGTGTTCAAAGGTAAATTTCCTGATGGTCGTTTGGTGGCTGTAAAGGTCTTGAGCGATACAAAAGGCAATGGTGATGAATTCATTAATGAGGTGGCGAGTATTGGTAGGACTTCTCATGTTAATGTTGTAAGTCTCTTGGGCTTTAGTTCAGAGGGTTCTAAAAGAGCTCTTATATATGAGTTCATGTGCAATGGCTCACTCGAGAAGTACATTCATTCAGAGAATTTGAAATTTACACTTGGCTGGGAAAAATTATACCAAATAGCTGTGGGCATAGCTCGTGGCCTCGAATACTTGCATCGTGGTTGCAAAACTCGCATTGTGCATTTCGACATCAAACCACACAATATACTACTTGATCAAGATTTCTGTCCAAAAATTTCTGATTTTGGTCTCGCACAGCTGTGCCTTAGAAAAGATAGCATTTTTTCTGCTATAGATACAAGAGGAACTATAGGATATATTGCTCCAGAAGTTTTCTCCATAAACTTTGGAGTTGTCTCCAGTAAGTCTGATGTTTATAGCTATGGGATGATGATACTGGAAATGGTTGGAGTAAGAAATACCTCACCTTCGTGCAATAAGAGTGACAGTGAATACTATTTTCCAAATTGGATTTATGAGCATTACAATCAAATTGGCCATATGGAAGGTTTCAGTATAACTATTGAGTCAGAAGAGATTGCAAAGAAGATGATTTTGGTGGGGTTGTGGTGCATCCAAACAAATCCTGGGAATCGGCCATCGATGAGCAGAGTGGTTGATATGCTGCAATGCAGCATTGATGACTTGGAAATGCCACCAAAGCCAACGCTTTCATCTTCGTAGTATCATTTTGTTCTGTGCGAGATAACTCTTTCATGCTATTTTATTTTCTTGATTTTCTTAGTTATTATTTGATGGAAGGTGTTGATCTTCTGTAGCTGGCATTCTAATAACTTGAGAAAAGGTTGAACCTACAATCGTCCCATCAAACATTTTCTTGAAAGTTACAAGCCTGGAGGAATTGAAGTAGATAAATAGAAAAGGAGATGAAAAAGGTGAAAAAAATAAACAAAGTAAATATTTACTCAATTTTTCCTCAGCCAAACATGTGGCTAAAAATTAGTTTCAATTTAATTTGGAAAACTATGACAAAAACCTGGTGTTCCATAGTACTTGATAGATGGATTCATCTAAAAATGCAAAAATAATTCTTATTTACAATGACTTGCTGCAAAAAAAAAGTGATGTTGTTGGATTGAACTTCAACCTGGAGAAGAAGATACACAGGCAATGGAACAGTAATGAAACACTGTACTGTAGTGTTCTCGGTTTCTATTTTGTAAAAGAGATGATCAAAAGCTGCTTACAACTCTCCACACCGTTAGGCTAAGATATGTATGGTGCTCCCCAGGTGCTCTTGTAGCTCAGGATTGCATCAAAAAGTATTTCAGATTACATTTAGTATTTCAGATTGCATTTTAGCACCGATATAAATTTGTAAATTATGATCAAAGTTCGAATGGATAGCCTCCTGGCCTATCTTAAATTATCACCTAGCGTGATTCAGATGCGCTAACTATGCTGCACTTATTGCCTTGGATGGAGGACAACCTTTAGCTATTCACATATTGTTAGCAGCACACTAGTGATTAATTTAAGATAGGCAGATTGGATCCAGCTTCTTTTTCAAAGTGTTTAAAATTTTAATTAAGTAGATAATAATAATAATAATAAATAAATAAAATAATAATAATTAAATATAATAACATCAAATAACAAAATAAAATTTTTAACTAACATAATGCTATCAAATTTATAAGATGAATTTTTATCATTTATCTTCCAATTACGTATTGGGAATGTCAAAAGCGATTGGGAAGAAAACGGCTGCGAGGCGATGACCCTGATATCGAGGGGGGTCCGCCCATGCCAATAGCTTTCTAGTTCAAATATTTCTTAAAAATAGTTTTCTATTACAAATATTTTGGACAATAGTTTTCTAGTTCAAATATCTCTTAAAAATGGTATAATATAGTGGCTACAAGTTGTACCAAATGGAGCCTAAGATTTTATTTTGGACAACTTTCTTATTGATTTTAAAAATATTTTTTAGAATAAAGATTTTAAATTAAAAAAAAATTGTTTTAAAAATAGTTAAAATGTTGTGTGTACTCAGGGGCGGAACCCCCTTAATGTGATTATCTACATACATTTATTTTTTAGTCTTTATTATAAAGGTTTTTTGGCAATACCCTCTCCAGTTTATTTATTAATTTGAATTCAAAAAATATATTTATAATCAAAATTTGCTTGGGGGGTGCTGCCCCTGAAAATCATCACATGGATCCTACCCCTTGACCCCGCGACCTAATCGGGCAGGTCGAATTCCGCCAGGGGATGTTGCCCCCTTGGCCGCCCCGAGAGGTACTTAAAATTTTTGCGACACATATTTGTATGAAGTAACTTTAGTGTTTGTTACAAAATATTTTTCTTGTTTTATTAGAAGTAATTAGAAATTGGTTAATTTAACTAAGCCAGTTCCTTAAAAATTTATACTCCACATATTTGTATGGAGTAACTTTAGTGTAGAGTGGATTTATAATTAATAAAGTTTGTTTCTCTTCAATTATGATTAATTTAACCTCATATTTAATGGAGGCATAATAATGCATAAGCTTTAGGATATTATTTATTAAGGTAAATATAAATAAAATTTGATCCTTATATCAAGTATAACATGCAAGGTATCCTAAAATAACTAGATATAATAATCCATAAGACTAGATTGAGAGGAGGGATTAATTATAAATAAATAATATAATCATCTCATAAGAAAGATGCATAATTCATACAACCTGTTACTAATATTAAACCAATAACTAACTTATATGATGGTGAGGGCGCTTATAAAAAAGTTGATGAATTCATTGTTGGGATTGGAATATAAATAATGAACAAATTTTAAATACCATTGATATATATATATATATATATATATATATATATATATATATATATATATATATATATATATATATATATATATATATATATATATATATATATATATATATTACCTTTAGGCTTTAGCTTATACACACTAATTATTTCGATTTAAATTTGATGTATTGATCAACATTTATTTTATATAATCATTGCTTATTATTTTTTGATATATTTTAATTTTGATTGATAAATTTTAAATTTTTTATTGCAAATAGCATCTAGTGGTGGAGATGAGCCCACATATCTCTACTACAACCCCCTATGTGACCAGAGCTACCATCCTTACACCCGTCAATACCACCACCACTAGCATATTTACCAACCCACATAGATCAAATACAATCCCTCACTCTCCAAAACTTGTACATACCACACCATTTTATTCATATTTCTCATTCTAACCCATACCATTTATGTTGGCTCATCTACCATCCATCATATACACAAACCATCATATACAAAAACTCCATAATTATTGGTGGGGTTGTGGTGCATCTAAACAATTTGAAATTATAAAAATAATTGATTTTTTTTTTTTTTTTTGAATTCTTATTTGAATTGCGATGCAGCAGAGAGAAAGAGAGAGAGCTAATTTTTAGAGGTTGGATAGCTTTGCTGTTTTTATAGAAATTTTTCAGATCATTGTAGGTGATTTTAATCTTATCTCTGTTTTTTAAAATTTTTGTTTTAATACAAGCATTGAAAATGAATGTAGGTATATGATTGAGTAATAGTTGGTCGCTATTAATATTATAATACTGGATAATAATATGTGTGAAGACAAGTAAAAATTAATTTTATTGAAGTTGGCTAGAGACAGACATATCTATTCAGGATTGTGGGCCGACAGACTTTCATTTAAATACTGTTATTTAGTTTTACCTTTATTGATTCATGTGATATTAATTGAGAGTTATAATGAGTTATTACTTTCTCGAAAGGCAAAAAGTGACGATTTTATTTTTCAAGCCAACGGGATATTGATGCGGATTACTTCTTATTGAAAAAATACTGCTTAAATTTGAAATTCTTACTTATTTAGTGTGACTGCTAAAATGCATGTTATTTATTCATTGATATCATCACTATACAATTTTAATATTTTATTTGTTACTATTTATTGATTTATTATCACTGTACATATTTGTTGTTAATGTATTGCTTTACTATTACATTCACCAATTTTACTGGTGATAATGTAATGATACTACCATCGATACAAACATCAATATTATTATTGATTCACTATACTGATTGATGATATTGAATCATTGTATTTATACTAAGTATGTGATATACTTGGCATGTGATTAAGATAATGATTTAATACTGATATAATATTACTGGGTAACATGTGTCTATCATTATAGAATTTTATTATATCGATTTAATTCCAACAATTTTTACTGATGCTTTGGTTTTAATGCTTTATATGATTTCTTACTAATTGATAGTTTTAATACGACGATTGTTTTATCGATTTAACACCCATAATGATTTACTATTTTCTCCACTATATTGTTTTACAGGCTTCCGCACTATATAATTTTATTGGTTACAGACTTTACTGCTAGTATATGTGTGTTTTACTGTTTCTGCATCAACTCTTGATCGATCATATAATTGGTACTGCTATGAATATACTGTGATATGTATATTGCTTCTTTGTCATTTTTTGAATTAGTTGTAAGATTGGATAACATGTTGTATTTTTTAGCTCATTATACGTGATTTAAATAATTTAAGATCAGAGTAGAGAATCAGGTGTGTGAGATTGATCAAATCAGGATTTTCCAAATTTACTATTAATTTATTTATTTATTTATTTATCTTTTAGCTATTCTTTTATAGTTATGACATGTGATGATTGATTGTAATTGTAACTCAGTCGTGGGATATGCTTATTAATATTTATAAGTTTGGATAGAACTGATAGAAGCCTATTTGAAATAGAGAAAGAGTATAGATAGACCTATACTAAGTTTAAAGAAAATTGAGTTTTGCCTAAAAGTAAGAGTTGAATAATATAAAATTGAGCTTTTTATTTTGGGTGCATAGGTCACTCCCTTAACAAATATGGCTCAATTCTACATAGTTGTCAAGCCATAATTTTTTTTTTTTTTTTTGTGGGGTACAAATTATATTTTTCTAATATTTCTTCACTTTTTTTTTCATTCAAGCTCGAGACTGATAGTAAATTTTTAAAAAATATTTTTTAAAAGTTGTTATTTTAAAAAGATAAATATAAGACAGATAAAAATTTATAATTTATAATGCATACTCTTCATAATCTAAAAGAGTTGAATATTAATTTATTTGATTACCAATACATTCAAATATTTCTTTCAATACATAATTGATTAAAATATCAATCATTCATTAATATCTAATTCAATTTTGTTGACATTTTTTAATAACAGGCATAGTAGAAAAATCTCTTTCAATTTAAATTACATATATTGATTTGAAAAAAAAAAAATTAATTTATAATGATAAACGTTTTATTATTATTATTGTGTCCTGGAATATTCGTGACGGTGGAGATATAAAGTTTAACGTCCTAGCTTTGTAAGAAAATCCAGCATATAAATAGATAAAAGTGGAGTGTAATATTCATAAAAGACATCAAATTTTTACGTGCAAAACCTTGAAAAAGAAAAAAAAAAATATGAGGCTTAAACCAGTTTGAATGAATACACTAGTATTGATGGTTGATTATAAATGATACCCCCTCTTGGAAAAGGGTGTTGGCTCAATGTAGTAAATACGCATTGTATAAAGTGCATTACATAATAAAAGTTCTTAGGAGAGTGTTGGAATATTTATTTCGTCAGTAGGACCGTAGTCGGTGGGAAACGGTGGTTGGAAGGACTGTAGTCGAAGGGCGACAATGATCGGAAGGATTGTAGTCAATGGGTGACAGTGGTCGGAAGTACCGTAGTCCTTGGCGGATGACAGTTGTCAAAAGAACTACAGTTGGAAGGCAATAATATTTTGTAGGAGACTTGATGTCGATAACATCTGGGAAGAGTTTCGGCGATAATCGAAGAACGAGCAAAAGTCTGGCCGCGAGAATATGTGAAAGTCCAATCGTGACGGCGGTCAGGAAGAACTTCAAGGGTGACAGTGTTGAATGGAGAATGCAAGAGAGATCTCAAGCCTTCTCTCCTCTGCTCTTCCTCCTCCATGTTAAGAATGGAGGGCTAGCTATTTATAGCTTTTTTGGGAGTGACATGGCTAGTAATTATGGAGAAATTCAAAAGCATGTTGGGAGTACTCTATCAGATGGCTGATATTAATTCCCTTGATTATATAACATTTATTGAGCATTTGAGTGCTATAATGATATTAGAATTGAGTGACCTTGGGCTTATTGGATTTGACTCGTCGAGCCGCTCAATTCGACTATAAGCATGTCATATTTGGATATCATTTGGTCATCCAATTAATGCTCCAAAATTTTTAAGAATACTTAAATCTTTTGATTTGGGCTAGTTTGGGCTTAGATCAAAATGAATTTTGTGTCATTGGGTTCATCTCATTGAGATATTTTATTTGACTATAAGGTAACTGAAATTGGAGTTTGGATGATCCTAAATTTAATTTTGGAAGTTTTTAATTCTTGTTTGCATCAAGATTCATTCCCAAGAAAGATAAATTTTGGTGGTATACCAGTGCCCACTTGCCTCCTATTTTGGACAAAGCTTACAAAGTCCAAAAATATATGTCAAAGCTTTCAAAAAATTGTCAAGGCAAAAATTCCAGCATTATATAAAGTACGAGGAGTAACCACCCTCTAGATGTCAATTTGGATCTCCCCTTGGGGCCATGAACCAAGTAAAATATCTTTGATCACTTGTTTAGCAAGCACTGAAAACAGCATGCGGATAATGTTGGAAAATGGAGCTTTGAAACTTTTAAAATTGCTCTAAATTGGATGTACAATCCTTGTTTAGTACTAAAAGTGTAAAAATTAAGTTTGGAACGTCAAAAAATTATTCCGGGACTAAAAAAATGTCTGAATTGGATCGTCCATGCCTAACGAAATCAAGCCCGAACAAGGTTTGGTGGCTGAATCGGCCTGTCGGTCATCGTCAGCACCAGTAGGCTGTTCGCCCGCTGGCACACATGCCTTATGCGCGTGAATGGGGCATACCTATTGGCGCCCTTTTTTTTTTTTTTTTTTTAATCGCTTAGCCTCCCACCTCCCAGTAGATCGAATGAACCTGCCGCCTAAATTTTAATATTTTACCTTTTCTTTTTTGTTTAAATAAATAGTTTTAGCCCTTTACAATTTAAAAAAAAATGAAAAATAAAAATTTATAAAAAAAAAATTTAAAAAATTATGGAAAAACTTTTCATTTACATCCCCAATTTACCTATAAATACCTCTTTAGGAAATGGGGAAAGCACAATCTATTGTACCAATTTAAACCTTCTTTTTTATTCGTAGCTTGGAGATTTCTAGTGGCAAGACTGTCCAAAAGTTTGAAAACAAACATGGAGGATATTGGCAATATTAGCGATAGACGGGGCAGTTCAAATTTATCATTGGGTGGGCATTTTTCTAAAACTTTGAAGAATTTATCCGACAATAGAGTATCGAATGCATCAAAAGTTACTCCCTCTATTCCTCATCAGGGTGATGAAGGAAAAGTCTTCTAAAGCAATATTAATTGATGATGTCGCATTGTCGCATTCATTGTTAGTTCTGATGTCCTAGCAGTAATGCGTATGAAATTTTACATACCAAATGAAGTATTGATCATTCCTCCAAAAAGTTTTGATCGAGCTCGGGCAAATTATTACGTCCGGCGTCTGAACCTTCTATTGCTATCGTGAATTGCATGGAATCATTATGGAATGCAGTGTTGTACTGTCATAATTTTTGTGTGGGGAAATAATGATTATTATGGACTTGACTATTTTTCTAGAGAACAAGCTGAAACATTAAAAGATGATCACTTATCCTGAATGTATAAATTCATAAGTGATTCTCAAGGCTGTGTCTCCTATCGAGGCAATAAAAAATGGCTGGATTTTTCAACATGTGATCCCTCTAAAAATTGGTTCTTTTTTGTGAATAATAAGTTGGGGCTCCCAAGAAAGTGAGAGAAGGTTAACGAATTACCAATCTCACCCCATGTAGGAGGAGAAGAAAATATATTGAAACTCCTTAATTTTTTTGCTATAAAAATCCTTCAATGAGAGTTACGCTTCATTAGTCGATATGTGGCAAAGGAGAAACTTTTTAAAGTTGGGCTTTCCATTCAGGCAGGAAGATCCCACGCCATCCAATTAAAGAAATGTGAGAAGATTCTTGAAGTAAGTCCTGGTGCTTTCGAGTCTTCATCCAAATATCCTCCGAAAGGTAAAAAGATCTTTCTTCTTCCTTGAAGAAAGGAAAATTAGATGACAAAGCGATTTTGCAAAGGGATGGTGATAGTTGTAGAGAAATTGTACGTCATTTGATGACTGATATTATTCCTCTTGATTCATATAGTAGGAGTTGGTCCTTGAAGTTACCCATGAAGAAGACATTGAGACAGAGCTTAGGCGAACTCATATCTACGAGGAAGACGATGAACAGTAAGTATTCGATTCACATGTATTAAGCTAAGACCGATTACACATATATGTAAGAGAACCGGTTATATGGGCTAAAGACTAAAATGCCCATGACCGTTACATCAAGTGTTCAGGCGACAGACGAGTGGAGAACCGGTTGCTGAGACTTGGCAGTGGCTGTTGGGCGGCTGCAGCAGTTTATCCATTACGGTTAATGATTATAGCTGTTTGGTTAATTTGGGTTCAACATCCTTGTCATTTACACATGAAGAAGACATTGAGACAGAGCTTAGGCGAACTCATATCTACGAGGAAGACGATGAACAGTAAGTATTCGATTCACATGTATTAAGCTAAGACCGATTAATTGTTGCATCGACTGCTCTGCTTACATAATCATAACCCATGATATACTCTTGAAAATCATGTGCGTCCTAGAAGTCAATTGCAACCCTACTTGATGATGAGGCCTTAGAAGGTTTACCAATACTTACATCCTCAAATCTTCTCGAGGATTCCTTTAGTTTTATCCTTTACCACTTTTTTGAGGAACCCAAGAATGCAATTAGCCATAATTGACCCTTAAAAGATATCACATATTAATTCTTGTATCTACAAGATGCCATGGAGAATTGGTAAGGCATGGTGCATCGATCTTACTGCTCTAAATCCAAGTCATTTTCCATATCAAGACAGTGTCTCAATGTACCTTCTTCGTATCATCGCATTCTCGATGTTATTCAAATCCAATCCCTAATGGCCCTAAGAACATGGTTGTCTCCTCATTATCATGCTTGTCTCTTACATCCTCACCTCTAATGGCCCTAAGAGTCTTAAGTATGATCTCTGAGACCTCATTCTATTATCATTATCATGTAATTGAATTCATGCTCCTTGAATGGTCCATGCAGTGAGCGCTTCTAAATGGAAAATGATGGGTCCTCAAACTCCTTTTGATTGGTGAAATAGATGAGTAAAATAGATGTTAATAGGCATCCGTTCAATCATCTTTGTATTTTACACAAATTTAATGAATGATTAAATTATTATAAAAATAATGAAATTGAATCAACCTGTAATTTGTATATTATAGATAACAATCAATGTTGTGATTTTGAAATTAAAATGATAAATAAAAAAAATTTATGAGGAGAGTAATAATCCTCCTTGAAGTAGGAAAGTCCATCTCTAGCCAAGTATAAACTTTAGTTGTTGGCTTTTCTAATTTTTTACTAATCCCTTCTTGTTTTCTATTTTTGGCAGCAAAACGAAATGAAGGTTTTGTGATAGGTGAGCAAAATAATATCCTGACATCTTTTACCTGCAGCATTCTTATTTGTTGATCATAATAATATATTGTGACATTAATGTAGGTATAACTGTGGCTTTGATATGCCTCCCGTTGATTTGCGGCTCATTATACTTTTGTATCATCCAACGTAACAGATTAAACAACTTAATCTTCAAGAAGAAGAACGAAATAGCTCGAACCATTGAAGCCTTTCTAGATGCATGCGATTATCTTGGTCCAAAAAGGTATAACTATTCAGCTTTGAAGAAGATCACCAACTCTTTCTCTGAAAAGTTAGGCCAAGGTGGTTACGGTGCTGTGTTCAAAGGTAAATTTCCTGATGGTCGTTTGGTGGCTGTAAAGGTCTTGAGCGATACAAAAGGCAATGGTGATGAATTCATTAATGAGGTGGCGAGTATTGGTAGGACTTCTCATGTTAATGTTGTAAGTCTCTTGGGCTTTAGTTCAGAGGGTTCTAAAAGAGCTCTTATATATGAGTTCATGTCCAATGGCTCACTCGAGAAGTACATCCATTCAGAGAATTTGAAATTTACACTTGGCTGGGAAAAACTATACCAAATAGCTGTTGGCATAGCTCGTGGCCTCGAGTACTTGCATCGTGGTTGCAAAACTCGCATTGTGCATTTCGACATCAAACCACACAATATACTACTTGATCAAGATTTCAGTCCAAAGATTTCTGATTTTGGTCTCGCACAGCTGTGCCTTAGAAAAGATAGCATATTTTCTGCTATAGATACAAGAGGAACTTTAGGATATATTGCTCCAGAAGTTTTTCTAGAAACTTCGGAGTTGTCTCCAGCAAGTCGGATGTTTATAGCTATGGGATGATGATACTTGAAATGGTTGGAGAAAGAAATACCTCACATTCGTGCAATAAGAGTGATAGTGAATACTATTTTCCACATTGGATTTATGAGCATTACAATCAAATTGGCCATATGGAAGGTTTCAGTGTAACTATTGAATTAGAAGAGATAGTAAAGAAGATGATTTTGGTGGGGTTGTGGTGCATCCAAACAATTCCTGGGAGTCGGCCATCGATGAGCAGAGTGGTTGATATGCTGCAATGCAGTGTTGATGACTTGGAAATGCCACCAAAGCCAACACTTTTATCTTCTTAGGATCATTTTGTCTGTGCGAGGTAACTCTTTCATGCTATTTTATTTTCCAGATTTTGTTGGTTATTATTTGATGGAAGGTGTAGATCTTCTATAGGTGGCATTCTTATAATTTGGGAAAAGGTGGAGCCTTTAATCGCCCCATCAAACATTTTTGTGAAGGTTATAAGCCGCATGATCCTGAGTAATGAACATACATGGTTACTTTTCTAGTTTTCTTCAGCTTATTTAAGAACTTTCAAATAAATACAACCTCATTTTTACTATTAAGTCTGTTGCATCCTGGAGTATTCATGGCGGTAGAGAAATATAAATTTAATGTCTTAGCATTGTACGAAGATCCAACACACACAGATAAAAAAAAAGGGTGCGTCATTCACTATAGACACCAAGATTTTTACGTGAAAAACCCCTAAAAAGAGGGAAAAAACCACGGCGCCTAGCCCAGTTTGAATAAATCCACTAGTATTGCAGTTGATTACAAATGAGGTCCTTCATTGGGGAAGGCCTTAGCTTGATGTACATCTTATAGAGTACATTACATGCTGAGAATACAAAGAATCATTGTTGATGTGTTTGTTTGGTCTGAAGTACTGTAATCGGTAGGCGACGTAAGTCAGAAGGACCGTAGTCGACAGGCGACGGAGGTCGGAAGGACTGTAGTCGACGGGCGACGTAAGTCAGAAGGACCGTAGTCGGCGGGCGACGTAAGTCAGAAGGACCGTAGTCAGCGGGCGACAGAGGTCAGAAGGACTGTAGCCGGTGGGCGACGTAAGTCAGAAAGATCGTAGTCGGCGGGCAACAGAGTTCAGAAAGACTGTAGTCTGTGGGCCCCTATAAAATTCAGGGCCCCTCTATGTGTGTAGAAGTTAGAATTTTTGCAACCGTTCATTTTCTTCTCATCTAATCTTCTTCTTATATTGGAGGCATTCCACTGTCAGAGATATGTGACATTCCCCTATCAAGTTTTAGTGCCCCTCTCTTGTATAGAAGGAGATTTTTTCCTCCTTATTCATCTCTTACGTTCTTCTTCTTACATTAGAGGTATTTAACTGTCTAGATGGGGCGGTATTCCTCTATCAAGATTCAGTGTCCCTCTCTTGTGTAGAAGAAGTTGCGATGAGAGGTTATATTCTTGATAGACAACCCTTGATAGAAGAAGTTCAATTGATGCTTGTATCCGAGGGTGATTTGAGAAGATCTGGCGGTCATAATGCCCTAGAGGAGAACCAGAAGTGATGAGTATATGGGGAGATTTCAACGCCATTTGAGCGAAAGTTTGTCGGCAATGGACGATTGAGTTGAAGCCCATTAGCAGTCAACGACCGAGTATAGAGCTAAATGAGAGAGTTTGTAAAACCCCTTAGATTTCATGATTTTTCTGTTGAGTTTGTCCTGCACGAACTGAGTTCATCTGGGACGAATAATTTGAATTTGTATTTCGTATGTACAAACCGTCTGGACGAATTGAAGTGGACTGAACAGAGCCGATCGTCCCGGGACGAAATTAATTATCATCCGTACGATTTGCGAATAGAGGAGATCGTTCCGGTACGAATAGGAGTATTGTCCCATACTATCGAAAATATATCGTGCCATTAAATAAAGAATTTCATTTTTCAATTGAAGAGAAAACAAGAAAGAGAAAGAAGATGAGAGAGAAAGAAGAAGCTTGATTTCGGAGGCTGCAGAGCGATTTTTGTCCGTCGTCGTAGTTGAGAGAATTACTCGTCTCGCAGTAAGGATTCTAAACCCTATTTCTGATTTCAAATATTTTGTGATTTGATATTTTTTCGCTCAGATTTGTGTTTTCGTTACTGAAAAACGTGCATATCTTTATATTGACATAACTTTCACTGCGTAATTTTTTGTATGTTATAGAGAATGTGATTATAAGCATTTTGAGTATTTATTTATGATTTTTTCAGCGGATGATTTTGAAGATACAGTGATTTCTATCTACTGCTATGATATTTCAGGTATTTTTTAAATTGAGCTAAATTATGTTTTACTATTGCGATGCATTGGTAAGATGATAATGAATGTGAATGCATGATTAAAACTATTATTATATCATCGTGATAATAATGTGTGTGTAAAAGACAAGTAAAGACTGGTTGAACCGTTGGTTGAAGACTAATTGACCTGTACAGGATGATATGCCGACATACTTTCCTTTAAATATAGTTTGGTGTTATCCTCTACTGATTCACGTGATACTGATTAAGAGTTATAAGGAGATGATTACTGTGCCGATGGGCAAAGAGTGACGACTCTGTTTTACTAAGCCAATAGATATGATACTGATATTAATGCAAGATTGAAAAACACCGTAATAGTCAAAGCTTTTACTTGTTGAGTATGACTACTGAAATACGTGTATTTAATCATTGTTCTTATTATTACTGTACAGATTTATTGTTACTATACGATTATATTGTTATTGCATTACTGCTCATGTCACTAGATTATTATATATACTGATATAAACACTGATGCCATTTGATAGTACTAATTCATTATACTGATCTTATGCATGTGATACTGATTCACTGTATTGATTTTATGCATGTGATACACTGAGCACTTGATATCGAATAACTGGATTACTGGTGTACATTCTGATATGATTTTACTGTACTGATTTGATTCCAATCGTTATTATCAATGTTTTGATTTGACGCTTTATACAATTTTATACTGACTGATGTTATAGATACAATGATTTTCTTGAGATTGACGCATGTACTGGTCTATTTCTTTATGGACATTGATATTATATACTGATTCTACTACTGATGATTATGGATTTTACTGTTTATGTATTATTTACTATTTCTACATTGATCATTATTCCAACATTGATTCAATGATCATGTGAATATGACTGCTATGATTTGACTGATTGACATGCATATTGCTTATGTATCGTGCTTTGATTTCAGTGGTAGGTTTTGGTGACCTGCTGTGCTTTTTAAGCTTATTATTTATGGTTAACGATTTCAGGTCAAGGCAAGGGAACATGAGTTTAAGGTTGCTCAGGATTCTTCAGGTTTTGTTCTTTTGTTAGTTATTCTTTTTGTACTTAGGACAGGTTGGATATGTGATAATTGTATCTAACCTTGAGTAATATAAATGATATTGGGAATGAATGTAAATGTATACATTAATGTTTTAAATTATAGAATATGTTGTACTGTTTAATACTGATTGATAATTTTAGATAATTCTGGTATGTTGATTTTGTAAATGATTAAAAGAATAATTCTTCCAAGTTAGGTCCTGGGTTGTGACAGAGTTCGAGGGTGTGCTGCTAGTAGCAGTCGAGCGATAATCTGAAAATGGCTGATATGAAGTAAAGGACCGTCGACAAATATCAGACGAAGACCCGATGATGGCGAGTGTCTGGTGGCATTTTGCAAAGATAATATGCATACATACGGAAGTTTGTCGACATCAGATTTCCCTGATTCCAAGAGCCAAAACAGTGTGTTATGTTAGTAGTCTGGCGACACACTTATAGTGTCAACTGAGTTGAGGCCTGATGAAGATCAAATTGTAATCTTTCTTTGAAGAAGAAGTTGTAGGAGATTCTTCAATGTGCAGTAGAGAAGAGGTCAATAGAATTTGCCAAAGATATTTGACCTTTTTGAAGTTATTTGTTATTTGATGACTTGTACATATAATGCGGATTTACTATTTAATTTCAACTTTTTGTGAGAATAAATGTACACCTGAATCTAAATTTATGTATGAAGTTAAGAATTTGTCCCTCAGAGTAAATTGAAATGTTTATACATCTTTGAGATATATTTTGATATATTGTCCCACATATTTTTAGAGGCATTATTAGACTGCTAAGGTCTTTATATGTGTGATGATTTTATGAATAATTTGCTTTTATGTAATATTTTTAGAGAGAATATTGTTTATTCAAAGCATTGCTCGATGATGCTGATCTCTATAGAAGAGTCGCGAAAATCCACCAAGAATATAAGACCTATCTGAGGTTGTATGTCAGAGCACTGCTCAATGACATTAACTTGTGTGGAATAGGTCGAAAGAATCCACCAAGGATATAAGACCTTTCTGAGGTTGTATGTCAGAGCACTGCTCGATGACGTTAACCTATATGAAAGAAGTTGAGAGAATCCACCAAAGATGTAGGACCTATTCGAGGTTGTATGTCAGAGCCTTTGCTTGATGACATTAACTTATATTGAAGAGATTGAGAAAATCCACCAAGGATGTAAGACCTATTCAAGATTATAGTCAGAACATTTGCTCTCTGATGTTAACCTATATATGGAAGAAGTCGAGAGAATCCACCAATGATGTGTGATCTATCCGAGGTTGTATGTTAGAGTGTTACTCGATGACGTTAACATATGTGGAAGAGGTCGAGAGAATCCACCAAGGATATAAAATATATCCGATGTTGTATGTTAGAGCCTTTGCTTGATAACGTTAACCTATGTGGAAGAAGTCGAGAGAATCCACTAAGAATGTAAGACCTATCCGAGGTTATATTTTAAAGCTTTTGTTCGATGACGTTAACCCATATGGAAAAGGTTGAAAGAATCCAACAAGGATATGAGACATATCTAAGATTGTATGTCAGAGTCCTACTCGATGACGTTAACCTATATTGAAGAGGTCGAAAGAATCCATCAAGGATGTAAGACATATCCAAAGTTGTATGTCAAAGCCCTGCTCGATGACATTAACCTATGTGGAAGAGGTCGAGAGAATCCACCAAGGATGTAAGATCTATCCGAGGTTATATGTTAAAGCGCTACTCAAAGATGTTAACCTATATGGAAGAGGTCAAGAAAATCTAGTAAGGATGTGAGACATATCCGAGGTTGTATGTCAGAGCCTTGCTCGATGACCTTAACCTGTGTGGAATATATCGAAAGAATCCACCAAGGATGTATGACCTATCCGAGGTTGTATGTCAGAGCCTTTGCTCGATGACGTTAAACTATATGGAAGAGGTCGAGAGAATCCACCAAGGATGTAAGACTTATTTGATGTTGTATGTCAGAGCGCTGCTCGATGATGTTAACATGTGTGGAAGTGGTCGAATCGAATTCCCTTGGGATTGATTTTGCCTTAATTAGGAGGGGGAGAATGGCGCGTGCATCCCAAATCAAAGGTAAAAAATGGTCTATCTTTAGACCATTACTGCCTTTTTGAGGTCGAGATTAAGATCTTGCCCAAAGAGTAGAAGTCCAGCAATAGACTATATAAAGCATATAATTGATTGGAAGTATCCTTGCATTTAGACCTGTCAATTTCGGGTTACGGGTCGGGTTCGGGTCAACCCGAAATTGACCCGGTATTATTCGGGTTCGGGTCGACCCGACCCGTTTTTTCAAACGGGTCGATTTTTTGGACCCGAACCCGACCCGCTTCGGGTTCGGGTCGGGTTCGGGTCAACCCGACCCCACCTATTTCAGCCAAATCTCTCCGCGCGGACGTGAAGAAACGCGGGACGCCGGACGTCGGACGCCGGACGGCGGAGCTGCGGCTGAGCCGCTGAAGCACGGACGACGGTTGCCGCGGCTGAGGCACGGACGCCGGGACGCCGGGACGCGGGTCGCACGCGAAGTGACGCGGTCAGCCGGTCACGCCTCACGCGGGTCGCACGCGAAGTGACGCTGGGCAGGCCGCAGGCGGGGCAGGCGGCTCGAGGCAGTCGGGCAGCTCGGGCAAGGGCGGGCTGGGGCAGCGGGGGGAAGGGCAATCATTTTTTTTTAAATTAAACGGGTTTTCGGGTTGACCCGGCAACCCGTCGGGTCAACCCGAACCCGACCCGTTTTTGTAAACGGGTCGGTTTCCCGGACCCGAACCCGACCCGCTTCGGGTTCGGGTCAACCCAAACCCGAAAATTTCGGGTCGGGTTCGGATCGGGTTTTCGGGTCGGGTCCAATATTGACAGGTCTACTTGCATTTTATGAGATTTTCCTGAAATATCATCTTGATATTGAAAACAATGGAGTCAAAGTTGTCCCCCTTGTCCGCATCTGATTCTTATGAAATTGATGCACCAATAGTTTATGTCAGGAAGTTGACATAAATGACCTTCTAAGGTTGGTGCAGAATTTGCCCCTTAGTCGGGAATGATGTTCCCACAAACGGCGTCAAACTGTTGCGTCCTAGAGTACTTGCGGCGGTAGAGAAATATAAAGTTTAATGTCTTAGTATTGCACGAAGATCCAACACACACACAAATAAAAAAAGAGGGTGTGTCATTCACTAGAGACACCATTTTTTTTTTGTGGAAAACCCCTGAAAATGGGAAAAAACCACGGGGCCTATCCCAGTTTGAATGAATCCACTAGTATTGCAGTTGTGGGGGAAGGCCTTAGCTTGATGTACATCTTATAGAGTACATTACAGGATGAGAATACAAAGAATCAATGCTGATGTGTTTATTTAGTCTGAAGGACTGTAGTCGGTGGGCGACGTAAGTTAGAATGACCATAGTGGGCAGGCGACGGAGGTCAAAAGGATTGTAGTCCGCGAACGACGTAAGTAAGAAGGATCGTAGTCAGTAGATGACGAAGGTCAGAAGGATTGTAGTCGGCGGCCGACGTAAGTTAGATGGACCTTAGTCGGCGGTTGACGGAGGTCAGAAGGACTGTAGTCGGTGGGCGACGTAAGTCAGAAGGATCGTAGTCGACGGGTGACGGAGGTTTGAAAGAATATAGTCGGTGGACAATGTAAGTCAGAAGGACCGTACTCGGTGGGCGAAGGAGGTCGGAAGGATTGTTGTCTGACGACGAAGGTCAGAAGGACAGCGTCAGGTTGAAATCCAACAATGGACAGAAATCTAACATCGGTAGATGTCTGGCGAAAGTTCGACATAGACAGAAGTCTGGCGTCGGGTAGAAACTTGGCGACGAGCAGAGTGCCGAGGTTGGGTAGAAGTCCGACATCTGTTGGCAGTCGAGGAGAACTCAGACGTTAGATGGTATTCGGGTAGAACTCCGGCATCACTTGGAGCTCGGGCAAATCTCCGACGTCACTTGGAGGTCGGGCGGAATTCTGACGTCACTTGGAGGTCGGGCGAAATTCCAGCGTCACTTGGAAAGTCGGATGGAATTCCTACATCATTTGGAAGTCGGGCAGAATTCCGGCGTCACTTGGGCAGAGTTCCGGCGGCGGTGGTTAAGGAGGAGTTTCTTCTCTCATATCATTCTTCTCTTCTCTTCTCCTTCTTCTCTTCTTCCTCTTGCTTGCTTGGGTCCCCTTTCAAGAGAAATGAGGGGTCTATTTATAGATTTTTGGAGTGGCATGACTTATAAATAGGTGGGAGATCAGAGGTAAATGGGGAGTGGTTGGATGGACAGCCGATATTGAATCCCTTGATCGTGTACCGTTCATCAGACATTTAAAGGTCTTAATGATGTCGGAATTCAGCAATCTTGGGCTAGTTGGATTCGTCTCATCGAGCCGCTCGATTCGTTTATAAGCACATTATGTTTGGAAACCGTTTGGTAACTCAAATTGTGGTTTGAACTTTCCAAATGTGCTTCGGGTCCTTAATTTGGACACATTTGAGTTCGGATTGAGTCGAATTTAGTGTCGTCAGGTTCGTATTTTCGAGACGCTCAATTCGACTGTAAGTTTGCTGAAAACAGAGTTCAGATGATCCCAGATTTAATTTTTGAGGTTTTCAACTTGTTCTTTGCTTCGAGATTCGTGCCGGATCAAGATAATTTTTCGATGATATATCAAAGTCTTTATTTGATATGAAGGAATTGAAGTAGATAAATTAAAAAGGAGATGAAAACTGTGAAAAAATTAAATGAAAATTTACTCAATTTTTCTTCAGCCAAATAGATCATAGATGGGTCGCGCTAAATAACATAATGTCAATGCATATTTTATAAATTTAAATATACTAATTTGAAAATTTTTGACCAAAGCCTTACGTTAAATTTCATCTAACAAAGCAAAAAAATTCTTATTTGCAATACTTTATTGCAAAAAAAAAAAAATTCATATTACATTTTTGCACCAATATATAGCTTTATTTGGTACAATTTTTTTACTGCTTCTTAAAATAACTTTTTAATAAAAAAATAAAATTTTTATATTAAAAATTTGATTTAAAAAACAATAAAAAAAATAAACCAAACAAAACCTTAATTTATAAATTATGAACAAAGATAAGAGAAAGGAAGAAGAAGATAAGATCAAGGTAGAAAAGAGCGACGAATTCAGACGCTTCCAAGGTTGGTGGGTGATCCATTTACCCTCTCAAAGGGATAGCCTCCTGGCCCTTCTTAAATAATCACCTAGCATATTCAGATGCGCTTACTATGCTGCAATTATTGTATTTTATGGAGGACAACCATTTTGCTATTCAAATATTATTAGCAACGCGCCAGTAATTAATTATGTCTTAATTATGATTAATTTGACCTCATATTCAATCGAGGCATAAAAATTCAAGTATACCATGCAAACTATTCTAAAATAACAAGATATAAAGCAGGCCTGACAATTATCAATAAGACTAAATTGAGAGGTGGAATTAATTATAAATAAATAATATGATTTCAAGAATGGCCGTTGACATATCATCCATACCGATAAGTACAATAGCTTCAGAGTATAGGAGTTGATATTGTGCAAGCACTTTTATGTGGCTCGAATCGGCTTCATTGTCACAATGGATTGAAAGGAAGAGTTAAAGTAATGGTGTTGATCACAACGTACTTTCACTCATTAAACTCATTCACTTAAAATTTGAATAATTACATATGAATATATGGCGCGTTCTTTCTTGTAGGAAGAAGAAGATGACGAAGAGGTGGAGATTCTTTTGCCAATTGCATGAGAATTTATGAGGTTGAAGGTATAGCTCATTTTGCTTATATCCCAACTCTTACTTAGATATGGGGTATTCTTCATGAATAAGTTGCAAGCCTCTTACTTCTGTGTATTTTTAGGTTTTCTCAATTTGCTGTTTTTCATAATCTTTCATGCAGTAATAATGCACAATTTCTTAGTCCATGAAATTTGGTGAGCATATTTTATTCAGTAGTTAATAAATATAGCATTATTTTACTTACAACTATTCTCTTAAAATATGGACTAATCATTTGTCTTTCAGATCAATTCTCAGGTTCACATTAGAGTAAATAAAAGTCAAGATGGAAGAATTGGGAGAGTATGAAGTATCACAAAGATGAAGATAATGAATAGTTATATCTCTTGTTGAGTTCTTGTGGCTTTATAATAGAACTTTTTAGTGGATTGTTATTGTAATGATGTGATGTAATGATACACACAAGTTTATGTTTACATACATCTGGCTTTTTTAGCTTGATAAGTTTTTACTTTATGAAATATTTATTGTTGGAAGTAGCTAATAAAAATTTTCTTTGAATTGCTACATGAAAATTGTCTTTGAAATTGCTCAAAATTTTAAATTCGTGCTGATTTGTTTGTTGTACATCATGAATTTGTTTATAATATATGATTGGTTATCTTATTGAGAACAAATTTTAAGTCATTGTTGGAAGTATAAATTCTTTAAAAAAAAATATTTTTTTGCTGATTTAAAATCAAACAATTGAGCGAAATAAACGAGTCAAGCTTGAGCTCTCCAAACAAGTTTGAGTACTCGAGCCGAGCTAGAGCTTGGTTTTTTCCTAAACGAGTCAAGCTCGAGTTCGAGCTCACTGAAAATTAACGAGCATAGCTCGATTAGGCAGATACTCGACTCGTTTACATCCCTTCCTTCGATAAATGATTACGATCTTGCAACCATATTATTACCTAGTTACGATCCTCAAACTATTAAAATTTGACCATCATCAACAAAATATCACTACATGGCTATTGCCATCTGGCCATTGTCATCAAACAATTGTCTTTCGGCCACTATTGTTGGACATCTACCCTCTAATCACCGATTACAATCATTCAACTACTGTTGCACAACTACAGTCCTCGAGCCATCATTGGTTAACTTAGGTCTTCCAACTATTGCGGCTCGACCGCAATCTACTGACCATTATTATTATACTACAATTCACTAACACCATCAACTATGATCATCCAATCAGTATTACTTGAATATGGTCTTCCAATCACCATCGCCCAATTATGATCTTCCGACCATCATTGCTCGATTACAATTCTCCAATCATTTTTCACCCAATATGATTCTTTGATAGCTGTTGCCCAATTACTTTTGCCCCAACACTATCGATGAACTATGATTCTTCGACTACCATTTGTTTGAATATAATCCTCTATCCTTTATAGCTTGAGTATAGTCCTCTGGTCACTGCCTATTAACTGCGAACCTCTAAGCATTGTCTCCATATTGTAGTCCTCAAATCTTCATTGCCCAAACTATGATCTTCCAACCCTCGTCACTTGATTATGATCCTCTAACCTCTATTACACGACGATAGTCCTCCTACCTTCTTTGCTCAACTACGACCACTATTGCCAAAATACCATGCTCCGACCTTCGTCTTTCGACTATTGTCCTTTGACTATAATTCTTTGAACAACACCATTCAATTATGATATCTCAACCATCATTGCCTATTATCGTCCTCAGACCATATTTGTCAACTGTGGTCCTCTAACCATCATTATCTGATCATAGTCCTTTGACTTATAGCGCTTTTACCACCATCGCCCAAATATGGTTGCTTAACTTCATTTGTGAATATAATATGTTAAAGATCTTGCCAAACATTGAATGTGTATTCCTTAGCTCGAATGAATGACAAATGTTGGAAATATGGTGATAATAGTTAGAGGACTGTTCAACAAAGGTCTGGAAACGGTTGGAAATCCGGCAATGTCCAACAAACAAGCAAAAGTCTGGCGACAGTCATTGCTCGAGAAGAAATTCGGTGGTGACCAACGAACGGGCAAAAGTCCAACGAAGTTCAGTGGAGGTTCGACGATGGTGATAGTGGTTGTCGATGGCAATAACTGGTGGCAATCATCATCGATAGTGGTTGGAAAATGCAAGAGAGCTCTCACTAGTTCTCTCTTCTCCTTCTTGTCCTCATCTCCCCTCCATATGAAGAATGAAGGCTTATTCATAGTTTTTTAGGGTTGCATGACTCTAAACATGGAGAAGATCAAGGGCAAGTTGGGAGTGTTCTAACGAACGACTGATGTCGACTCCCTTGATCATGAATTATTTATTTAGCATTTAATTGCCTTAATGTTGTCAGAATTAGGCGTTCTTGAGTTTGTTAGATTCGTCTCATCGAGCCACTCGATTTGACTATAAGTATGTCATATTTAAATATTATTTGGTCCTCTAATTAGTGTTCTAAAGCTTTCTAATAAGCTCTGGTCTTTTTATTTGGCTTGTATTAGACCGAACTTAGTCTCATTGTAATCGTCTCACTGAGACAATCAATTTGTCTATTAGTTTGCTAAAATCGGAGTTCAGTTGATCTCATGTTTAATTTTTGAAATTTCTTACTCATATTCACATCGAGATTCATGCTTGGTAAAAATAATTTTTTGGCGACATATCACATGCCTGATGGATAAAATCTTGTTTATGAACCTAGAAGTCTTGAGGTCGATCCTTAACTACACTGTGGGTTGTGGAGTTTTTTTTTTAATAATAAAAGATATAAATAAATTCTTTTGGGAGGAGAGCCTTTATTGCATGCATTTGGACTGTCGGTTTTTTTGGCCAATGGAGGCCCGGGCACGGAAGGCCTCCAATGTCAATCCTCCCATGCCTATAACTCTTTTAAATTCCGGCCTATAATCCCTTCCATGTAATTTTTGCCTACTATATTTTATCAACATTTTTCATAATAACAAGAAAGGACATTATTTATAATCGATGATAAACACTAGTGAAATTATTTCAACTAGCTAAATCATTTGACTCTTTTTATGATTTTCACGTAAAACATGTGATATCTAATGACAAATATTTATTTATGCGTGCATAATTGAACTTCATAAGCAACAATGTTCAACTTTTTTTTGCCATCATGAATTCTCTTGCAAACAACACAAACATATTATTATTTTTTTAAAAAAGAAAATCTAAATGCCAAATAAGTTATGCCATTACTTTAGAAAAAAAAAAAAAAGATAGTATATGCAGACTTTAAAACAAAATTTTCTTAGCTACTTGCATTAGCACGTTAGCTCATATCAAACAACTCTTATATGATGTGGTATTATAGTTACACTTTTTTTTATTTTTTAAATAATATAAATAGAAAATTTAGTTGATGATATCTTAATTAAATTTAATCAGAATAATTTAAAAACTTTTTAATTTGTTTTAAAATAATTATAATATAAATTTTAATTAATTATTTAGTATACTCATCTTAAAATAAAGAAAAAAATTTATCATAGTTAAACTTTAATCATTACTTTGACCCAAATTCAAATATAAAGAAATCATTGAAAATGCGCTTCAAACTCTCGGAAGTACAAGTTTTTTATTTTTTTACATCAAAATAAAACTTATTACAATTAATAAACTAATGCCCTTGCTCCTTGCTCGGCAACTGTTGATCTTCTGCCGGAATGGGCGCGGGATCCCCGTCGTGGCAAAATTTGAGCCCATGTCCGGCGGGGCCCGCATCGGCTGCTTAGAGCTCGCCAGCCACGGATTCTTCTGAAGAATTTATTTAAGTGCGCAAGGTAAATTTAATATAAATAAATTTATTCCTAAAGCAAATTGTAATAGGATAATTTTAAAAATTATTAAATTTATTTTAAATAATATAATAAACAATTTTAATATGCTTCGCTGATTTTAAAACCAATGCTGATATCACAAATTTATTATCCTTCCAAATAGTATTTAATAATTAGTAATTGGTTTTTTATGGAGTCCAATCCGAAATTGATTCGTCTTTCACTAATCTAATTCAAGCACAACTTGATTAGACAAATTGGACAGGAATTCAGACTCAAAACCGATAGGTCGGGTTATCTAGTTAACCTGACCCAACTTGCTAACCTTAGTAATGAGCAAGGCAACAGGACAGAGAGGATGCGGGCCACAATGGCGAGCAAAGGTGGGATGTCCTCGATGCGAGAGTAACTGCCGGGTGTGAGTGCAAGTGCGGATGCCGGGTGGGAGCGCGAGTGCAGAGAGCCTGCGCAGGTAAGTAGCTGGAATTGGTTTAACCCCGGTCAAATTGTGTTAGCAGGCTGACCCAAGTCAGACCCAAATTTTCAAACAAGTCATAAATTGGAATATGAACCGACCCATTTGTAGAATTGGTCGATCCGAATTCAAGTTTTATGAGTCGGGTTCCGATCACTCAATATCAACCAGACACGTGTCCCAAGCGCGTCAAGTCCACCTGTCCAAACTTTTCACGACCTTTTTCCTCCGGAGCCTTCACAAATAACGAAATTACGTTTTGCTGCTCTTCGTCTTCATCCCCGCTCCACTCTGTACGCTTATCTCCATTCCTGGCGGTTTGTCTTCTGCTCTTAGCTTCGACTTAAGTATTTAGCGGCATTTAACCATCACCATTCGTCGTCTTCTTCTGACCGACAACTGGAATTAACTCATTTTGAAGTTCGAAGATTATAATCTTGGGTTTTGGTTCTAGGTTTTCTTGAAATGCTAGGAGCAACATTGCAGATTGCACGCGGCCACGGGGAGGATCGGTTATATAGACCCTCCAAGGCATGGCAAGGCTACCATCAGCATCTCCAGTACCTTTCGAGGTCACGAAGCAGCAGTTCTGCTGGAGTTTGGTCTGTTCCGCCTCTAGTATTAAAAGAGAAGGCTTCCATTCCTGAGTTCCTTGAGCCGGAGGATCGAACTGGATCAGAAATAGAGCCATCAAATGCTCAATCTGTTTCAGCTTCTTCGGCTTCTTCTTCTTTGTGCTCGTCTTTGGTATCGGAGAATGCCCGTTCTAGTAACTTGGATTGCTTCTTGGAGTCGACGACTCCGTCAATTGCTGCTCAGTTTTTCTATAAGGTAGCAAAATGTTTTTTTTACGCTTGCATATTTGTCTTTGTGACGTTTATAGTAAGTTCTATTTGATATGTCAGACAACTAAGGGAGGGTGCAGGACATGCGATATCGAGTGCCGGCCCTACTTCACTTTGGCGGAGCTTTGGGATTCTTTCAAAGAGTGGAGCGCATACGGGGCTAGCGTTCCTCTGATTCTTAATGGTAGCGATTGCGTCGTTCAGTACTATGTGCCATATTTGTCTGGTATACAGTTATATGGTAAATATAGTGGGTAAGCTGTTTATTTTGGGTGCTGAACGCAATCTAGTTGTTTTAATAATTTCTTTATATCTTAAAGTCAAAACATAGTATTTTTTTGGTTAAATTTTTTTTTTTTTGGTAAATATTTTTAGAGTTTAATTTTGTTGTGTTAATTGCTCTTACTTTGTTGTTTGGTTTCAAATTTCTTCTGATGTACTTCAAATTTGCATAATAGGGAGGCTAAAAATGAGGAAGCTGATTTGTATTTGTAGTTTATTTACTATCATTTTCCTTTGTTTTCCTTTGCACCTTGCTGAGGATTAATAAGAAAAGAAAATGTGATTTCTTCCATTGCCAGTGCGAGCAGCATAGGTCACCTTCATTGATGTAGGACGGGTAGGAGCTCCAAAAACATTTAGTACAATTTCTGCTTTTGGTTTCCCAAAAAACCTGAGAGAATTCAATGATTCTTTCTAGAGAAGAAGAACCTGAAATTGTGCTCAGGTTTTGCTCCAAAAATCTGAGAGAATTCTCAGATTATTTGGTGTAGGAGATGGGGCTTGGAAGAAGAGAACTCAAAGCATCCAAAGACATAGCCTAAGGAGAGAAGGTGGAGGTTGGAGAAGTGGGGAGGCATTCAGATTTTTATTGGATAGCTATTTGAAAAGAACTCCCGTTGGTAGGGAGGCCAGGGGAAGATGTCGGAGTCCTGGGACAGCAGTTTTCCTAATGCTGAAGTTCAGAACATTAGCCAATCTTCTTCTGGATAGTAGTGGGGTTGGCTGAAATTCTTGGACAGCCTGCAGGTGGTGTCCAGAAATCTGGACAGAACTTGGAAACTTCAGGAAGAGAGAAAAATCTGAGAGAAAAGGGCTTGTAGTGGACGGCTAGAGTTGAGGGGATCAGGGAATTGATTGGAGACTTAATTTAGGAAAAATTAAGCAGATAGGGGAGAGTAGGGGCGGCTAGATGATTGGAGCTTGATTGGGTTTAAATTAGGAAAGGGTTTAATGGGAAAGGGAGGAGCCGGCCATGCCAAAGGGAATTAACTGGGGCTTTTGAATTCTTTCCAATCAATTAATCCTAAATAAAGAAGGAAGATTTAAATTAAATCTCTCCCATAGAATTCAGAATTATTTGTTTGAAATTTGATTTAAAACTTTCCTAACATAGATTTCCTATTTTAAGAAAGTGTTCAAATTCAAACCAATTTGAATTTTGAATTCGAAAATTATCCTCATTCCACCCAAATTAAATTTGAATTATATCATGAATGAGATTCAATACTTTTCTAAAATAGCTTTCTAATTTAGGAAACTATTTGAAATTCAAAATTTTGAATTTCAAATGATGAAAATAATTTCCTAAATTATTTAAACTCTTTAGGTAAGCATTATGGTGGCATTGACTCCTCATTCATGGATACAAACAATGGTGGCCGGCGGTGGAGGAGCTTGGTATGTTGGTTTGGCCGAGGGGTTGAGAGATGGGAGGTTCGGCCGGCGGCTAATGGGGTGGAGTCGGCGGCATGGGTTCGAGTATGGGGGGGGGGGATCTGGTGGCCAAAACAGAGATGGGGAAGAGGAAGATGATGATAACGACGAAGAGCAATAAGAAGAAACAAAAGCAAATAAACAAAATATCAAAGATACAACTGTGAGCCCGGACACATCCTGCGGCTGACGGGTACTACGTTGCCCTTCTCCAAGGGACTTCACGTCACGAGCCCGGACCCATCCTGCGGCTGGTGGAAACTTCGACTCCCTCCCATAGGGATTTCACTAACGTTCTTCCCAAAGAACCCAAGTGCAAAACACAAATGTTTTTACTAATAATCCATCCTCCAAATACAAGAGAAGAGACCTCTATATATAGGCCTCAAGAGAAATTAAAAGACACATTCGCCCCTTGGGCTTACATAAGACAAGAGGGTAAAAAGGGAAATTGCAAAACTAAATTAAAATACACTTAATAAACGAAAATAAAACAAAGTGATCTCGGTCGTCGATCTTCAGCTCCTCCCGGATTAGCATGGACGGTTGGATGTCCGCATCATTCTCCCGGGGTGGAAAAGACTCGACTCCGTCGAGTTCGCATCCCGGGTGAGCAACCATGCTCTGATACCAAACTGATGTAGAACGGGTAGGAGCTCCAAAAAATTTTAGTACAATTTCTGCTTTTGGTTTCCCAAAAAACCAGAGAGAATTCAATGATTCTTTCTAGAGAAGAAGAACTTGAAATTGTGCTCAGGTTTTGCTCCAAAAATCTGAGAGAATTCTCAGATTATTTGGTGTAGGAGATGGGGCTTGGAAGAAGAGAACTCAAAGCATCCAAAGACATAGCCTAAGGAGAGAAGGTGGAGGTTGGAGAAGTGGGGAGGCGTTCAGATTTTTGTTGGACAGCTATTTGAAAAGAACTCCCGTTGGTAGGGAGGCCAGGGGAAGATGTCGGAGTCCTGGGACAGCAGTTTTCCTAATGCTGAAGTTCAGAACAGTAGCCAATCTTCTTCTGGATAGCAGTGGGGTTGGCTGAAATTCTTGGACAGCCTGCAGGTGGTGTCCAAAAATCTGGACAGAACTTGGAAACTTCAGGAAGAGAGAAAAATCTGAGAGAAAAGGGCTTGTAGTGGACGGCTAGAGTTGAGGGGATCAGGGAATTGATTGGAGACTTAATTTAGGAAAAATTAAGCAGATAGGGGAGAGTAGGGGCGGCTAGATAATTGGAGCTTGATTGGGTTTAAATTAGGAAAGGGTTTAATGGGAAAGGGAGGAGCCGACCATGCCAAAGGGAATTAACTGGGGCTTTTGAATTCTTTCCAATCAATTAATCCTAAATAAAGAAGGAAGATTTAAATTAAATCCCTCCCATAGAATTCAGAATTATTTGATTGAAATTTGATTTAAAACTTTCCTAACATAGATTTCCTATTTTAAGAAAGTGTTCAAATTCAAACCAATTTGAATTTTGAATTCGAAAATTATCCTCATTCCACCCAAATTAAATTTGAATTATATCATGAATGAGATTCAATACTTTCCTAAAATAGCTTTCTAATTTAGGAAACTATTTGAAATTCAAAAATTTGAATTTCAAATGATGAAAATAATTTCCTAAATTATTTAAACTCTTTAGGTAAGCATTATGGTGGCATTGACTCCTCATTCATGGATACAAACAATGGTGGCCAGCGGTGGAGGAGCTTGGTATGTTGGTTTGGCCGAGGGGTTGAGAGAGGGGAGGTTCGGCCGGCGGCTAATGGGGTGGAGTCGGCGGCATGGGTTCGAGTATGGGGGGGATCTGGTGGCCAAAACAGAGATGGGGAAGAGGAAGATGATGATAACGACGAAGAGCAATAAGAAGAAACAAAAACAAATAAACAAAATATCAAAGATACAACCGCGAGCCCGGACACATCCTGCGGCTGACGGGTACTACGTTGTCCTTCTCCAAGGGACTTCACGCCACGAGCCCGGACCCATCCTGCGGCTGGTGGAAACTTCGACTCCCTCCCATAGGGATTTCACTAACGTTCTTCCCAAAGAACCCAAGTGCAAAACACAAATTTTTTTACTAATAATCCATCATCCAAATACAAGAGAAGAGACCTCTATATATAGGCCTCAAGAGAAATTAAAAGACACATTCGTCCCTTGGGCTTACATAAGACAAGAGGGTAAAAAGGGAAATTGCAAAACTAAATTAAAATACACTTAATAAACGAAAATAAAACAAAGTGATCTCGGTCGTCGATCTTCAGCTCCTCCCGGATTAGCATGGACGGTTGGATGTCCGCATCATTCATTCTGGTGGGCGGGCCAAGAACCACCTAATAAGGCACCTAAATTGGTTTTATATATAAAACATGTCATTTTGAGTCAGCATCTTTCATTTCAGTGCCGTCACATACTGAATAAGTTGTTCTCAATAATCACTATTCTTTAATTATGAGCTTAATCTGAAATTGTTATATATATTTTGGCTGAAGAAAATGACCTTGTATAGTTGTGCATTTCCTTCTACTAAAGCTGTTTAAGGACAATTTCTAAACTTTATGTTTTACTTTTCTGTTTATCATCTTTGATCAGAGTTTTGTTGTTCTGTTACTTATGAGTTATGTGTCATTTGATGTAATAGGAGATTTGGTGAAAAGAGTTATACTAACAAGTCTAAAGACTTCACTACTGACGGAAGGGGTGAACATAATTCTGGAAAGTGCATGAAATCAAAGGGCTTCATTCAGAACACTTCCAAGTTTAGCATAAATGGATTTTTCTTAAGAAATAACGATGTTGCCTTGACGGATGAGTTTTTAAACAATGACACTCGAAATACTGATGGTATGCTGCTTTTTGAGTTCCTTGAGCAGAATGCTCCACACAGTCGGGAACCTCTAGCCAACAAGGCAAACTCTATTCTGTAGTAACTTTAAGTTGATTTCATTTGTGATAGTATAAAGCATGTATTGTTGCTTGCTAATCAAGGCGACTCTCCGACCAGATTTCAGAACTTTCCTGCCACTTTCCTGGATTGATGTATCTTAGAAGTTGTGATTTGTTGCCTACCAGTTGGATTTCTGTTGCATGGTAACTGATGAACTCATGATGAATTTAAGTTTATTTTTTTCTTGATGCCTTTGATTGTGCTCATGAGATGTGGAAAATATGAAGGTACCCTATCTATCGGATACCAACTGGGACAACATTGAAGGATCTTGATGCTTGTTTTCTTACTTTCCATCCTCTTTCAACACAAATGAAAGGTATCTTGTTTTTGTGATAACGTTGCATCTAGAACATTAACTTAATCAAATCTAGTAATGAGCAAGGATTAGAAAAACAGCGCTACTCTTTTAAAAAATGTTCAAGTTGCTTAGTGGAAATATTGCACTGTAGGTTCTTTATTATTTTTATTATTGTGTTTTTCATTCTCTAGTTTAAGTTGTTATACCATTCAGTACCTATATTTTTTCATTACAGTCTATTACATTATGAAACCCTTCAGTGTTTGCCCAAAAGTATATATTGGCATAACTGGTGTGAAACAATCAACGGAATTGCAGGATTTTATTAAGAAATTTATTTTAGCAATGAATTTATATGATTAATGTTTCACTAAGTTAAGATTTTTAGATTTCGTAGTTATTGATTTGCTTCCAGCATGCGGTTACACGGTAGATTTACAGAGCGATTCAAGACAATAACAAGACGATAGCAAGACAAATATGCAAGTAACGATAATCCGACACTTAACAAATAGAACTTTCACCTTCGAGTTTCCCTCTCAATCGCTCCTTAGAAGTAGGGTTAGCGGAGGATAAAGGTTAGCAAACCCAGTGATGTCACTGAAAAACAGAGGATGCCGGCAGTCTTGATTAATGGAGAGTTGGCCGAAGTTGGAGAGACGGCTGGTTGTCCTGCGATCTTCCACTATCCTGTGGGTTGTTTCTCTTCGATGATGTCCGACAAAGTGAAGAGAATACGCTCCACGTATTCTTCGACGATGTCTTCGGATCCAAATCCGGGATCAAAAAAAAGGTGATTCAAATGATGTCAATTTTCTCTTGAGAATTGTAAATGAATCCATGATCAACTTCCTGATCCGCAATCCATGGACATGGGAGGACTCTTTGTTGTGTGCCTAGGAGGGGGAGGTCTGGCGTTTGGTGGTCAGGAGAGGAGGGGCAGTGGTTTGGGCTAGGCAGGATGAGGAAAGGGGGACGACTAGGGTTAGTGGAGGGGGTTTGATGGTTTAATTACTCCTTTGGAATTAATTATCCAAAGAGGATAATTAATTAAAGGAAATAATGGATGGGAGGGAAGAATTAGAATTCAAATTTTATTTTAGGCTAAAGGGGGGCCGGCGGCATGCATGTGGGGAAGAGAGGGGATCCAATAGAGGTGGCCGGCCATATAGAGCTAGGGGGGAATTTAATTTCATTGAACATGTGGGCCCGGGAAGTGTTTAATTGGAGTGCCATTAAATCTGAAATTGATTTCAGATTTTAATATGTTTAGGAAGTTTCCTAATCTACGTCATTAATAGGGAAAGTTTTAAAATTCAAATTTGAATTTGAATTTAAATGTGATAACTTTCCAAATTAATAGGGATGTAATTTAGGAAAGTGATTAAGAGTGATTTTGAAATTTGAATTTATAAATCCCTAGGTAGTGGAATGAGGGTCGGCGGCTTGTGGAGCTTGGGAGGCCGGCGGTGAGGGATTTGGTGGGGTTCGGTGGTGGACGGGGAGGGGAGGCTAGTGGCACAGGGTGAGGCGGGTTGGTGGTGGGTTCGGTTTTGGGAAGAGGGAAAGGTGGATGGGATATTTTTTTTTTTGGGGGGGGGGGGGGGGGGGGGGGGGGGGGGGGGGGGGGGGGGGGGGGGGGGGGGGGGGGGGGGGGTTGGGGAAAGGTGGATGAAATTTTCCTCCGAAGATTGACGGATTTTTCTTTCACCCGCCTAGGGTTTCTCCTCTCATGAACTCACAAAGAGATTAAGCAAAAAAGTGAAAATTTCATTCATAATTATCATTATAAAATAATACAAATACTAAGGCTTCATATATAGGCCTCCAAAGCATAAAATGTAAAACACACAAATGCCCTCAGGCTACAACATGACTCAAATCCCTCATAAGGGTACAAATTGAAAACTGAAAAATAAATAAAAGAAATGCACTAAAACATCATAAATAGAGACTATGAATCGTAGCCGTCGATCTACGATCCTGCCGATGTCCAAATGTCCGGTGGATATCCTCATCAATAACACTTTAATATTCAAAGTACAGTTTTCGTTTTACTTTTTTCTGTTATATTATCTCGTTCAGTTATGCAACATATGGCTATATTTTTGGTAGAAAAATGAGGGACATAAGTTTTAGAAACCATCGTCAAAGGAACTGATCATTGTAATCCCGTTCAGACTTCAGGAAGCTTGTAAACTTTGGAATATTTTCCTGTGTTTGGGAAGTTAGCACTGATGTGTTAGATACAAGAAAATTGCCGTCGTGTTTTTTCAGAAGAAAAAAAATTATAAATAATACCCATAATTACTTTAAAAAGTCTACATTTCCCACAAAAACTCTATAAAAGTATTTGTCCCAAACAGAATCTTAAAGAAAGTATGAACTTCCTTTGATGGAAATTGAAATAAAGGATAGAAATCAATTTAGATGAAAATTTAATAATCTTATATTAAAGGTTAATAATTAGAATTAAGGTTCAAGAAAGCCCTACACATGATTGAAATTCATGCAATTAGCATAAATTAAGATTATAGCAAAATTTACTAAACACAATTTGTCTTTCTAATTGATAATAAAAAAAACTGTTCAAGAAGAAAAAAAATAACAAAGAAGGCAGTAAATAATTTACTTGAAAAGCTATCCAAAAAATGTTCAATTATCTTACTTGATCAATGATCTGAACTTCGAAATAAGGAAAATGTTTTTTTTTTTAATTAGAAATATAGTTTAGATTTATGTACATGCCTCATATTCCTATTTTTAATTCGTAAAGTAACCAAGAAGTGCCCAACCACTAATTTAAATTATAACAAAATCACAAATGGAGGAAAAATAAATTACAGAAATGTTGCTGATATAGGCCTTTACTGCCTCTTGTTATAGTCCTACGAAGAAAGCCATAGAAATATAAGAGTCGTGGATTAGCTGTAGAAATGGAGGAGTCATGGGTCAATAAGGAAAGCTAGAAATCCTTTCTTCTGCTATGATCCCATATAACCTTAGTCGTAGGGAACCAAGAGGGATTTTTTGTAGAGTAATCCGTAAATCATTACATGTACGCAACCTTTCCATCATTTGTGGTCATCCCTAATATCCACCATTACTAGTGGTCATGATTCCTTCACCCGTTCTTAAGGTATAACATTTGTATGGCCATCTGAGAGTTGTGCATATTATATATTAGATGTAGAACTTCAAGGAGATTAAGGAAGAGAACAATTGAAGGACATTGATTGATGATGGTTCAAGATAAATTTAGATAAAATAAATTAAAAATTGATGCAATCAAGGATAATCCTATGTTTTATTTTTCTATGTTTTTTTTTTTTTTTATTTTCTATGTATTGGACTCTATGTTTTTTTTTTTATATAATTTTTGTTACCCTATGATGGAAGACAACCAATGATCTTATTAGGTTGGTGTTCTTGGATTTATCTCTCCCTTTCCTTCACTTGGTTTCCTTGGTTTTCTGTGTCCTTGGTTGTTGTGTGCTTCGAATCCCCCCCCCCCCCAGCAGCTGTCCCATGTTTTTATGTGTCCTTAGCTGCTGTGTGCTTCAAATTCCCCCCTCTTGGCAGCTGTCTCATTGTTTTATGTGTGCTTGGCTGCTGTTTGTTGCTTCAGATTCCCCCCTAGCAGTTGTCCACAGTTTTTTGTGTCCTTGGCTGCTGTGTGCTGCTTCGGTATCCCCCTTGGTTGCTGTCCCTTTGGTTTTGTTGTTGTTTTTTTGTGTTCCTATTGGCTGAATGGTTGGTGCTTTCATTTCCTGCATTTAATTCCTTTTCTCTATATATAAGGACTATTTTTTCTTGAGTTGGGACTGTTTTTTGGTGATGTGTTTACATACAAACCAGCGGGTTTTTAGTTTGTGAGCTAGTCTCATATTCCCTTCTCCTCTTATAGTTCGTCTTGGTCTTCTACCTCTTCTTCTCTATCCACGGTTCTCGCCCCATTTGTATCATTCTTCTCTTGAGAGTTTGGTGGTGTCTGCTGCCTTGTTTTGGTTGGTATTTGCTGGTGAAGTGTGTACTTGTGCCTTATCGTTTCAGTGGTAGATTATGGGTTAGATCTATCCTTTGAGCAGCTATCCTTTATAGTTCGAGCTTTGCATGTGAGGTGACCGCTTGTCGGTTGTTTTGAGGGTAGCCTTGTTGTCATTTCTTTATGTTTACGAATTTTATAAGCTGATTTCTAGAAGTTATTTCTCCTTCATGTTTTGTTTTGTGGATGTTTATGAGTTATTGAAATGAATAATTTCCCTATTGCTTTCCTAAGTATTCTCCATAATATTTTTAGAAACTTAGGTCGCATTAATTTGGTATCAGAGCCCTTGGTTGTCGTGTTAGTCTTCCTTTCTTCTTTATAAAAATATGGATAATCAACGAGATGAATGGCAATGCATATTTATGCAACAACTGGTTAACCTACAACAACTAATGGAAGCAATGCCAATGATTAATACCCTGGCCGCACTAAGTCCAAAATGCAAATCTATTTTGAAACAAAATGCGAGATCCAATTAGATGAAATATATATTCCAACGAGCGGATTCCAGCTGTCTGCAAAACTCACTTTGGAGAATGCCTATAGATGAAGTTGGTTCTTCAATTAATCCTAATTTAGTTCATAATCTTGATAGTAAGTTGCCATATTTTCCTTCTGGGAATCAACATCCTAAAAAAAAAAATAAAAAAAATGCAGCCAGGTTATGCTCTTCAAGATGCTCAGTTTACCATTTATCCAGTCAATGATATTGTGGATAAATTTGAGATTCAAACAATAGACAAAGTTGAAGTCGTGGATAGGTTGTTAGCATGTGAGGAACAATGTATTAAAAGAAAGAGTGAGGTGCAAACAACGACTGCCAAAGAGATGCGAGACCATGAAAGGCATAATGGAGAAGTTGTTATTCTTGAAAGTCGATCTGATAAAGTGATAGTGCAGTATGTTGATCAATCTTTTTGCTGCAAAATGCCTCTGAATGGAGTAAACTTGGAAGAAGAGGAGGTGAGGAAGCTAGAAGAACTGCAATAGGGAACAACGAACATGGAGGAAGTTGTTGATAAAGCCTTTATAGCTCATCAAAATATAGAAGGGAATATATAGCTTATAGAGGATAAACAGCTTGAATTGATGAATCTAGCTGCGTCAAATAAGGTTTATCATCCATTATTTTCCTTGACAAGGATACTTTGGTTAGCAGCATTCTATCAAAAGATGTTGAGCTTTTTGAAAGAGTTTGTTCAATCACATATCATATAAAGTCTTATTGTGAGAAAAATCCTTCAATTGTTGAGAAGATATTAACGAGCATTGCTAAAAACATACAGTTGTGTGGGACTTTGCCCCTTATAGTTCCTAATGATGCTGTGGATATCTATACAACCCAAAAAAGGCATCGAGTGCACCGACGACTCTTGGTTAGATGAAATGGACGTCCCCCTGACTTACTGTTGAAGATGAGAAGTTGCAGCGTTGTCATTCTGATACCTACCAGCGGATGACTAAGGCATTCTCATCAGGAGATGAGATTCTTCCTCTAGGGGAGAATTAATGCAATCAAGGATTAGCATTATATGTTTTTTTTTTTCTATGTTTTGGACTATATGTTTTTTTTTTGTTATCCTATGATGGAAGACAACAAATGATCTTGCTAGGTTGGTGCTCTGGGATATATCTCTTCCTTTCCTTCACTTGGTTTCCTTGGTTTTCTATGTCATTGGCTACTGTGTGCTTCGAATTCTCCCCCCCCCCTACAGGAAAAACGTCATTTTCCAGCAGACATTTTCGCCAGAAAATTGGCCAAAATCCGTCAGAAATTAGCATTTCCGACGGAAATATTTTTGCCTGTTTGACGTGCATCAGAAAAGGCCTTCTAGCGCAAAATAATTCGCCGAAAACATTTTCGGCAAATTTTTCGCAAGAAAAATATTTCCGGTGGATTTTTTTTTTGCGCCGAAAGGTTAAGAAAAAAAATTTAATCACAAATTCTAAGCACCTTACCTACCCCGCTGCTCCAATTTTCGCTCAGCCCAAGCAGCCAAGCCAACCAGCACAGAGCCAGCGAGCCCAGCCACGCCCACGTGGACAGGCCAGCCCGCCCAACAGGCCCGCGTGGTCTGCCTTTGGCGGGGTTCGAACCCCGCCCCCTCTCTGCGCGCGCATAGGCTTCTACATCCGCCATCTACTATCTAGCCATCAATTAAAATCTGATAAAAACATATACTTTATTTTATTTAACTTATAACTACTACATATTAAAAGTAATAATTATTTTAAAAGTAATTTTTTTTAAAGATAAAAGAAATATAATTTAATTTAACAATAAATTATTAAATTAGTTAATTTAATTTAACAATAATTATTTAACTTAATTTAATAAAATAAATAATTATAAAATTATATTATAATTTAAGTTTTAATTTAAATCATTTATTTTTTGTTATTAAATAATTAAATTATAATTTAATTTATTTTATTATAATTTAAGTTATTAAATTTAATAATTTAAGTTATTTTTTAAAATATAAAATATTTGATTTAAATAATTTAATTTAACAATAAGTTATTAAAATAAAACTTAATTTTTTTAATTTCCATAGGAAATTAGATGGAAATTGCTTCGAAAAAAATTCGTCGGAAAGACAGTCAAAAAATATGTCGGAAATTCGTTGAAAAATTTCAGTCGGAAATCCGCCGAAAAATCCGCCAAAATTTGTGACGAATTTACTTCCGCCGAAAATTTTGCCGGTAAAGAGATGTTTTTCTGTAGTGTCCCTAGTAGCTGTCCCACGATTTTCTGTGTCCTTGGCTGCTGTGTTCTTTGAATTCCCCCCTCTTGGAAGCTATTCCATGGTTTTCTGTGTCGTTGGCTACTGTGTGTTGCTTCAGATTCCCCCTAGCAGTTGTCCAAGGTTTTTTGTGTCCTTGGCTGCTGTGTGTTGCTTCGTATTCCCCCCTAGCAGCTGTCCACGATTTTCTGTGTCCTTGGCTGCTGTGTGTTGCTTTGGATTCCCCCTAGCAGCTATCCACGGTTTTCTGTGTCCTTGGCTGCTGTGTGTTGCTTCGGTATCCCCCTTGGTTGTTTTCCTTGGGTTTTGTTGTTGTCTTTCTTGGGTGTCAACAGTGCAGTCCGTACATGGGCTCAGACTCTCTTTAATGAATCCCTTATTGAGCAAGTCGTCGACTTGTTCTTTCAATTTGGTATGCTCTTCGGGATTCATACGGTAGTGAGGAAGATTGGGCAAAGAAGCTCCTATCACTAAATCTATGGCATGTTGAATATCCTCTTCATCATCAACATGATGAACCAAATTAGTATCAGGCTCTTCCTCTTCTTCTACAAACTCTTCGATTATGGTAGCCTTGTATGGACTAGAACACTACGAGACAATATGTCCATAACCATGACACCTATAGCACTTGGTTCCAGAGGGTGTTTTGCGAGTGTCACGCTCAGGAGTCTTTTTTTTTAAGTCAGGGCGAGGTTGAGATTGGTCGGCAGTTGGTCTGTTAATCACAGGGTCAGTTGGCCAATTTTGAGGTTGACTGGAAGAAGCTCTAAATGAGGGTGGGTGGGATTCTAGATGCTTAGAATGGGAATGGGTCCTAAACTCTTTCAGGTCTAGCACTAAGCTGCAGGCGGCTTCCAAAGTATCAACTCCTCTAGCGAATAGTTCTTTTCAAAGATCTTCCCTAAGGTCAGCTCTAAACATAGAAAGAATTTAGGCAGGAGCAGTGATCTCCTCGCCACTACAACGAATCATGTAATCATCAAAAGCGGAGATATAATCTTTTACAGGTTTACTCCCTTGAGTTAGCCTATTCCATCTATCTAAGAGTTTGGGATAGTAGGACGGAGGGAGATACTTATGTTTGAGCTCTTGCTTCATAGTTCGCAAGTCGGTGATGGGGTACTCAACTCGAGCTTCGCGCATGTTCTCTAGATTTGTCCAATATTGGCTAGCTCTATTCTTAAGCTTCATCTCGACGAACCTAATTTTCCTAGCTTCCGAAATGTTATACCACTTGAAATAGCTATCCATCTCTTTGAGCCAATCCAGAAAGACGGGTGCCATCATAGGACAGGGCATCTATTCGGATGTTTAAGAAGTTGGGCGTTGTTATCTCTCCAAGGTGAATCATGCCCTACGGGTTCCTGATTGGGTCTAGGGTTATGATGATGGTTTAGGGCTAAGTACTAACCGCGAGTCCCGGAATCTACCGACGGTTGATTGGTGATGCAAGACCCTCTTTTAGGGTTTCTCATCTCAAGAACTCACAAAGAGATTAAACAAGAAAAGTGAAAATTTCATTTATAATCATCATCATCCCAATACATAAGAAGGGGCCTTATATATATAGGCCTTAATATGACAAAAGAAAATGAACTAAAGTGCCCCTAAGGACAAACTAACTACCCATAGGGGTAAAATTGGAAAAATTGAAATATAAAAGTAAACAATATATAAAGTGCATAAAAATAAAGGCTCTTGATCATGGCCGTCGATCTTTGATGCTTTTTCTGATAAACGCGTCAAAATCTCTTGTTGATGTCCCCATCATATATATTATGGAAATTTGCAAACTTCGACATTACCAACAACTTTATGTTCCGTGAAAGAATCAAACAAGTTGATGCTAGTTGTTATTTTCTTTGGGATGTTACACTTTTAAGAAGATCGGTACTCCTAATATCTCCAGTTTAAAACAAGTGATTGATAATGATATCTTTACAAGAGATTGAGTTCTTCTATGTTTTTCTGATTTATGTAACAAATGAAAGTTAACTAATATATATACTCTAGCTTTAGGAAGAGTGTTATAATAGGAAGTGCTTGTAGAAACAAAATAAACCTTTGGCTGAAATTTAATTTCAGCAAACCAGGGAATAAATACAAAGAAACTATGTAGAAACTATAAAGAACACACCATAACTCTTTTTTTATGAAGGAAATAAGAAGAAAAATATAAGATACAGTTGGATTTTGAATTGGAGAGGAAGATCCGACTCTTTCAAATCCCTAGCCATCGGCTAGAGCCCACTCAACCTAAGCAAAATTCATTCCAGAAAAATCAAGCATAATCTGAAATCATCCTATAGTTTGCCTTAAATAAGCTCCTCTAATTCCCTCCCAAATTAGCCATCTTTCTTTAAATAGTTCCCTCTCATAGTTGAATTTAAATTAGATCTCTTGTCATAAATAATTTCCTCCCAACTGTAATTAAAACTTTCATAAGCAATCCCCTCTGATTAAGAATCTTCCTAAAAAATTTCTTCTTGATTTTAGAAACTTCCTAATTCCCTCCCAATCAAATCGACATGTCCATCAATACTCCTCTCCTAAAGCGCCATCCTCAAGGTGGAACGAAAGAAACTATTGTTCAAGCACTGGTCTAATAGCATTGGACTTAAAAATGGACTATTATTGGGTCGAATGATCCCTGCCTCTAGCATCTCCCTGATTAATCTCTCAGTCTCATTCTTCTAGAGTTAGGGAGAACAGTACAAACAAATACTTATATGTGAGATTCCTTCCTTCAAAATGATAGCATGATCATGTTCTCGTGGAGGAGGCAACCCCTGAACTGGCTGGAACACTTCTGGATATTGTTATAGAAGTGGTTGAACCATATCTGGTGCTTCTTTCTTCTCCCCATCTTCTTTTCCTTTTATACTCTGTAGCTCCGCCAAAAATCATACTCCTTTACCCTTACCCCTCCTTGGGAGTCATTCCAAACTTGCCGAGGATCTTTAACTAGAAAATGAACGGAATAGAAATGCCTGGGAGAACGAACACCGAAAAGGAGCACCAAAAAGTGCTAGGTCTTGTGAGAACGAACGCCAGTCGGGGGGTGGGAGTCGAAGAGAGAGCTGGGAGCATAAAATTTTGAAATGCCTGGGAGGGAGAATGAAACGCCGAAAGCAGCGAAAGAAAAAAATTGTGATTAGGGTTATTCGGTGCCAAGTGAATCTCGGTCGTTCACTTTTCTATCCAACGCCCAAAACATCTTGTTTTTGAACCGGCCGGTTCTCCAGTTTCCCGGTTTGACTGGCGGTTCATCCGGTTCTTTCCCGGTCCGATGCTATCCCGGTTTCCAGGTTTTAACTAACCGGTTCCCGTTTAACCAGCCGGTCCGGTCCGGTTTTCAAATCCATGTTTTTATCATCTCCTCTATGATGACAAATTTCTCATCGAACTTTTCATGAATGGATGAAAATTTCTTCTCGAAATCTGAATTCTTTTTTACAAAATCATATTTCAATTGTCCGATCTCCCTTTCCAACACTTCTATCTTTCTCCCTGCCATAGGTACACGGATCTAGGCTCTGATAATGATTTGATAGTTATGCATTTACAAGACTTTCAACCTACATAGAGCAGTGATCCTTCCTGTACTGATCCTTCTGATTTCTTGGTGCTGAAGCTTAGTTATTTAAACAGGTTATTGCTAGCCTTGTTTTGTTGATAGTTCAATATTTTTTTATTAGATATGACCCAAAAAAAAAAAAAGTCGATCCATATATTACTATGAAGATTTGCGCATCTTAAATATCTTGATAAGATCATACCAAAGCTATAAATCTGGAGTAGATGCCCAAAACAGTTCTCAAAGTCCTATTGAATATTTTGCTTTTTTCCTTAACATATTGGATCTTCTGACCTCAGAGAGATGAAAAAATTGCTACCTTAACCTTCTTGCAATTTGCTTGACCCCTATATTTCCTATTTTCCATATCCAGACAATTGTTTAATAAGCTCCCAATCTTTTTTTTTTTCTAGAAATATATGGCCATGCATAGAGTAGATTTCTATGCCTTGTGCCTATGCTTATATTCTCTTGCAATTGGTTTGCAAAGTTAATAATGTTCTATTACACATATATGCAGATGTTGACAACACTCACAGGCCTGTCATTACTTATCAACCGGGGAGTTGTGTCCCAAAGATCTCACTTCCTATTTTTGGGCTCTCTTCCTACAAGTTCAAAGGTTCTATGTGGCATCCAAATGGGGAATATGGCAGCCAGCTTACAAGCTCTTTGCTTGTAGCGGCTGATAATTGGTTGCGGCTTCTTGGAGTAAAGCTCCCAGATTACCTGTTCTTTGCATCTCATGGTGCACGTCGCAGATGAACTTAAAGGGAAGCCTTTTCTTCTAGCTTTTTCATTCAATGCATGATAAGATAGAAATGTGAACGTGTAGAAAATTCATATGTTAATGTAGGCATTTAGCTTGTGCTTGTTTTGGTTCTGTCGGGGATATCGCTTGAGATTGTATCGGAAAGATTAAAAAGGTTGATAGGATATAGTGAAATGGGTTGAAACTGGGTGGAAGTATCCCTCCTGTTAAAGATGAAAGAAAAAGAATAAATGGCCCTCGTAATGCTGTAAGCAAGTTTGTATGTCTCATTTTTGAAAAGCAGATTAGAGTGCAAACTTCTTCATTTCCTTTGTGAGCTATAAATTATGAAGTGTGGACCACTGATGTTTTTGCGAAGGCTCTATTTTTTCGCTGAACTGTTTTTGTCAATATTTTTTTGGGGATCTATATATAAAAAATACAATTCTTCATGGCTGTCAAAAAGAGGGCTCAGAAAATACAATGGATCTTACTGAAAGTCACCAGGTCCGGTTCCATTGTAACTTCAAAATGGCAAGGATAAGCATGGTATGTTTTTTTAAGTATATTATCTGTTTGTAGTTTCTACAAGGCAAAGAAAGGGCGACCTGTGTTGACCCTCTTTGTTAAAAGGGTGTCTTCATAGGCCCCAAAAAACCAGGAAAAGTAGAATTAGTGGAGAAGTAGCGAGTGAAAGCCTGAAGTAGGGAGAAAAGTTATAAGAACAAAGCGTAGTCAGCAAATAAATGAATTCAGAGAGAGACGCAGAAAACAGAATCATACAGAAAAAAAAAAGTCAGGACAACCGAACATCAACAGCCCACAGAGTTATCCATGATAAAGAAGTTGATTATTCTCATTAGGAATTTCAATTTCTAAACTGAATCTCAATTGCAAATATGTTAAATGTTAGAGTGAAATAAGAGCATTTTGAAGCTTTTGCACACATTGTTTTGAATGTGAGACTTGGATTACTTGTACTTACAAAATAGGAGCATTTTGCATGCATATATGCACGCCTATGCTTATCAAAATGTCACTTTTAAGCCGCTCATTTTGATCAGTTGGCTGAAAGTTTTAACTTTCAATTAAGATGTCTTGAATTTGAAACTTGTATATCTGATATGTGTGAGTTCATTTTAATTGACTCAAATGTCCTAAAAAAATTCTCTTGCAATGAAAATTTGGAATAGATTATGATTGAAATATATATTTTATTTAAAATTTATTACTATATATTATATCTAGAATATATAATAGATTAAATGTAGAAATATCTATGTTTGTTCAACGGTTCTATCGCTTGCAACAAATTTAATTATTGTAACATATGACTTAATTATATGATTAATGATTTCTCCTTTTCTAACTTTTAAATCTTTGATTGATCTTTTGTATTTTGTTTGATCTAATCATTCTCTCCCTAACCACGACCTTCATTGTCTTCGTTGGTTTTTCTCGTGTTCTTCTTCTTGATCTCTACTAGATATATTTTAGAATTTTAAGAATAGAAGAAAAAAAAATTAATATTTGTGTTTTGCATTTGACACCAAAATTTGTTTTTGCACTATTTAGAAATAATGTATTACATTATTGTGCTATAAAAAATATATATACTATTGGAAAAAATGGTGTTACATAATTTAAAAGTGATAATAAGCCTTACATAAATTTTATTTTTGTTGTACTAAAATAAATATAGTTACTTATTAATAATTTATTTTAATTTTGAATTATCAGTAGCATTTCTTAGCCATGCTCTAATGAATATTGAAGTTCATATATATGGAGCATTGGAATGGGCAAATGGCAAATGCTCAAATTTTGTTTCAGAAGTCGGTTTGGGGTAGCTTTTTAGGTGCTTGATTTTCAAACTGTAATCATAATTTAATTTGGCTACTATTTTATTATTATTATCTTATTATTACTCAAAAATTTATTTGATAAGAAGCTATTTTTGCACCATATTAATTTCACAATCAATTTTATAAAATATTGCAGTTATCCTAAACAGACTCTTAATCAGATTAGAGATTAATCATGTTATATTTGGAGTAAATTTTTTTATAATGTTGAACCTTGTAGGCCATATTAATTATCCTTAATTTATGTGGTGGAAAGTTATTTTTGCATCACATTAATTTTATAACTTTATAAAACATTGCAGCTCTCTTAAATATGAGAGATTATTACATGTGGAGTCCGGACATAAAATGCATTCAGAATTATGAGGGTACACAACAAATACATAGTAAATATACAGTTATGTAAAAAAAACTATATATTTATTGTGTATTTATTATGTACTCTCACAAATTCAAACGACTCTGAACATAATAATTTCTACTTAAACAGACATTTAATTACATCAGAGTATTAATTATATTATATTTGGAGTAAATTTTTTATAATATTGAACAATGTTTACAATCTTCAATTACAAGCAGATCGACGTCGTCCACAAAAGCTTCCCAACGCTGCCGTTGATATTCTATCAATTAAAAGAATTGTCCATAGAACTTATAACTCCTGATAACGGATAGGATGGTAAAAGACAAAGCCGTTAACAGGTCATGTAAATTTACACCCGTTTGAGATAAATAGAAGCTCCATTCCGAGCCTTCTTCATGCCTCTTAATTACTCTCCTTACAAACCAAGATGAAGAGTCCATCGTTGCTCGCTGTGTATATTGCCCTCTCTGCCGCCCTTCTTCTGCTGTGTGGTGAGCCGCCGGCAGCGGTGGCGGTGAAGTGCGATCCATCGGAGTTGAGAGTTTGCGCAGGGGCTATCATGTGGTCGACGTCGCCGTCGACTAAGTGTTGTGAGAGGCTGAAAGAGCAGGAGCCTTGTTTCTGTCAGTACATGAACGATCCTGATCTCAGTGGCTACATTAAGTCAGAAAACACTAAGAAGTTGGAAGAGAAGTGCGGGGTATCATTGCCCAAAATTTGCTTTGAAGGATCAGAAGGCATCAGTTCCTTAGGTTAAATTTGAATTTTGTAACGTTTTGAAGTTTTAGCACATATATGGTTTCCCCCCTTCTCTCTCTCTTCCCTTGCTTTATTATTATTTTTTTTTTCTTTTGAGAAATTTGAGGACCGCTTCTAGTTTTATTAATAAGATATATATTACATTGAGATATATTTGAAGGTCAAAAGAAATTCCTACTCGAAAAAAAAGATAGTTTTGCTGTGAAAAAAGAGCATATAGCAAACCAAAATCATCATTTCAAATAGATTAGCAGCTCTTACTTAATTAATAATAGCTTTAGTAATTAAATAAAAAGATATGAAGAAGGTTGAACTTTTCATGGTCAATGAGTTAACTATGTACTATTCATAGGAGGATCAAATTGAATAGAAATAACATTGAAAAAGACCATAATGGAAATAAAAAAATATGCCCTTTGTCAAAATATGTGAAGTAGTTAATCCTAGTCAATTGTTCTTTGAAATGCCTATTACTCTTTAAGAATCTAAATGGTGCTCTTATAAAATCAAGCGGACATCTCATAATTCCTTTTTTTACTTCTATCTCATCCATTAGAAATAGATTCTATAAAATAATCAAAATAATCTATAGAAAAAATTCTTATGATATATATAATTCAAGATGAAATTATGACTTAACTTAGCATTGGAGATATCAAGTGTAAGTGGATCTCCAATCAAAGAAATCTTATGTAATGGGACCTTTGTAACAATTAGCTAGAAGAGGTGGAGGATGAAGAATAACCTCTAATAAAAAATTATCTTCGCTTTCTACACTAAAATTTGGCATTACAAGAAAATCGGGTATTTCCGGCGCATTTTTTGGCAGAAAAATGAAATTTCTAGTAGATTTCAAAATTTTTCGGCGAAAAAGATTGCGACGGTAACTCGAGCATCGGAAAACTATTCCGTCGTAAAAATTCCGTCGGAAAATTTTTCCAGAGGAATTATTTCGCTGGAAAAATTTTCCGGTGGTTGTCCGACAGAGTTTTTTTGCCGTAATAAACTAAAATCAAATTAAAAAAAAAATACCGCCTCAGCCTGCTTCCCCTGGCCCGCTGCACCACGCCCGCACGCTCAGTCCGCCTGCGCTGCTTCTGCACACGCCCAGCCCGCCCAGTCCCGCGCGCTCCGCACACTTAGCAGCCCAATCTGCGCTCCCAGCAGAGCAGCCCAGCCCGCGCGCCTAGTAGCCCCGCGCCCAGCCCGCCCGAACGTGACACGCGCCAGCACCCACCAGCCCTCCCCCGCGCGTCCCCTGACAGATTCGAATTTGAACCACTTGAAATAATTTGAAGGAGTATTCCACTTTGTTGAGATACAAAACGTATTAAAGTAGTATATATTTTTTATTTAAATAATATTAACAAGAATAAGATTTAAAATTTTAAAAGATAAAAATATTTAAATTAATAAATAAGCAATTAAATAAATTATTAATTAAAATAAGTTATTAAATCAATATTTAATTAATTATTAATTTAATAATTTATTTAACTATTTAATTAATAATAAATTAAAATAAAATAATAAAGTTATTATAATTAATATAAGTTATTAAATTAATAATTAATTAAAATAAGGTATAAAATTAATTATTATTTTAAAAACTATTAATTAATAATTAATTAAAATCCGCTGGAAAGTCCGCCAGAAACGAATCCGTCGGAAATCCGCCGGAAAATCCGTCGAAAAAGCTGCAAAAATTATGTCAGAAATATTTCATTGTAATTCGTCGGAAATACACCTAAAATCAGTCCGCCGGAAAGCCTTCGAAAATTTCGAGGTAGTTCATTATGTTGATTTGATATTTAACTTTCTTGTCGAGATACCTCTTTTAGATTAAAAAAAAAAAAGAAAGCATATAAGCCGTTATATTTGTAGGGGCCATTTGATTGAAAAGCTAAGGTTACACAGGTAAAGAGTTTTTTTAAGTCAAAATATTTTCTGTCTCTTTTACATGTCTCCAAAAAGAATCCTCATGCTCAAATAGATAACAATGCTTATAGAATTTAAATATTGTTTAATTACCAGTGCTAAGTAATAAATATACTCTTGATCCAATTTAAATTTGGTTGGAAAATTTTTGAGTTGTTTCTAATTAACTCTATGAAACCTTTACAATAGTATGATTAGTGAGTCTTAGTAAGAACACATGTGCATTAGTTCATAAAGGTTTAGTTTTTAAATAGTGAAACTATTTGATCAATGAGAACAAAGGAATCGGAGAGAGAGAAATTGAAAGGCCTAGGATATCATTGGGTCAGCTTCTCAGTTAAAGGCACAAGTTAAAGGCAATTTGGTACAGTGTAATACCTAAAAAGGGAGTCTTCAAGGAGTGGTTGTAGGTCATGTTTGACCGAACCACTATAATTTTGTGTGTGTGTGTGTTTTTTTTTTTTTTTTTTGCATTTTATTTTTGACTATTTATTTAATGTGATTGAAAAACTTATTTAATCTAAAATCAAATTGTTGTAAATTTTTAAATAGGTTTTTTATAAAATTTCAAGATGATTTTTAAATTATCAATTTACCCCCCTTCTTGGTTAGCACTGAAACAATTGCGTAGGTCTAACAACCTATATGGGCTTTTCAGTATCTTCCTACATGGGTGGACTTCACGTCCAGTTCCAAGATGTTTTAAACATGTTTGATATAGTATCCATCGCAGAAGCACGTCAACGTGCTCTATAGGTTGAAATGCAACTTAATTGGTGTTGTCTAGGTTCCTTTAATAGCATTGCGCGTCCTCTACCAAATTTTAATATGGCACTACAAAAAAATCACTGGATACTGGCAGATTAACCTCCAAAAATTTGAGTCACCGCAAATCCCTCTTGTAACGCAGCCGAAAATTAATGGCAACGATTTGCCTGTGCCCGTCGCTCTGCCTATCAGTTACACCTTATCACAAACCCGCCGATAAGCCGCTTAAAATTCTCCAGAAAGTTTTACTGGCAAAAATCTACCATTGAATTCTGTTTCCTACGCACCTTTTTTACTGGCAAAAACTTTTTCACTAGAAAGTCGTCGGAAACTAATAAATATGCTGAAAAAACTTCGCAGTTAAGTGTGTTCATCCTGAAGCAATTCTGGTATAGGTGACTTGCCGAGAAGTTACACCAGTAGGACAAAACTATGAGACTCATAGCTAAGTCAAAGCGGACAATATCTCGATAGTTAAGAGTTTGAGCTATTACAAATGGTAACAAAACAATACACTAGCCAGAAGATGAGAACTAAATGTCATACAAGACAAAGTGCTACGCCATGGGAGACACTTCTTAAACCCTATATGGAACAATGTGCTACATGACAGGAGCCACCACTTGAACTTGTAGGGGTCACCTCTAAAATTCAATCTGCATGCTGGTTGATTTTGGAATAAAGATGCTGACGAAGACATCAGTTACTTAAGAGAGATTGTGAAACTCATTAAGTAAAAGTGCTCATCTTAGAGGGATTCTATGATGAGTGATCTTCTAGAAAGTTACGCTAACAATGACAAAATCGTGAGGCTCTTAGGCCAAAGCAGACAATGTCTCAATAGTTAAGAGTTTGGACTGTTACATTTACTTTATCTCCAATCTATAAATAAAGCCCTAGGGGTTATTGTTGAGATTTAGGGAAAGCTCATTGTTATTTAAATTTCTCCAATTTAGTGAAATCACTATCCCCACCCCGTGGACGTATACATCTTCACCGAACCATGTAAATCACCATGTTCTTTATGATTGTGTTGTGTGATTGATTTTATTTTCGCTGTGATTATTTGCACAATTGACATTAAAATCAAGCTCACAACATAACCTAATATGCATTTATCAGACTTTACACTCCCTTTTGAGCTCCATTTTGTGATAAATTATTATGTGCGGAGTGCAGACGTAGCTCTACATTTGGATTTCAAATTAAATGAAAACATGTGAATTTTTTTTCTAGCGTAACCTGATGATCTAACCCGTCGAAGTAGAAATTCTTCTTGTACGCACACTATGTACAAGTTGTACACAATGTGTGTACAAGTGGGTCGAGTTGTCAGATCACGCTAGAGTTACATATCTTTATTTAATTAGAGTCCAGACACAGAGCTACGTCCGAACTCTGCAAGTAATAATTTCTTCCATTTGATACCTCCAAATAATGCATTGGCATCGTACTTAGTCATTCCGCTCAACCAATAGCTTATTTCAACAAAAAGCTTAACAGGTCATGCTTCAGTGTAGTACTTTGACCTCAAATTCTATGTTGTGCTATGATGCATAAAATATTAGTGTCATTATTGTTAGTTTATGTGGAATATGATTGTGTCAATCAATCAGGTTGTATTGTTACCTCGGACCTCAGTTCAATCTATCGTGCTCACGGAGGGAGGGGGGAATCCTCCCCCTACATGACACAAAATTGTGTATCTGAGCATTGCAACTCATTGTTTCCAAGCACCTCGGTGCTGCAAAGTTTGTTGGGAGAAATGACAAAGAGCATGCATAGCACTGCAACGCTTTAAATTCAATGTCGTAGCATTGTTAGATGGATCGATGATAGAGATTTGAGTGCTGCAGCGCTTCAAACTAATGTCCCAGCACTTCGAGGCAGACTGGAAAGTTTTCTTTCTTGTTTTTCTTACGGTTGGCATCCCTTGATGTTATTAATTTTCTCTTTTGTTTTGTGTGTTAAAACGGTTTAAGAGTAAAGAGAAGCAGCAAGAGAAAAGAAAAATTTGCATAAATTTCTCCCAATTTTTATAGTAGATTTCTTGATGTGGTGTAGTGTTGCTCCATAGTTTTTTTTTTCCTGGTTTCAAAATTTTTCACTTTAAATCCTAGTGCCCTCTTTTTTCCACTACTTTTTATTTTTTATTTTGTGTTCGTTGTATGTTTGACTTTCACATCCCCAACAATTATCTCTTTTAGCATCAATTTATTTTATATACTGATCATGAAGCTTCGAAGTATATATACCAACTAAGCTAAAGCCATATTTCACCTTCGTCATCAAACATCAAGTGGGAGCGCTGAACAGGGTAGTCGATGCATCGATTTGATGCCATTCTTATCTGGTCTAGGAGAAATGCGACACAGTCCAACACCTTTATGCCACTAATCCTCAACTTTTCTATTATCCTCCAGCAGCTATAGTTGCACATGGTTTTCTATTTCTTGATAAAGGCCTAGAGCTTTACATTTTAAATTGTTGTCTTTGCACATAAATCATTCAAGAGCTGCACAACGAAGGCCTTGTAATTCTGACCGAATCTTTCAGTTGGCGGCATCTTCTTATTTTTCGCCTTTCAAGCGGCAGAAAGTTCACAAATTTATTATTCCTTCACGCACGCAACACAGCTATGATTTAGCACCTTTCCTGATAAGAAACGTCGCCACTTGGAATTTCAAGATGACGACCTTGTTTGGATGGTGCTTACCAAAAGCTGATTTCGCATGAGTTCAACGAGCAGGCGGCTCTCTAAGTTGGTAATGTTGAAATTGTGAAAATTGTTAAGAAACGTATTCCTGATCCTTATCATCTTCAGCTGCCATGCAGTACTTTATATCCATACCTTCAACGTTTTCAATATTAGGCATACATCACGATCCTTTTGTGCCTAAAAATGACTTTAAGCATCCCCTATCAGCAAAGGGTGAAGTCAAAAAATTTTATTAGTGAGAACACAAATTAATGATTTTTAAAATACTTTCATATATATATATATATATATATATATATATATATATATATATAAAATTAATATTTAGAATTTAATTAATAATTTAAATAAAAAAAAAGTAAAAGCTTACGATTAAATAAAAAAGCCACTTGTTTATTACCTAATAACTTTTTTCTCTGTATATTTGTATTTCAATACAAACTTTACTAGTTCTACTATACCACACAAATTGCACTTGATTTTTAACTGACAAACTTTATTGTATTTGGTTATAAAAAAGCTTATCAACTTTAATTGTTGCTCATCTCCTCACATGAACCCACTAAACATATATGTTTATTTTGCTGAAAATGCACTAAAGCTACCTTAATAACCCCCTCAAAAAAGTCCAGGCACTAAAATAAATAATAAAAGATAGAATTTTTCACCGAAGGTGGAATGGGAAAGGCCGCCTTGTTTAATTTCATTCTCTATTTGTCTGCAAGCGATGAGCAGGGCAAATATTTAATGAAAAGCAAGAACCTTTTATAGTATCCCACATGCTTAAAACCAAAAGAAAAAAAATCACATTAAACTTGAGTTCTGTGGTTGAAGCAAAGCCGTTTGCCAGCGACGATATATAAACCAGCGATTGAACTCTGGAGCAGTGAAGTTAGCCGGCGATGGTGAGTATGACCTCCAAGCTCGGCCAGCGCTAGCCCGGCACAAAATCGCTGATCTTTCTCATAGAATAATAAGCATTTGAGGTAGAGTCTAAAGGGGCAAGTAGGGGATGCTTTATAGGAGCATTGGGTGGTCTCTTGAGGCAAAATCATGAAATCATTAGACTAAAATGAATAATATCTTGATAATTAAGAATTTGAGCTGTTTCATTATTTTTTTTTTTTTTTGATAAATTAGGCTTTTTTTTCTTCTATAAAAAGGAAATATTGTTAGAGGTGGGGGTTTATTATTTGTATTTATGTTTTTTTCCATTTGTGAAAAAAATAGACACAAAAAATAGCACAAAATTTGACCTATCGGCGGTTATAACAGCTACTTTTCTCCTTGCACGGATTTTAGGGCCGCTGTAATTGCAATGTGCTGCAATGACATTTCGTAGCAGTTTATGAACTGGGGGGTAATTTTGTCGAAGTGCTTAATTTAACAGCGGTTATAACCGCTGCAAGCAAACGTACAAATTTATAGCGGTTATAACTACCACATACCTTCAAAAAATGAACTGATTTACAGAATTGTGGCGGTTGAAGACGGCAAATTTGCCGGTGATCAGGGATTTAGAGGCGACGGCGGTTTTAGTGAGTGAATGAAGGGAAAGGGAGGAGGAATCACATACAAAGCGGGACGAATGGCTCGGCTAGGGCACGGGGGAGTTAACAAAGGCCGTTTTTAGCATCGGTTAAAACCATTGTAAATTAAAATGTCGTTTTACCAGCAGTTAAAAAAGATGCAAAAATCAATTTACAGCACCGATTTGCCAACCGCCGCTAATGTAAGGACCATACATGCCACTTCAATAGACTGCAAAACCCCAAAATGTCATGAGAACACTTACTGGTCTGAGTGGTCCACTCTATTATTAATGATGGATATATCTAATTTTTAGAGGAAAAGATTGCATCATTGAAGCAAAGTAACGTCATCCTATCATTTTCTTTAAAACTATAACCTTTTTTTCTTATGAGGTTGATATTATTTCAGTGGTTCTTAATATGATAAAAATAAGTGATTAGAGCATCATTGAAGCAAATTTGTTTTAGAAAAATGTTTCAGATGATCCCAGGACAAATATATAAAACAAAAAGAATCTAAAATTTTAATTTGTATCACAAATAAAAATTAGAAGATAAATTATAGTCTTTTTTTTATTATCTATTGTCGCAATTTTCTAAAATTAAATTTCTTTTATAAATCTTAATTTATCTCCAAAACGTTCAGCTTTTTTAATTTTTTATTTATTAAAACTTATGAGCTCCAGGACTTAAGTAGATCAATGTGTACTTGTATTTATGATATTATTCATTATTATATATATATATATATTTTTTTTCCAACAGGATCTGTGGGACCATGCGTTAAGACCCGAGGCTGAAAGATCTCTGCCGACAATTAGGTCTCCATCTTGAAAGAATGTGTGATAGTTAATTACATTGGAAAGTATATTAGGCAAGTTAGTATTTGTTATCGTATAATAAAAAAATTAATTAGTTAGAAAATCTTGTGTCAAAAGTTATTTTTCCCAAAATATTAATTTGAAAGGAGTAAGATTTTCTTTGGAACGGTTTTCTTTCTGCATGCTTTCTAGTAAATTTTTTGTACTAAAAAATTGTTTTAAGAAATAGAAAAAAAACCGTCTCAAACAAAGCCATTGCCTAACTTTCTCACTGTTTCTTAAAACAATTATTTATTAAAGCAACTTTAAGAAGCAGCAATAAGAAAGCTGCCCACCCTAACTAAGCCTAACAACAGAATCAAAGGCTCCATCAACACATCTTTCAGGCAATCAAAGATTGTTAGGTGATCTGAGCTCTAAAGAGTAGCTTAGGATTTTATCATTTTATTCTTCTAATGCTTGTATAAGCTGACTGAGATCAATCATCTTTCTCCCTCTCTCTCTCTCTCTGTTTGTGTTTCTTTGTTTAGCTAACTTCATCTAATAGTTTTTCATATATTACTCCTGAAGGCTGCAGCAATATGATCATTTAACCTTCAGCTATTATAGAACCTAAGCTAGCTCCTTCACACAAATCTAGCCCGAATTATCTTACTCTCCCCGAGATTCTTATATTGGTAAAGGCAATTAAGCATAAAAAGAGTTTTATTAAAATACAACGACATTCAGAACGATAATATGTGCTTCATGCACGAGGAAAGCATGCACCTTATTTATTGCAATACGACATAACAGGTAAGCTAGCTAGATTTATAGCACTCGAAAACCTTCACTGACGCCAAAGCTTATACTGTATTCCAACTCCCAAAGGGCAGAGATCAACAACTAGGAATTGACACTTTGCAGGTCGCAGCTACCTTCCGGGCATTTGCAGAGTTGATATATGCCCTAAGAGTTGGGTTACTCAGGTACTGGCAGAAGCAAGGTTGTTGCGCCTTGAGATTGCTGCAGCAAGTGGAACTCGGTGGAGTGCCGTTTAAGATAGGGCCAGCGCAGGAACTTAGCTGAGAGGGGCTGCAGGTTAACGGCCTGGCGGTCGGAGCATAGCTCAGCAGAAGAGCAGAGACCAAGCAGAGAAGGATGAAATTTGTCTTCATCATTTTCTTGAGAAGGTGCTGTTTTCATAAGCTGCGGCAAAATTTATAGGAGAGGGAGGGGTTATTGAGGTCTGATTTTTTTTTTTTTTTTGGGGGGGGGGGGGGGGGGGGGGCGGTGTAATTTCTGCCATCTGATAACAGGGTAAGATTAGAGAGGAAAGATCGAGCAAGCAAGTGATAGAATAAGCAGGGTAAAAAAACAGCAATCGGATGTCTACGGATGACTATAATGGAGTCGAGTAAGGAAAAAAACCATTGTTGGATTGCTATGCCAGCTAGGAAAGTATCAGGCCAAGTCTTACATAAATTTTAATTTTTTTACTAAAAAATTATCTCAAATGAAATCTTTGGGGCAAATTTTTAAATAAGGGCATCTCCAACCAAAAAACTCATTTTTCAATCCAAAATATAGTAATACACCTAAATCAGTAATGTCTCCAACGGAATTTCATTTTCTAACAACAAAAAAAGAATATTCACAGTATATTCTTTCTCATATTTTATCTTATATTTTGTTAATCATAAATTTTATTTTTCAAATTTTTTGAATTAAATCTATTATAATTATAAAAAAAATTTGTTTCGTAAAGTAATTTGGAATATTAATAAGTCCTAAATAAACATATATTTAGTAATAAAATCAGATATTTCTAATTTATTATTTCTTAATTATTAATAAAAAATTTCTAAACTTAAATATTTAAATTAATAATTAAATTTCAAATTAAAAAAAAAAAATCGAATAGCTGATGAACAATGAGAGTCAATATTCACATCTTACTGTTCACCTGCAATCAAATAGCAGCATTTTTGCCGATCGGGTTATATATTTGTATGACATTCGGTTAGAGATTCCATAAGCATATGTAAAAAAATTATTATAAAAAGTAACTTAACGAAGTTTAAAATTCGAAAGTGAAATACGAAATTCCGATTTTTAATAAACCGAAAAAAAATATTGTTATGTTGGAATTGAGCTGTGGCTCCAAATGCTCACACACACCAATAATTTAAAAAAAAAAGGCCCTGATGGCAAATTGAAGTGAAGCCCACGAACGTCCCATCAAGGAGAGTTGGGGGTTACGACATATCAGATTCATATTAAAAGAGCAAATTTACTAACGATTGATGATCTTCATTTATTAAAGGTGTGGCAATAAAACAGATTTTTTTTTTTTTTTTTTTTTTGGGACAGGGATCGGCCTTCGGCCACTAATCTTCCCGGTCGACCTAGCGGACTACCCACACCAATTCGCCCGGGCCAACACTTAAGGCTTTCGTGGCTGCCCATGGGAATCGAATCCGAGACCTAGGCTTTGCCAAGGAGGTTCTTTCCCACACGAGCTAAGCCACGGTGGGTTAAAAACAGATTCATATTAAGAGAAGAAACATGTTATTAATTAAATTTAAAAAGGATCATACTATTCAGAGGAAAACGCAATGATAGGCTGCGTTTTATAAAGAAAACACGAGGCAATCATGCGTTTTGTATAGAAAACGCAAATGTCCATTGCATTTTCTATGGAAATGGCAAGAAGCTTTGCGTTTTCTTCAATAGATCCCTCCATGCAGAACAAATTTCGGGATAAAGTTTTGGTTCTTAGAATTTTCTTCATGCCGGACCCCTCCAGCCAGAGGAAATTTCGGACAAAAGTCATGGAATTTCATGCCCGTTACCTCCTTTGGATGCCTCGTGAAACCGGCTTTTGGCTTGAAAAGAAAGGAAAAAAAATTTAAATGCCTAATTTCGCCTATAAATAGCAGCCAATACATATGAAAAAAGATTTGATAATCTCAGTTGAGGCAAAGCGCTGAAGCATTTAAGAGGAGGGTTTATACAAATTTAAGGTTAATTTTTAGATAAGTTTTATAGTTGCATTTATGTATGTAGGATTTGTAATTATTTCAAAATATAGTTAAAATATCGTTGTTTGTTTTTTTTTTTTTTTTTGAATTAATTTAGTTAGTAATGCATTTTTTTTTCTATAATTGTTGCATGTTATTGTAAATGTAAGAAATAATATCAAGCATTATTTCAAAGCATAATAATTTTGCAAAAAAAAAAAAAGTATAGAAAATGTGAGTGTTTTTTTTTTTGTGTAAGAAATGGAAGGATGATATTAGGCTTTTATTTTTTCTGAATTCGCCTTTTTTGTACATGTCTCTCACGGATGAACATTTATATACATATTGGTTAAGCCAAAATAAAGTTTTTTTTTTTTTTTTTTTGAGAAAACCATTATCTAATCCGTTGGCTCATGCGCTAAATTTTTTGTTTGAAATTATATATAAAAAAAAGCTTAGTAATTATTAAAATGAATTTATGATAACATTGAAAGTTCAAGCTTAATTTTATGAAATCAAATATAATTTAGAAGATTTTAAATTAAATTTTAAATAATTAATGTTATGTTTGTTAAAATATAAATTTATAGTAACTTATTAATTATATTTTACATATTTAATAAAATTAATATCAGATATTTAAAAAAATAAACATGAAAAATTTTAAAAAACAAATAAAAGAACAAGATTAAAAATATAAATAAGATATAAGTTTTAAATATTTTATTATAAATAAATAAATTTTTATAAATAAAATATTTAAATAGTTCATATAATAGTTAATAATTTAGTAACTTACTTAAATATTATTTTAAAGGTAATTAAAAATATATATTAAATTTATATCAATAAAAATTTAAAGAGGGAAAAGGTGTGAAAGAAAAATCATATTTATGTATAAAAAATAATATTTAAAGAATATTATTTTAAAGGTATTTAAAAATATATATTAAATTTATATCAATTAAAATTTAAAGAGGGAAAAGGTGTGAAAGAAAAATCAAGTGCAATTTGTGTGGTATAGTAGAACTAGTAAAGTTTGTATTGAAATACAAATATATATATATATATATATATATATATATATATATATATATATATATATATATATATATATATATATATATATATATATATATATATATATATATATATAATTTAAAAATAATAGATTAATCTTATATAATATTAAGAATGAAATATTAACATCTTTTAATCTTATTTAAAACTTTATAAAAAAAAATTCAAACTTTTTTTTAAAGTTAATAAAAATTAAATGGTTTAGAAAAAATTCCAAATTATAAGAAGTTTAGCGAGAGTAAGAGAGATACAAAGATTTGGAAAGACAGTAAGAGAGTTAGTGGAAAAAATTAATTAATTAAGTATACATAACAAATTTGAAAGTAAAATGATTTATAAATATTAATTTTGTAATTATTAAAAGCAATTTATTTATATAAGTATATTAAAAATATATAAATAAATATATTTTTTTGTGTAGAAGTTAAGGAATATTATACTCTTTAATATTTATATTAATAAGTTAATTAAATAAGTATAATTGGATACCATTTAATATTAATTGAAATGTAAGAAGATAATAAAAGATTAAGTAATTATTAAAACAATATTGAATAATTAAGTATATAAAATTTATATAGAATATAAGTTATATTTGTAACAGAGTTTTAAATATAGAATTGTTGCTGGCTAGAATATACGCGGCGATAAAGTTAGAGAATTTCTGTCTCAGCGTTGTACGAATTTCTAGCACACAAACAGGAGGGAAAAAGAAATAACATGATTTTTACGTGGAAACCCTAGAAAGGGAAAAAACCACGAGGCTACGCCCAGTTGAGATAACTCCACTAGTGTTTTGTTTGAGATACAAGAGGATGACTCGTCCTTAAAATTTAGGATGATCAGATTACAATGGATCTCTTCAGGATTGAAAATCAGTTACAACGTCGGGCAGAGTTTCGGCGTCGTTTCGAAGTTGAGCAGAATTTCAGCGTCGTTTGGAAGTCTGGTAAAATTCCGGCATCGGGCAGAATTTCTGCGTCACTTGGGAAGAATTCTGGTGTCACTCGGGTGTCCAGCAAAATTTCGGCGTCACTCGGCATCGGGCAGAACTCCGGCGGTGGTCGAGGAGTTATTCCCTCCTATCATTCTCTTCTCTTCTTCTTCTCTTCTTCTTGCTTGGGTTCCCTCTCAAGAGATATGAGAGGTCTATTAATATATTTTATGGAGTGGCATGGCACGTAAATAGATGAGGGATCAGGGGCAAATATGGAGTGGTTTGAATGGACGGCCGATATTGAATCCTTTGATCATAGACAATTTATCAGGTACTTGAAGGTCTTAATGACTTCAGAATTTGGCGATCTTGGGCTTGTTGGATTCGTCTCGTCGAGCCACTCGATTTGACTATAAGCTCATCAAATTCGAAAACCGTTTGGTAACTCAAATTGTGGTACGGACTTTCCAACAACGCTTCGGTTCCTTGATTTGGACTCATTTGGGCTCGGATTGAGTCAAATTTGGTGTCGTTGGGTTCGTATTTCCGAGATGCTCAGTTTGATTGTAAGTTTGCTGAAATCGGAATTCAAGTTATCCCAGATTTAATTTTGAAGTTTTCGAATTGATTTTGCCTTGAGATTCGTGCCCGATCATTTTTTGATCATATATCAAGAATATAAGATAGTACCAAAAAGTTCTTTACAAATAGATTCACCAACTCTCCTTCCGTTCGAATTGACTTTGTGAGTTTGATCTCATTCTATCAACATGACAAAACTCAAGTAATATAGTTGATCTAACTAAGACATATATTTGCTAATCATGTTCTTTTTCTTGGACCATAAAGAAACTTCCAAGTTATACTTGGCTCAATGGAAGATTGAACAGCTACCAAGATTTTTAAGAGGGTTGGGACGAGCGAATGATAGAAATGCAAAAGGCTCTACTTCTATGGCATTTTTATAGGTGGTATTACTTGAGCTTGATATATATATATATATATATATATATATATATATATATATATATATTCTGTTAATGAGAAATATAGAATTTACAATTTTCATTAATAAATAATGTTGCGTCCAGGAGTATTCGCGGCGGTAGAGAAATATCATATTTAACGTCTTAGCATTGTACGAAAATCCGGCACGCAATCAGATAAGGAGAGAGGGTCTAGCAATTTTGAGACACCAAGATTTTTACGTGGAAAACCCCTGTAAAAGGAGGAAAACCCACGAGGCCTAGCCCAGTTTGAACGAATCCACTAGTATTCGCAGTCGATTACAAATTAGGCCCTTCCTTAGGAGAAGGCCTTAGCTTGATGTACATCTTATGGAGTACATTACATGATGTAAATACAAAGAGCTACTATCGATGTACTCTCTTTGTTAGAAGGACTGCGGTCGGTGGGCGACGTAGGTCAGGAGGACCGTAGTCAGCTGGCGATAGAGGACTGTAGTCGGCAGGCGACGTAAGTCAGGAGGACCGTAGTCGGCGGGCGACGGAGGTCGGAAAGATTGTAGTCGGCAGGCGACATAAGTCAGGAGGACCTTATTCAACGGGCGACGGATGTCGGAAAGACTGTAGTCGGCGGGCGACGTAAGTCAGGAGGACCGTAGTCGGCTGGCGACGGAGGTCGGAAGGACTGTAGTCTGACGATGAAGATCAGTAGGACAGCGTCAGGTAGAAGTCCAGCAATGGAAAGAAATGCATCTTCGCATAGACGTCCAACGAAGTCCGATAATCGATAGAAGTCCGACGTCAAGTAGAAACTTGGCGAAGAGTGAAGGTCCGACGTCGAGTAGAAGTTCGACGTCTTTGGTGGCAGAGGAGAACTCCAGCTTCACTTGGGCGGAGTTTCGGCATCAGAAGAGAACTCTGTTGTTAATTGGAAAGGATTTCAGCATCACGTGGAAGTTGTGCAGAATTCCTGCGTTTCCTGAAAATACGGCAGAGTTCCGGCGTCATCAGGCGGCAGGAAGAGCTCCGGCGGTGGTCGAGGAGGTAAGGAATCTCCTTTTCCCCTTTCTCCTCTTCTTCTTCTCTCTCTTCACTTGAGCCCCCCTTTGGTGTAGAATGAGGGCTCTATTTATAGTTTTTCTGGAGTGACATAGCCCGTAAATAGGCTTGAGATCAAGGGCGAATTGGGAGTGGTTTGAATGGACGGCCGATATCGAATCCTTTGATCATGCACCGTTCGTTGGACATTTGAAGGCCTTAATGATGTCGGAATTTGATGATCTTAAGCTCGTTGGATTCGTCTCGTCGATCTGTTCGATTTGAGTATAAGCTCATCAAACTCGAAGACCGTTTGGTAACTCAAATTGCGGTTTGAACCTTACAACAGCGCTTTGAGCCCTTGATTCGGACTCCTTTGGGCTCGGATTGGGTTGATCTTGGTGTCGTTGTGTTCGTATTTCCGAGACGCTCAGTTTGACTATAAGCTCGCTGAAATTGGAGTTCGGGTGCTCCTAAAATTAATTTTTGAAGTTTCCAACTAGCTTTTGCCTCGAGATTCGTGCCCGATCAAGATAATTTTTGCATGTCGTATCAAGTAAATTATTAAACTTTTAGTTTAGGAATAAATTAAATTAATAATAAATATATAAATTAATATATATTTTTTATTTATGTAGAAGTTAAGGAAAAATTACACATGTAATATTTATATTAATAAGTGAATTATTTAAATAAGTATATTAAATACACATATAAATAAATAAATATATGTAATTCTTTTTATGCTGAAGTTAAGGAAATTCATGCATTAGAAATATTCATAGAAAAATATAAATATTCAAAGTTAAAAATCAAATATAACAAGTTTTGTGAAGAATAATAAAATAGAGAGAATAAATATATGATAATAGATTTTGAAATAATAATTATTAAATTGTTTAAGATTAGGTTAGCACATAAATATTTAATAAAAGGGTTGGTGATGGGGCTGAATAGTAATTTTCTTAGTTAGGCATTATCATTTTTGTATATTAGAAAACAAGTGATACTAATGAAGGATATCAAGGACCTGGACAGTGGTGAAGTTCTCCCTCTTTAGTTAGACATATGGATCATGGATTTTGATCCATATGGGGACAGTGGTGAAGTTCTCCCTCTTTGGTTTGAATTTCGGGTGCCATTTCTGCAGTATGAAAGGTTTGCCTAGAAGGAACCATACTTCTCCAGATCTAGGTCTTCGGAGCAAGCGAAACAGAAGAGAAAGAAGCCGTCGCTGAGAGACAGCATCTGCAACTCACCTTTTAGATTCCAAGCTTTTTTTATTGCGCCAAGCAAGGCTTCGTAGAAAGGCTTCCAACCAATGGAGTACCCAACTAAACAGTGAGACCAGTCTTCAGCTCCATGAGATAATTTCTCGCCATAAAAGGGAACGATTTTCGGTTCCAAAGGGAAGTGTGATAGGTGTAGGACTGTTGACGATGTGTCTTTAGGTGCAAAGACAGACTTCCAGTTGTGGGCAGAAGGAGGAGACACTTCACCCGCAGACGTTAGTGGGGGGAAATCAGAGAGACGGAGTGAATCCATGGAGAGATGAAGCTCCTCTAGCAGAGGCTGGGAGGAGGGAGGAGGCATGAAGGCGACAAGAACAGCTAGAGAGGAAAAACCCTAGTGCGACTTTTAGAAAATTTTGAGTCTATTTATGATTTTTTCATTGTGTCAAAAAAAAAAAAAAAAAAAGTAAGAGACATCCCAATTTTGACGAGATGGGTTTATGGGTTCTTATATGCCTTCGGTGTGTGCCTACTGAGTACTAAATTATGGGTGTTTTTCTTCTTCTTTGTGAGCTCTCTACATCATGTAAGGAGCATACATGCCACTTCAATAGACTATTAAACCCCAAAATGTCATAAGAACACTTACTCATCTGAGTAGTTATAGTATACTCTATTATTAATGATGAATATATCTAATTTTAGAGAAAAGAGATTGCATCAATGAAGCAAAATAATGTCATCCTATCATTTTGTTTAAAACTATAACCTTTTTCTTATGAGCTTAATATTATTTCAGTGGTTCTTAATATGATAGGAATAAGTAAATTAGAGCATTATTCATATTTTGAATAGAGATTATCTTATGCAGTTGCTTTGATGTTTTTTTCCTAAAATTTGCTTTAAAAAATGTTTCAAACGAACCCAGGGGAAATATATATAACAAAAAGAATCTAAAATTTTAATATGTATCACAAATAAAATTTTGAAGATAAATTATATTCTTTTTTTATCTATTGTCAAAATTTTATTAGATTAAATACGACATCTCTTCTGTGTTTTGCGAGACACTTTTTGGAGGGTGAAGGAGAAGGAGCATTAAATCACAAGGCGAAAGAGCATAGACAGTCAGACAGTCAGATCCGAGCATCAGTCACCCTCATTCAGTCTGGTGGGGGCGCTACGGGCGGAACCACCGGGTCATAGCCCCCGGTGCAGTAAGTCTCCTTAAACTTAGAAAATCTTTAGCTAGGGGCCCCAATGGTTGTACGCTCCCTACTCTTTAGGACCCTGTAGAAACTTCATTTTATAACTATTGCATTTTTTTTATTTTGGAGCCCTAAACCTATTGACACATGTACGAACGCCCAAAGGGTTAGAAACATGTATTTTTTCTTTCCATAACTTTAGTGACACCTAAGGACAAAAATTAAGGACCGAGACTTAGATAACATAGACTTAGAGTACATGTTCTTTTGAGGATAGAGACTTTAAAAAATAAAAAACTTAGTGACAGATTTTTCCAGGATTCGTGTGTATTAATCTATTACTAACTAATCAATAGAATCAGAAATATTATAAGTCAAAAAATTCTAAATCCATCTTAGATTAGGGTTCAAGGCTACTACATCGGATGCTCCATAGTATATATGCCTAAATAGTAGGTAAGTTCATTCTCTTCAAGGACTGTAAATCCTGCTGATCTGCGTCACATGGATGACGCCACTTTTATCTTTCTCTCTCTATAAGCTCTTAGTGATTGAGTTTCTTTTCTCCACTTTTTCAATGCCTTAGTCCCTCCAAGTGTGGATCTGAACCTTGCATGTTGACTAAGCCACTTGAGCCACTTCTTTCCTTTGAGTAGAAACTTTCTAGTCACCCTTTTATGTGCCAATCCCCTTTTTTGGGAAGAATAATATTGGATCCTTAATCGAAAGTTTTCTCGGGCCCTATGCTCGAGATGTAATTAATCACGGGAGCTTGCGCTCATGGGAAACAGAATTCCACAACAAATAAACCCCACTCGAGCTAATGTATCAGGTGGGGGAAACCCGTTGTTACGATTCAGGTCATGTATATCACTACCCATCGGGGTGCGCTGGCGAGAGCCGCTATCCTCAATGGTTAGTCTTATGCAATATCTAATCTGCCCTCATATTGGCTCGTTTGCGAGGAGCACAGAGGCCTGCGATCGTCTCTATCTCTTGGGTTAGGTGCGGTCGTATACCCCTTCACAATCTCCTGCAGTCGTAGGCGGTGTCCTTTCGGAGGTTCATAAGATCTATTGGTTATCCGAATGAGGTTTCAAAAGGGTTTGAAAATAAATTTTAGTTTTAAAATAATTATTATATTAATTATTTAAATAATAGTTAAATAATCAATATATTAAATGATATACAAAATATGACAGAAAAAATAAGTTTTGATATCTGAAAATATTTTTAAATTAAAATGCATAATTTTCTAAAAAAATTAAGGTATTATATGTTAAAATACAATTTGAAATGAAAAAGATATAAATTTTACAAATTTAAAGGAAATTAAAAGGAATAAATTAAAATAAAAAATAATAATTATAATGATCATAAAAAAAGACTTATTTAAAGATCATGAAGATAATAATCAAAATAAACAATAATGAATAATAAAATAAAATAATAATAATGATAATAAAAATAATTTAAATAATGAAGATAATAGTAATGAAAATAATAATAATAATAATAAATAGAATAATAGTAATAAAAATAATAAAAATAATCATCATTTTAAAATAATAATAATAATAAGGTTTGAAAATAATGATAATACAGTTTGAAAATAATAATATGAAATAATAATAATAATAAAATAATTCAATAGAAAATAATAATAACAATGATAATAAAATAAAAGATAATAACACATAATCATAATTTAAAAGTAATAATAATAATAATAATAATAATAATAATAATAATAATAATAATAATAATAATAATAATAATAATAATAAATAAATAAATAACAATAGTAATGAAAATAATTATTTTAATAATAAATTTAAAAATTTATAATATTTTAAAATAATTTTAATTTTAAATAAAAGATAATAAAATTCTATACAAAATGATATATAGTATGTATTTTTATAATTTAAAAATAATTTAAAAGTATTTTTTAAAGAAATCTGATTTTAAAATAGATTTTAAAATAATTAAAACCATTTGTTTAAATTAACTCCGACGGCAGTGGCACGGGCCACGCGGCGCTCCGGAACTAGTTCCGCGGTCCCGGGCAATTATTACCGCAGCAGCAATCATTGCTGCAATGATCGCGGCAATCACTTAACCACATCAGCGTGGTTTGTGAGCCGTTCGATCCTCCGCTGTTTTAGACGGACAACTTTGATCGAGCCGAACAATTGAACCATACGCAGCACTGACAGCCAATACGACCCAATCAAGACCGTTGATCAGGAGATCAACGATTCAGAACGATCCTAGCAGCATGCACACGTATCCCGTAACCCTAACCTATTTTTCATCCTGTTCACACGATCGGGACGACGAAACTTTACGAAATTTTAAACCTAGGATCTATACATGAACAAAAGTCATGGGGAACCAAGATCGAGGTCTGAGACGTGATTTTTGCAAATCTATTTAACTCTATTTGTTCTAGCTAGGGTTCACGATATAACTCAATCCACACGGTGGATTTAGGAGATCTTGAACTTGTTGCACTTGTAGACTGTCCACGCTCCTATTTGTAGAAGAAATCGCATTATGAAAAGCTCTAGATCGAGGAGAATTAACCTTGGAAGGTATTTGACTTCGATTTACCGGAGATCTTACCACTGATGAGGTCTTGGCGGCGGGATTTGCTTGAAAAAGGTGGGGCGGGATTTGCTTGAAATATATAATATTTTAAAATAATTTTTATTTTAAATAAAAAATAATAAAATTCTATACAAAATGATATATAATATGTATTTTATAATTTTAAAATAATTTAAAATTATTATTTAAAGAAATCTGATTTTAAAATAATTAAAACAATTTGTTTAAATTAACTCCGACGGCAGTGGCACGGACCACGCGGCGCTCCTGGACTAGTTCCGCAGTCCCGAGCAATCATTGTCGCAGCAGTAATCATTGTCGTAGCAGCAATCATTGCCATAATGATCGCGACAATCACTTAACCACGTCAGCGTGGTTTGTGAGCCGTTCGATCCTCCGCTGTTTCAGATGGGCGACTTTGATTGAGCTGAACGATTGAACCATACGCAGCACTGACAGCCAATAAGACCCAATCAAGACCGTTGATCAGGAGATCAACGATCCAGAATAATCCTAGCAGCATGCACACGTATCACATAACCATAACCTATTTTTTGTCCCATTCACGCGATCGAGACGACGAAACTTTACGAAATTTTAAACCTAGGATCTACACATAAACAAAAGTCATGGGGGACCAAGATCGCAGTCTGAGACGTGATTTTTGCAAATCTATTTAACTCTATGTGTTCTAGCTAGGGTTCGCGATATACCTCAATCCACACGGTGGATTCAGGAGATCTTGAACTTGTTGCACTTGTAGACTGTCTAGGCTTCTATTTGTATAAGAAATCGCATTCTTAAAAGCTCTAGATCAAAGAGAATTAGCCTTGGAAGGTATTTGACTTCGGTTCGCCGGAGATCTTACCGCTGGTGAGGTCTTGGCGGCGAGATTTGCTTGAAAAAGGTGGGGAGGGATTATGGGAATTCTCTCACAGTAGATCTCAGGCTAGCAAGGTCTAGAGAGAGATAGATCTAAAAAAAATCCATAATCAAGCCCTAAAACTCATATTTAAACCTCTCAACCCTCTGATCAATGGCTAGGATTAAAACTTTAGTGAATTGGGAGGGAAAGGAGTTTGAATGGTTGCGGCTTGGCTCTAGAGATCAATAGGAAACAAATTAAGGTATTAAATACCATTAATTTGACTTAAATAGGCTAAAGTTGACCAAGGGAGACTTAGGTTGATCAAGTCAAGAGTTGACCTGGTCAACCGAGTCAATTATGTCAAAGGAGGTAGAGGTTTGAGCCAAGCATAGGTTTGAATTTGAATTAGACCCATTAGGGCTCAATGGGTCAACTTGTGTTGACTTGATCAACCAGGTTGACCCAATATATGAGTTTGAGCTCAATGAACTTGTTCTGACCCATGAATTCAAGGGAGGTAAGAGATTGAGTCTAGAAGCCATGAAATTGATCTTAGATCAAATAGAAGGGGTTTGGGTCAATTTGGGTCAACCCAAGTTGACTTAGTCAACTAGGTTGACCCAAGGCCTAGGTCTGGGCTCAACAAACTCAATTTGAACCACTGAATTGGATGGGAGGAATCTTGGGTCCTAGCTTGGTCAATTTGACCAAGTCAACCTTTTGATCCAAGAGTTTGACAAAAATCAATGTCAACAAATGCGTGATAGTTAATTACACTTATAAGTATATTAAGCGAGATAGTATTTGTTCTTGTATAATAAAACAGTTATCTAGCTAAAACAAAAAATACATTGCAATTCAATGGAAATCCATTGCGCCTAAAAAAAACTCTTATTTCTTAAACTAAAATTCATTAGAAAAAATTGTGTCAAATATAAAAAAGAAAAAAAAATTGTGTCAAATATTTTTTTTCCCAAAACATAAACTTGAAGAGAGTAAATAATTTGTTTGGCCTGGATTTCTTATTATTTCTTAAAATAACTTTTTAGCACAAAAAATTCAATTTTTATATTAAAAAGCTGCTTTAAGAAATAAGAAAGCCGAATCAACCGAAGCCTAATAGCAAAATCAAAGGCTCGATCAAGACATGGTGTGACTGTAATGATTTTGTATTCATGGTGAAGGGTATTCTGTTGGAATTGGTTTATGAGCATATATATTGTCTTTTTGTTCCTTTTTGGGATAATTTTTTTGTTTTGTTGCAGGTATTTCGGCCCATTTTATCCCAATTTGATAAACTACTGCTCTTTGCATTTCTCTATGGCAAGTTAACGGTGAATTGTCAGATTTGCAGCTTGTTCATTTTTTGAGCAAGGAGGCTGAACTAAACTCTCTTTTTGGATCTTTTTTTTGAGTGCTGGCTTCTAGCCGCCCTAATTTGTTATTAGGTTGTCTTGTAATTGTGATTGGTAAAGACCACTAGCTCATAGTTATTATTTGTAAATTTTTTTAGCTTGTGCAAGCCGTAGAAAGCTCGAGATCTCTTTTAAGGACCTTAAATTGTTAGGTGATCTGAGCTCTAAAGAGTAGCTTTGGATTTTATCATTTTATTCTTCAAATGCTTGTATAAGCTGACTGTGATCAATCATCTCTCTATCTCTCTCTGTATGTGCAGGGGTGGATCCAATTTTTTTTTTCAGGGTGGGCAAAATATAAATTAATTAAATAATAATTAATAATAATAATAAACATTAATAATAATAAACTAACTTTTTAAAAATAATTTAACCTACTTATTTTATTAAATTTATAAGAAAAATTTTTTATCATATATCTTTCAATATATTATTGATTTTAGTAATAATATAAGTTGGAGTATAATCATATAAATTATGCTGAAATTAGACTATAACTTAGAGAAAAATAATATTCAATAAACTTAATGTTATCTAACTTAAGGAAAAAAATTAAATCATAAAGTATATATAATATTTAATGAGTTTAAGAATTACTTCCTCACAAATTATAAATCCTAAAATGAAATAGCAAAAAAAAAAAAAACTTCTGACGCATTGTTCAAGTTAAAAAAAAAAAAAAAACACAATTAAAAAATACAAAGCATTAATTCTACATTTAATGAAAGCATGCGGCTGCTATTTATTTTGTTTAATGTGTATTGGGCTTTTAAAAGATTTTGTTTATTATTACTTTTAAAACCTTATCTCATGCTCTCTTATATCGATAAAAAACAAGTTTTTTCAATACTCTTCTTCTCCAGGAGACCTAACGTTCCAAATGCAATCATGTTTCAACTTCCGGCCACTGTAACTCCGGCGATGACGAGGTGGTCCAACTTCTCAAGCAAGGTAGCTTGAGCCCGCTGCACTCTTCTTCTCCCTAAACGAGATGGGGAATATTTGGGTAAAATATATTTTTTAGGGTGGTCAAAAGTCCAAATTTATCGTCATATAAACTTTTTTTTTTTTTTTGAGGGTGGGCATTTGCTGTACTGGGATCCGCCCATGTGTATGTGTTTCTCTGTTTAGCTAATTTCTTCTAATAGTTTTTCATATACTACTCCTGCAGCAATATGATCATTTAACCTTCAGCTATTATAGAACCTTGCTAGCTCCTTCACACAAATCCAGCCCGAATTATCTTACTCTCCCCGCGAGACTCTTACATTTGTTAAGGCAATTAAGCATAAAAAGAGTTTTATTAAAATACAACGACATTCAGAACGATAATATGTGCTGCATGCACGAGGAAAGCATGCACCTTATTTATAGTAATACGACATAACAGGTAAGCTAGCCAGATTTATAGCACTCGAAAACCTCGAAGGGCAGAGATCAACAGCTAGGAATTGACACTTTGCAGTAAGCAGCAACCGTTCGGCCATTTGCAGAGTTGATATATGGGCTAAGATTTGGGTTACTCAGGAACTGGCAGAAGCAAGGTTGTTCCTTCTTGAGACTGTTGCAGCAAGTGGCACTCGGTTGAGAGCCGCTGAAGATAGGGCCAGCGCAGGAACTTAGCTGATATGGGTCGCAGGTTAATGGCATGGCGGTCGGAGCATAGCTCAGCAGAAGAGCAGAGACCAAGCAGAGAAGGATGAAATTTGTCTTCTTCATTTTCTTGAAAAGGTGCTGTGTTGATAAGCTGCGGCAAAATTTATAGGAGAGGGAGGGGTTATGGAGGTGAGTATGGGCTGATTTATTTATTTATTTATTTTGGGGGGTGGGGACGGGGGCATGTAATTCTATTCATCTGATGGCAGTAATGGCGTCACACTGTTCACCCGCGATAAAATAGCGGCACAATTACCGCTTGGTTGGAGCGACGGAAGAACGACAAACAGTAATTTGTTCCATTTGGAGATGGTCTAAGATTAGAGAGGAAAGATCGAGCAAGCAAGTGAAAGAATAAGATGTGGATAAAAAAAAAAAACAGCAATCAGATGTCTATGTATTGCTATAATGTAGTCGAGTAAGGAAATTGATATGTTATCAAGAAATTATTTTGATCGGGCACGAATCTCGAGGCAAATCTAGCCGGAAGCTTCAAAAATTAAATTCGGGATCACTTGAACTCCGATTTCAGTAAACTTATAGTCAAACTGAGCATCTCGGAAATACAAACCCAACGATACCAAATTCAACTCAATCCGAGCCCAAATGAGTCCAAATCAAGGACCTGAAGCACTTTTGAAAAGTTCGTACCACAAATTGAGTTACCAAATGGTCTCCGAACTTGAGGAGCTTATGGTCGAATCGAGCGGCTCGACGAGACAAATCTAACTAGCCCAATATCTTCAAATTTCAGAGTCATTAAGACCTTCAAATGCCTGATAAACGATCCACGATCGAAGGATTCAATATCAACCTTTCATTCTAACCACTCCATATTTGCCCATGATCTCTCATCTATTTACAGGCCATGACACTCTAGAAAATCTATAAATAGACCTTTCATTTCTCTTGAGAGGGGACCCAAGCAAGAAGAAGCAAAAGCAAGGGAGGGAAGCAAGGAGGAGAAGAAGAAGAGAAGAATATAAGGGAATAGACTCCTCCTCGACCACCGCCGGAGTTCCGCCCGAACTCCAAGTGACGCCGGAATTCTGTCCGACTTTCACGGGACGCTAGAATTCTACCCAACTTCCACGGGATGTTGAATATCTTTCCAATTAACGACAGAGTTCCCTCATGATGCCGAAATTCCGCCCAAGTGATGCTGGAGTTTTCCTCGGCCACCAACAAACGTCAGGCTTCTACCCGACGCCGGACCTTCACTCTTCGCCAAGTTTCTAGCCGACGCCGGACTTCTACCGGTTATCAGACTTTCGCTGGACATATATCCGAAGATGGATTTCTTTCCATTGTTGGACTTCTACCTGACGCCGTCCTTCTGACATTCATCGTCAGACACAGTCCTTCCTACCTCTATCACAAGACAACGATCCTTCCGACCTCCGTCGCCAGCCGACTACGCTCCTCCTGACTTATGTCGCTCGCCGACTACAGTCTTTCCGACCTCCGTCAGGCATCAGGTCCTTCTGACTTACGTCGCCCACCGACTACAGTCATTGTAACCTCCGTCGCCAGCCAACTACGGTCCTCCTAACTTACGTCACTCGCCGACTACAGTCTTTCCGACCTCTGTCGCTCGCCGACTACGGTCCTTCTGACTTACGTCGCCCACCGACTACAGGCATTCCGACCTCCGTCGCCAGCTGACTACGGTCATCCTAACTTATGTCGCCTGCCGACTACAGTCTTTCTGACCTCCGTCGCCCACCGACTACGGTCCTTCTGACTTACATCGCCCACCAACTACAGTCATTCTGACCTCTGTCGCCATCCGACTGTGGTCCTCCTGACTTACGTTGTCCACAGACTATAGTCTTTCTGACCTCCGTCACCAGACTATGGTCCACCCGACCAAACGAACACGTCAATAGTGATTCTTTGTATTCACATCATGTAATGTACTCTATAAAATGTACATCAAGCTAAGGCCTTCTCCCAAGGAAGGGCGCCATTTGTAATCAACTGCAATACTAGTGGATTCATTAAAACTGGGCTAGGCCCCGTGATTTTTCCCCTTTTTAGGGGTTTTCCACGTAAAAATATTGGTGTCTCATAAATGCTAGAACATCTCTCTTATCTGATTGCGTGCCGGATTTTCGTACAACACTGAGACATTAAACTTCATATTTCTCTACCGCCACGAATACTTCTGGACGCAACAGAAATAAATCATTGTTGGATTGCTATGCCAGCTAGGAAAGTATCAGGCCAAGGCTTAGAGAAATTTTATTTTTTTTTATTAGAAAATAATTTTAAGAATCAGGAAGAAATTTATCTAAAATAAAATTTTAGTGGCAAATTTTTTAATGAGCAGATGAAAATAGTTTATTATAAAAAGCAATTTAAAATACAGAAATGAGCAAAACTGAGATAAAAAATCTTTTTTTTTTAAGGACGTTAAGAGGATTCGAGCGCGGGTGAGAGGGGAGGAAGAACTTCCGTCGAATATCTAGATGCTTACCCAATCTCAAAATTCCAATTTATAATAAATCGAAAAAAGTTTTGTTATGATTGGAATGAGTTGTGGCTCCAAGACTTTTTATTGTATGCAGATATCGGACGGAGAAAACTGTCCGATTTTATCTCTATCAACAGTAAAAACACAGTTAAAGTGCAGTTGTTATAATAATCGTGCTTTCCATCCGGTGTCCGCACACAATTATCTCTCTGTGGCTCCAAATTCTCACACATCAATAAAAATAAATAAATAAATAAAAGGCTATGAGGACAAATTGAAGTGAAGCCCCACGAAAGTCCTAGGAGTTGCGACATATCTGATTTATATTAAATGAGTGAATTTACTAAAGATTGATGATCTTCATTCATTAAAGATGTGGTATTTTGGTTCATGCTGTAGTAAGGCCCCATCACACGTTCACTACACGGCATTCCTTCTCCTCAAAATTAAATCTATTTTGCGAGATAGTACAAATGACTTTTTATTTGAATTTCAAATAAAAGAATATTACTCTATTACAACTAAATTTAAAAAAAAATGACATCATATATTAAGAAATTGAAAAAAAATATATTTTATATTTATTGTTAAAGAAATATATCTAAAAATTTATTTCTTATAAAATTATTTTTAATGAAGGAATAATATTTTGTGCGTTAAAGTAGATTGTTGACCAAGTTAATTTAAATTCGAACATGGTTTAAGTAAAGGTTCATTTGACTTGACTTGCATGAAAGTGAAGGAAAGTTTGTGGTTAGATTTCATTGGAGAAAGCATAGCAAATAAAACTCGTTAAAGAAGACATCGCATGACCAAAAATGCGCTTTTTGGTGAAGACTTTCTGAGACAAAGAATGCGGTACGTCAACAGTATCGAGCGGCACCAAGTATTCTGATTGGTCTCTGGACGATATTCAGGGTCCCCATAGAATAATTACTCCATTGGATGAGGCTTAATTTGATGATACCAACAATTAGTGAGGAGAAAAGGAGTCAAGCGATAGCGCGCTTGCTCGAAAAGGCACCCTATGACCATCACGTGGATATTTTAATCGATTTGAACAAATTCATATATGATCAAAAGAATAACGTTACCTCAAACAAATTTTTAGATATATTAAATAATAAAAAAAAGAAGACAAACACATGATATATATTTCTAATGTCCATTATCAAATAAAAAAAAAATCTCCCAGCTCTCACTTAATGCTTTAATGGGAAGACGGGCAGTAGGTGGGAGATTGGACACCTGCCCTCTTTTAGTAAATGGCCGATGGAGGATTTCAACATCAAACTTAAGACCTTGTCGGCTATCGGAAGAGTGAAGACTTAATGATTTACCTAACTATATAGACCAAACCATAAATACACGTAGTGCTTTAGATGAGGGTTACATACAATTCATAATATACACTATCACTCCTCGTCCCATGGCTTTTCATATATATTTTTTAAATTAATGTAATGTAGCTCAATTATCCATAAAAATACACTATAAGACTAACAAAAATAAAAAAATTTCCAAGACTACACTGATGTTTTAAAATGTTTTTTCTTTAATCCAATTATTGCGTCCAGGAGTATTCGCGGCGGTAGAGAAATATAAAGTTTATCGTCTTAGCGTTGTACGAAAATCTGGCACGCAATCAGATAAGGAGAGAAGGTCTAGGACACCAAAATTTTTACGTGGAAAACTCCTGAAAAAGGGGGGGAAAACCACGGGGCCTAGCCCAGTTTGAACGAATCCACTAGTATTTGCAGTCGATTACAAATGAGGCCCTTCCTTGGGAGAAGGCCTTAGCTTGATGTACATCTTATAGAGTACATTACATGATGTAAATACAAAGAGTTACTATTGACGTATTCGTTTTGTTGGAAGAACTGTAGTCGGCGGGCGACGTAAGTCAGGAGGACCGTAGTCGGCGGGCGACGGAGGTCTGAAAGACTGTAGTCGGCGGGCGACGTAAGTCAGGAAGACCGTAGTCGGCGGGCGACGGAGGTCAAAAAGACTGTAGTCGGCGGGCGACATAAGTCAGGAGGACCGTAGTTGACGGGCGACGGATGTCGGAAAGACTATAGTCGGCGGGCGACAAAGATCAGAAGGACAACGTCAGGTAGAAGTCCAACAATGGAAAGAAATCCATCTTCGCGTAGACGTCCAGCGAAGTCCGATAACCGGTAGAAATCCGGCGTCGGGTAGAAACTTGGCGAAGAGTGAAGATATGACGTCGGGTAGGAGTCCGACGTCTGTTGGTGGCAGAGGAGAGCTCCGGCTTCACTTGGGCGGAGTTTCAGCGTTAGGAGGGAACTCTGTTATAAATTGGGAAGAATTACAGCATCACTTGGAAGTTGGGAAGAATTCCTGCGTTCTCCCGAATATCACGCAAAATCCCGACGTGTTCGGGTGACAGAACGAACTCCGGCGGTGGTCGAGGAGGACAGGATTCTCCTTTTCCTCTTTCTCCTCTTCTTTCCTTCTTCTTCTCTCTCTTCACTTGAGTCCCCTTTGTGTAGAATGAGGGCTATATTTATAGTTTTTCTGGAGTGGCATAGCTCGTAAATAGGTGTGAGATCATGGGCGAATAGGGAGTGCTTTGAATGGACGGCTGATATTGAACCCTTCAATTGTGCAACGTTTGTTGAACATTTGGAGGCCTTAATGATATTAAAATTCGGCGATCTTGGGCTCGTTGGATTCGTCCCGTCGAGCCGCTCGATTCGAGTATAGGCTCGTTAAAATCAGAGATTATTTGGTAACTCAAATTGCGGTTTGAACCTTCCAACAGTGCTTCGGGTCCTTGATTCGGACTCATTTGGACTCGGATTGAGTTGAATTTGGTGTCGTTGGGTTCGTATTTCCGAGACGCTCAGTTTGACTGTAAGCTCGCTGAAATCGGAGTTTGGGTGCTCCCAAAATTAATTTTTGAAGTTTCCAACTAGCTTTTACCTCGAGATTCGTGCCCGATCAAGCTAATTTCATGATGACATATCACCACTGTTATTAGCTTGATTGGTGGACGAGTACGGTTGGGAACATTCCAACCTGTGCTCGATTTCCCTTGAGCGGTAGCACCTCTTAAGTTGAGCCCAATCAAATACTGACCATGAGGTTTTTGTTGTAGATGTCTCTTTTTGGTCAGTCATGTGAAGTTTTGTTTCTCCAGGATCGTCCGGGCCGATCTGGATCGTCCCGGGACGATTAGTGCAATTTTGGTTCCAGCATGTGTTCTGCAGCTCCAGGTGATTTTCCTGTATGGATCGGCCAAGCCAATAGGGTCATCGTCCCAGGCCGATCAGTGCATGGCACAAGTCAGAGAATAAGGGATTTTTTCGTCCAAGAAAATTAATTATCGTCCCGAGAAATCGGCCCAGGACGATGAATTTGGTCTGATCGGCCAGGCCGATCTCAAGGTTAATTAAGGGAAAATCAAGTCATTTTGAAGAGAGAGAAAAAAAAATAAAAATATCTAATTTCGTCCGAGGAGAGAGAAAGTCGAAGAGCTTTTTGGAAAAGTTGATTTTCGGGCGACGCCGGTCCGTTTTCGTCCGACGAGACTGTTGAAGATATTGTTGTACGCAAGGTAAGGCACAATCCGCCTTTCTCGATTTTTCAGAACCGTCGTGTTTGGTGGTATTATCTGTGCGGAATTGATTTTTGTTCGTGATTTTCGTCCGTATTTCCCGTCTGGTTTAGTTTTTACCGCGTAAGTTTCCGTATATTATTGACGTGCCGAGTGTGCACATTTTGGTTATTTTCTGGAGATTTTTGTCCGGGTATTTTGAATTCGGCGGTGTTTTATTTCGACTGTATTTTTCTGTGATGATATTAAATGTTGTGGTAATAGAATAAATGTTCTGAAATGTTGTTATCTATATTCTGTGCAAATTTGGTATTTTGTGATTTTCAGGAAAATTGTGTAAATTCCGTATACAGCCGTTGTGCTGCCCGATTTTCGTGTGATTTCTGATTTTATCCGGATTTCTTCTGAATTGATATGCTATCTGTATATGCTATAAAAAGGGAGTTATAAGTGGCCCGGATCCTAAGAGATTCGGTTAGTGTCTGGAAAATCTGAATATGAAATGAGCTCAATCTGAAATCTGAAATCAGTTCTGTTCCGGATCCGATGAAATCTGTTCTGGTGCTATAAGCACATCTGTCTGGTGCCGTGAGCACAAAGGGAGCCATAAGGGGTCGGAATCCATAGAGATTCTGTCAGTGTCAGGGAATTTAGCTATGAATTAAATATCTGATATCTGATTTGAAAGGACTTCTGATTTCTGTCTCTGTTCTGTAAGCAAGTTTGATTCTGATTTGATATATGTCCGTATCTGTTCTGATTTGATCTGTTTCGTTGTGATCTGCATGATTTTGATATCTGTCTGATTCTGTTCTGGTTTCTGTACGGATTTGGTTTGAAGTGTTTGGTTTTGGATTCTGAAAGTTTTGATTAGAGGTTTGTCGCTTTGCTGAGCTGTTGAGCTCACCCTTGCTTTCTGGTGGTTTTCAGGTTCTGGGAAAGGGAAGGAGGTATTGGACTAGAGTTCAGAGTCTGATCTGTAGGTATTGTTTTGTACTTTTGATTTTTGTACAGACATGGCTCTTCTGTTCTGTTTCTTTCTGTCTGAGCCATGGTCTGTAGTTGTAGATGATTATTTTGAGGAAAAGAATGAAACATATAGATACTTTGTTCCGCTGCATTTGATGTTTTATAGTAGCTCTGTGTGTCTGTTTTTGAGTTGAAATGTTTGGAAGAATCGGTTCTGAAGCAAATTCCAAAGCCAGATCCTGGTCAGTTGGTCAGTTTTAGCCTGTCGCGACCCGATGCGAGCGGGATCCGTCTCGGGTCGGGTTGGGTCGTGACAAGTCAAGGATTAGTCACGCCACCAGCGCCCTTTCGAGAGTAGCAGCGAGTGGATATCCGTTCCAAAAACAATGTTTTTTATTCTTTTTAGAAAGCTATAATAGAGAAATTAATTTTTTGAAAAATTATGATAAAAAACAGCTTTATAATACATAATTTTTTGAAATGATAAAAAAGAATTATCAAATAAAATTTTGATCACAATCTGAAACAGTAAAAGCGCTGTCCCTAATTAAACCTATATCTAAAAAATGAGAGTGGGATAATCTAAAAAACAAATGTAATATCAATCCACAATCAGGCAATCTAAATAAAAACTGTAACTGTAATTGTCAAGGAAAATTATTGTTGACTATCAGCAATATTCTTCTTCTTAAAACTCGCAGATTTGTGATGTCTCATCATCTTCCAATGTGACAGCAGAAATAGACATACACCTGCGACTAGTAATAGTTATGGCGGGCTGCTGATCAGTTTGGAAATGAATTATATTTTATTTGAAATTCAGGATGTGCAGGAAATTCTAGTGGAAATTTAAATCAAATTGATAAAAATTAATAGATTAATGAATTTGATGAGGAAAAGCTGGAACAACTTGACTATGTCTAGGGGTGTAAATGAGTCGAGTCGAGTTTAGACCCATTATCTAGCACTGTTCGTCAGTTGGAAAGCGAGCTCGAACTCATCTCACTATAAAAGAGCTAGAGCCGGCTTGCAAGCCATGAGCAGGAATTTTAAAACTTAAACGAGATTTTTAAAACTAAGTCAAATTTTAGAAAAAAAAAATATGAAATGTTTAATATTAAAAATGATACGTCATCACAAAATTGGCTTGATCGGGCACGAATCTCGAGGCAGAAGCTAGTTGAAAACTTAAAAAATTAATTTCGGGAGCATATGAACTCCGATTTCAACGAGCTTACAGCCAAACTGAGCGTCTCGAAAATACGAACCCAACGACACCAAGATCAACCCAATCCGAGCCCAAATGAGTCCAAATCAAGGGTTCAAAGCGCTGTTGGAAGGTTCAAACCGCAATTTGAGTTACCAAACGGTCTCCGATTTTGACGACCTTATACTCAAATCGAACGGCTCGACGAGACAAATCCAACGAGCCCAAGATCATCGAATTCTGACATCATTAAGGCCTTGAAATGTCCAACGAACGGTACATGATCAAAGGATTCGATATCGGCCGTCCATTCAAACCACTCCCAATTCGCCCTTGATCTCACGCCTATTTACGGGCTATGCCACTCCAGAAAAACTATAATTAGAGCCCTCATTCTACACCAAGGGAACTCAAGTGAAGAGAGAGAAGAAGAAGAGAAGGAGAAGGAGAAAGGGGAATAGGAGATTCCTCACCTCCTCGACCACCGCTGCCGGAGTTTTTCCTGCCGCCTGAAGACGCCGGAGCTCTGCCGGATTTTCAGGAAACGCAGGGAATTCGCAGGATTTTGTGAATTTCGTGGAAGAAACAAGTTGTATTTGGATTATCCCGACTTGTGGGACGAAATCCGCAGTTTGTAATCTACGAAAACACTAGTGGAAATTTACAACTGGGCGAGACCCCGTGGTTTTTTCCCTTTTTGGGTTTTCCACGTAAAAACTCTTGGTGTTCACTTTCTCTTTTCTGTCTGTGTGCGAAATAACCGTGCAACGCTAGGACGCGAATTTACAAACTCTACCGCCGCGTATATTCTCGCACGCAACAAAAAATATATGATTTTTATTAAAATTTTGTAATATTTAAATTTAATACATAAAATAAAATTATTTTAAAAATATTAATTATTATTCGAGCCAGCTCAAGCTCGGACTCGAACTCGACTCATAAGCTCGACGAACTAGGCTCGCGAGCAAATAAATAAGTCGAGCGAGCCCGCTCTGCTCACTTACACCCGTAGCCATGCCCCTCTATTTGCTTTTTAATTACAAACCTTTTTCAAAAGATTAAAAGACGCAGCTCAATATGTTAAAGAAAAAGAAATCAATTACATACTGATAAAATAAAAGAGATCAAAAGTAACACACACCGGCTTTAAACAGACATTAGAAAAGATCTCCAAAAGAGAGAAAGACGTGCCATACAGAGCCCAAAAGACCAAGACAATGACAAAATAAGAGAGGCCGCGTTGAGATAGGCTCAGAACAAGAAAGCTACAAAAATGAGCAAAATCAACTTCGCCCAGCTGGGTTAAACAAGCAGCATTATTTAAACAAGGCGTGTCAAAATATATTTTCGGGTCGGGTTCAGATTGAACCCAACATTGACCTCGATTCAAACGGGTTAACCTAAACCCGACCTAGTTTTATAAATTGGTCAAAAATCTAGACCCAGACCCAACTGCACTGGTTACCAGGTTGATCCGATCCAACGTGAACGGTGAACCCGACATATAGCCAGCGAAATCAGAACGCGAGCACGAGTCCGAGTGCTCCAGTGTGGAGTTTAGACGCGAGCGCATGTCCGCACTTAGTTCAAACAAAGACTTCTATAAGGATTTGTTTGGGACGGTAGCAGCGGTTTATAAAGTTAGTTTAAATTTTGTTGTGGAGAAAATAACTTCATTGCTATGATTGAAAAAAAAAACAACTTTTTCACCACAAAAATTCTTGAAAATAGTAAAAAATAACAAAAATTCAATAGTTAAATAAAATTGTGACATTCATAAGAAAAGAAAAATAACTAAAAAGCTATCCCAAACATATCATAAGTCATCTTTATCTTTAAAAAGGAGCATATGGACACATAAATAAAGTTTATCACGCTCCATACTTTGAGAATGAACCAAGAGATAAGCCATAACCATCAAAAGCCAATAAGTGGAGAACATCACATATGAAATATAAGAATAACATATGGGCTAACAAAAAAAAGCAAAACCATACGCCAACAACATAAATGAATGGAAGAGAAGCAAAAGTTAGAGAAGAAGCAACAATGATATTACATTAGTTTATGCTGTTTGCTGATATCATCAGTTATATATCCACATCTATCTAATTACACAATTTAGGAAAGATAACTATTGAGGGAAGCATTTCTAGGGATGAATTAGGAGAGTTGTGCAACCTATTTTTGTGATATTTCCAATGGTATAAACTAGAACAGTATAAGAAGAATATTGTGAAGTGGTAAAGAAAGCATTCATAAGACCTAAAATATTTTTATCCGAATTAAAAGTTACCCTCTTGGAAAAATTAAACATTCATGATCTTCATTAGAACAATCTCTAGGTCCTAATGTTTCCCATAGAGAACAACCATCAAATCATGAGTCAAATTAAGGGCATAAAATATCACTATTCATCTCCTCGTTAGTTTGGAAGTGTGATGGAGCTCTTTTTAAAAGGAGAGGAGGATTTATTAAGAACCCAAAGTAAATTCTCTTGAATCCATCTAGAAAGAAGGGAAGGGTCATTAAGGATGTGCCAAGCACACTTTATTTTAGCAAATACATTGACAATAGAAGGGAAAATGAGCCTTTCTTTGCACTTAGTTGTACCACATTTGTACTAAGAAATAATTTAAAGTTTATTATGAGACTCATTCTAAAAACAAAGATGAATATATGCTTGGAGATTTTTTTTTTCAAGTAGCTTTGAGAAGAAAGGCAAATATAAATCAATATAGGAGATAATTGCCTATAATAGAATTTAAGAGTTTCAATATACCACTAAAAGATAGTAGCTTATGCTTCTAACCTTCCAGCCAACATATGATTTTATCAAGGAGATGATGAAAATCCTTAAGGGGTCATCTAAAGGTAGAAATTGGAATCCCCACATACTTGGAGGGACAAGTGCCTGAGCTAAAACCAATAAGAACACAACTAAATTGTTATATTTATTAACAGAATTTGTAATGAATATATCAAATTTCTTATGATAGATTTTCAACCACAAAAGATTTCAAAAGAGGATAAGAACCAGGTAAGCCATCAATGTAGATTAAAGGACTAAGAGTATCCAACCATGGGAAATAGGCTTAAATTTGTGAGATTTTTTTTTTCATCCAAATTGCCATGAGATGATCCATGGCAAAGGTTAAAAAGAAAAGAGAATAAAGAACATCCTTACCCAATACCATTAGAAGAATAAAAGTAACCCTTAATCTAACAACTACGCAAAATTTTAAGGGGGATTTCACTTATTCAAGCCTCAATCCATCTAAGAATGCGAGCGTGGATGCGGGGACCCGGGATGCAAGCGCGAGCTGTGAGTGATGTCGCACAGTTGCTTGTGCAGGTGCGGTGTGGATGTGTAGGTAGTGCAGCGGAGCTTTGGAGCTTGTGTGGGTGTAGGAATGCAGTAAGAACTTGGGTCAAATTCAGGTTAGCGAGTTGACCTGGGCCCAACCCAATTTTTCAAACAGAACCCAACTCGTTTATTAAATGAATCGACTCCAAACTGGACTTTTCAGATCGACTTCGAGTCAGGTTATCGTGTCGGGCCAATAATTGACACCCTTAGATCCAATGTTAAAGTTATAGCTCATTTATATATATGAGATGATGTTGATCATGCCTTTTAGAAATTAATGTTCTCATAACTAAGTTTATTATTATTATTATTTTTAACAATTGTGCGGCCATATGCAATATCTATAATCTTGTCTTTCATAAAATGACCAAACATTGAGATTAATTGCCATTTCATATGATACGATGGGCTTTGTAGGAAGATTGCTACTCATACTTTGAATTCAAAACAAATGATGGATATCTTTAACAAAGCTATAGGACATAACCTATTTTCTAGCTACTGTGATATAGTAAAGCAAACAAATATTTATGCATTGATTTGGGAGGGAGTGCTAGCATATAATGCTTATTTAAAAAATAATATTAGAAAAATATTATATTAAAAGTATATGACTTAAAAAAACTGACATCTATTCTCTCTTAATAGTATTTATTCTCTTTTATTTTTTTATTATTGTATCATCAAGTAGCAGCATTTTTTATAGGAGTATGAATTTGACTTTGGCGTTGTACACATACTAACCATGAGACAATCTCACAAAAAACTATGCTTGTTATGTGTGGAATCTGATTGTGTTGATCAGTCGGGTTGTTTTGTTGCCTCTGACCTCAAGTTTCTTGTGAATGTGCAAGGGGTTTGCCCCCACTTGGTTTTGGGTGCATTGCACCCAAATTTTTTTTTAATCAAACTCCCCGACGTTGTACCATAGCGCCCCGGCGTATTCTTGAGCGCCTCAGCGCTTTGTTCCCAGACGTATTCTCGAGCGCCTCAGCGCTGAACGATAAGAGCAAAGCATCGCAATGGTATAGATATGACACTGGCACTGTCATGGATCAAGATAGAGGTTCAAGCACCGCAGCACTCCAAACATGCGCCATAGCACTGTGAGATTGACTGGACAGTTTTCTTTCTCATTTTTCTTAAGGGTTGGGTTCCTTGGGATTATTTACTTGACTTTTTCTTGTATTTTGAGGGTGTGTAGATATTGAGAGCAGTGCATGTGAGAAGAGAGGCAAGAAGAGAGCGAGATAAAAGAAAGATCTGTACTTATTTCTGTCTTATTTCATAGTGGATTTCTTGGTGTGGCGTGGCTCCGTGGTTTTTTTCCCTATTTTGGATTTTTTCATGTTAAATCCTGATATCCTTTTACTTTCCGCTACTTTTACTTGCTTGTTTCGTTGTTGTGGTGTTTACGCATCCTCAACAGTGCTGTGAAATGAAGTTTTCTCACTTGATTGGTCTGCTTATGATGAGTGTATTGGTCTGCTTATGATGAGTGATAAGCCCTATAAATTTTGAGAATAATAAGGATATTTTGCTAATACAAAAAGTTCAGAATTTTGAATAGTAAAAGACGAGCAAAACATCAAAGATACATTAGACATGTCCACAAAACTCCGTTTCCCAGTTCTTTTCAGTGACACATCCATTCATCTTTTAAGGGCTTGCACAACTGATTCCTGTAGTTCCTCAAATTTATCAGACAAAGAAACCTCTGCAAAGAACCCGCATATATTCTGCTCAGAAGCTTCCTCGTAGTCTTTTCTCTTCTTCATCACTAAATAGCCACTAATCTCCCATGCAGCTGGGTTTACTTGGGTGTCAAGAATCTCTTGGCTTACTTTTCCAAGAGCTTGTCTCTCAGCATAACACTGCTTCAATTTTATTTTATTTGCTTTTAATACAGTCGCCCAGGTACTGAAACAAAAATACTGAAAAACCAAAACATTATATGTTGAACAATTTAATGTTACCTGCAAAAAGACGAATATGCGCTTTCCTGAATCTGATATGAGCATATTGTAAGGCTGATTGTTCACTTCTAAAAACGAGCAAGTATTGCAAACAGTATAAGCTAAATCCTGCAGACTGGTTCCTCCTTCATAAACAAAGCCTTTTACAGGATAGTTTAGAGTCGAAGGATCTTCACACCACCCTTTAAAGTTGCAATACATTCGGTGGAAGCCTTCTCAGCTGATAACAGCATTGGCAAATGAAAAGCCTGTAATAATGGATAAGTCAGCCAAGTTAAAGAGAATGCTTATAAATTCTATCCAGATTTTTAGAAGAGAAACCTGGAAATGAAGGTGGTTGATGGTGTTAGTAATAAATAGCTCTCGAAGTTTCCTATATAAAATTGTAATTACTTTAGGTTCTTTATTCTGTATTTGATGACGTGTACTGCCACATCGATCCAAAAGAGAATGCTTATAAATTCTATCCAGATTTTTAGAAGAGAAACCTGGAAATGAAGGTGGTTGATGGTGGCAAAAGCACCAAGACTATTATAACCGATTTTGAAGTTAGGACTTGCAGCCTCCCTTGACAGGTGAAGAGAAAGCAAGAGGCTATCTCTGTCCATTCTCTGCGGCAAACGTTCAAATATACGAGGTATCAAAAGGATATGACCATATCCAATAGGACTCACCTGTAAGAACAAAGAGATTGATTGCCTTGCTAAACCATGGGAAAATATGAAATACAAGTGCAGTTAAAGTTCTACATACATTGATTGCAATGATATTTACAGAGTCATGAACATAATTTGTTATGTTCTTATCACTCTCTTCGAACCTACAAATAACTTCAGCCTGGGAAATTTGGGTGAAATTGAACTTTTTCTCATCAAAGGGCTGGAGAACCTTGTTAATTCGATACTCTGTTGGTCTCTTCTTTATATCACGACCTTCAATTAGCCGCACTATAAATCCATAGTCTCCTGGTAGTATCTGTGACAAAGTCAATGTAGTATAATGCGCATGCCAGAGATTATTAACCAAGGAAAGAAGGATCGTTATGTTCCTCAGACCTTGCTTTCACAGGCAGCAATGTCATGATGGAATAGTCCTCTATCATTTTTTTCTTCCCACTATAATAAATGGTTATAATATATCTCAACAGGATATATTTGAAAATCATAACCATACAAAAGCCAAAAAAAAAAAAAAAAACTACATGCCCGTTGAAGAAGTTTGTTGAGGAAGGATTCGTGAGGCTCTTTTGATAGCAGATTCGGACCCTCTTGACTCCTGTTGAAAGTATACAATGGAAGTTGGGCTCCTACAGACATTGAGTAGAGTAAACTTAAGATATTAGAGGCTGCAGTAACTAAGAAATGATTAGAATAACAGAGAAGAAAGATAGAAAATTGTTTTCTATTTTCATTAATATCATGGGCTATAATGGTGGTGTATTTATACAAGTAGAACAACTGTTGCTGTCACTGTTGGCAGAGCCAATTAGTATTATGAGAGGCTAGGTTGGTTTGTGCAGTTATGAGTAAATAGTGATAAAGTGGTACAAGTAATTGAACAACACTAGTGGAGCAGCCATAAATATCACTTTTTGTTATTAAAGCAATCTGTTCCATTCATCTTTTATAGAGCTCTTAAGGGACCATTGGTCCTTAACTACCTCTCTCACTGCAATTATTTATTCTTCTTACTTTGTCATATATATATATATATATATATATTACTTTGTCATATATTAATAGAGAAAGTAATAGTGGCAGAGTAGATGGAATAGGAAGAATTCTTTTGCGTTATATTCTTCTTAGGTTTCTTAGTTCTACTTTGCTGTTAAAGTTTTGCAGGTTATCAAATAGCTGGGATGGGTTGGTAGCCATAGTGGTGTTGTGATCACATAGATGAGTATGATGGCTCATTATCACCTCCTCAAAGGTTAATGATCCTCCCTGAAAATCTAGTTCAACCTCACTTCCATTAATCTTGACATCTTATCAAAAATATGTAAAAACCACAGAGTGACCTAAGAGCTGAGTAGGTTATCAGAACTTACAACTACAATTAATACAAGACAATAGAAACAACATGCATATAAGCATTAAATCTAGATCAATATAAACATTCAATAGTGAGAATTGATAATAGTTAATATGAACAATTTCATTCCATATGAGCAATAAAAATTAATACAAGCAATGTAAATTAGAATCAGCGATTAGTAGCCAGATAAAGGTTTAGCATATTCTATCATTCCTACACTCGTAGAAATAGAGCGCAACAAGCCAAACATGAATCTATACATGTTCATCATTTATATTTTATTTCTATCTATATATCATCTCATGTATATAAGTATACTTGTCAAATCAAGCAAATATTATGCATCTATTCGATGCATGACATACTGAGTTAATACATGTACATCATATTTTATATTAAGTACAATGTATTATATATATCATGATTTCATGTATATTATGTGCCCTTGTATTAGTTTTATCAGTCTTATCATACATCTGTATCATTCATATTATGATATGTATCATTCGTATCGTGTATCATGTTTCTTTCATATTATATCATATCATATATGCTCATGTCATATGTATGAGGCAGAATATCTGGCTACTTGTGGTATTTTTCTTATATCAAGTCTTATAGGCCCTTATCAAACATAAATTAGTCTCAATCATATTAATTATATTACCATGAATCAATCTCATATCATTGGTCACAAGTTAATAGCTTTTATGTAAAAATTCATCACTTTCTGACCATCATCGTACCATATCATATCATTTAATCTCATTATACCTATCTTTTCATATCACTTAGGATTACTCCATAAATCTTATTTAAAGAAAAACTCGTCGGCCCATTCTTCTGTATTGAATAACATGTTCGAGTCAACCTGAATCAGTCAATTATTTCCAGCCAACCTTTTTTGTTTTTACACACATTTCATATAATATAATCATAATAACAGACATCATGTATACATCCCATGCAATTATCAAAGCATGTAGATCTATTCAGTGTACTCGTCAACATGCATAAATTATATCATAATACATTTTAGACTAGATGAATAGAAAATTTATATATATATTGTGGGCTTCGAAAATTCGACCCCGGCCTCTACTCGCTTTTCTTATTCGGCGAGGGAGTTTTAACGAACTAAGTTCCGAGGTAAATTTTGGAAGGCAGATGGGTTTGTAGATAAGACACTACCCAGAGATTTCGCCCTCATTTTGTGAGGACTTTATGATATGAGTTCTGGTTTCCTATAGGCGCAAGCCCCTATAGTTAATTACCCCTCCCGATCACGAGAGAGAACTTTCGATTAAGGCTAGTCGTCGATCAGATACGTATAGAGATACGTGTTATCTGGCATATAGTAGCAGCATAGGTTTCGGATGTTGGAAAATGGTTAGAAATTGAAGAGTTGGGTTTGGAAGATTTGGATTGGGATATTTGGAAAAATTTATATTTAAAAAAAATAGAAATTTCACTAGTTAGCACTTAAAGCGGATGGTGGGGGAATGGATGATGGACCCGATCAAGATCCTATGGTTCCGTCGTCCCGGGCCATCGTGGTCCCTGGTCTACTTAGTCAGAGAAGGTAGTCGACCCAACCTGACAGAAGGATCCTTGTCGGCAGCCATGGGTTGCTTCGTCCAAGGGTACCTTGTAGACCGGAGTTGAATGTTTGTCTAAGGGGACAAATTTAAATCCACCTTAGCTAACAGAGGGCTTTGTGCCCTATCAATCATACTCTATTGATTCATATCTCAAGGATTTAACGTCATTAAGGAGCGTATTGGCTCTGGCCATAACCGCTATCTGTGATGCCATTTGGCGGCAAAACCACTCGGTTCAGAGGGCCCCGGGTCATAACCGTTTACCTGCAGTGCCATTTGGCGGCGAAACTGCCGGTTAGAGGACACGTACCACGTCCTTATTGGCAAGAGATTATTTGAGAATGGATCCTAGTGATATTTTTGACTAGACATTTCGCTCTTTGTGAGCTGAAGTTGATTTTAATTTGTCCACCTCGACAAACTGTTGCGGATGGTGGATTGGAATTTGCTTTAAGTATGGATAGTTGGATTTCATATTTTAAATATTTTTGGGTTTTTGAGATTTTTATGGAGTTTTTTGGGTATTTTGGGTTTTTTTGGAATTTTGGATGAAGATTTGGAATATTTGAAATAAAACTTTGGATATTTATGAGATATTTGAAAATGTTTGGGGGAACCCCTCCGGTTGAGATCTGCATTCAACACGGCCATCATCGGGGTGTTTGGGGAGCATTTCCATTTTCTAGATTGAACCTTGTCAACTCTGTCGGGCTTGTCGACAGAGGATCGGGTTTCGTAGGCTTTATGCCCTTATTAGTGAATTCATATTGTTGTAGGCCTTGAAGGCCTAATATGAATATTTTAAAGCAAATATACAAGTCGCCACAACTTTATATTTGCTTAATGGTTCGAACCCTGTCGACTTCTATTGGCCCGTATAGAAGGATCGGTTTCGAATCTGAATTCACTTGTCAACCCGCGCAGCATCCCTAGACGTCACGTGTGTACCAATAACACGCTCGCCGGGGCCCATACGGGTTTTATAATTATTTTTACCCCTTTTAGTGTACCTATGTGTATACAATTTATAGTGCACGTGCAGGGGTACTTAGAAAGTACTTGTAGACGCCTTCTGTCTGCTTGTACGGAGGTTGCAGATCCGGTGGCGTGGCATAGCAGCTTCTGGATAGAATTGTTCGCTGCTTCGTACAGGTAGAATGTCGTGCACTATTTGTTGATTTTCGTAGGCGGATCATAGTGCACTAACTAATCTCTTGCCTTGGGTTGTAAAAGCTCGTAGGAACTTGTATTCTTTATGCATTCTGCTGTGATTTTGGTCTTTACAATACAGCAACTACTGCTGGAGGTAGATGTATTCATCCTTAGACTGAAGTCGACTACAGGATACTGCATTTACTGTAATCTTTATGTATCTACACAGGGGTGGATGTTGTATATACATTCGCATTCATAGATGATTTGTATGGATTGCAGATCTTTTATTTTTGCTTGTAGAAGACTGATATATTTGATTGATGCTGAGTGTTTATTGACTATATGGGTGATTTAGCATCTACTACACATTAATCGTCATCACCCATAAGTAGATTTCTATATGAGTGAGAGCTCCTCTTCGTTCATTTGTGAATGTTCACATTCATCACACACATCACTATGTTCATTTATAAGAAATTCCATTGTAGGAAACTCCATGCTACTAATTATAAGCATATTTAGAACTCCTTCAGGTTTGCTTGTGGAAAACACATTGGGTGTGCAACAAATCTTTTACAAATAGCTCATAGGAGTTTGTATGCTCGTATCCCTTTGCACTTGTTACATATCGAATCCCTTCTATTTGTAAGACTCAATATATTTGACTTCATTTTACTCTTATTTTCATAAAAGAAGAGCATAGTCATTTGCATATAGACGAGCCACATTGAATATTACAAGTCTCCTACTATTATATAAAGATAACTTAAATCTTGTATGATGAGCTTGCTTGATGACATTTGCATTTGGTTAGGAATTCATTATGGCTCTTTAATGTTCATTGGAGATTTCATGCCATAGCTTATAGATAGATATCTTGTTGATCTCTCTTTGCAAGCAAGTTGTGTTCTCTCTTGAGAACATCACATTATGTCATGAAATTTGATTGTGCTCTTACTCAAATAAAATTTCATTATTGCTCTTTCAATTTATGTCATTCAAGTCATGATTTACTTAACTCAAATGAGCTTCAAGCTCAAGCTCAACAAAAGTCCAAGCTTAACCATTCAAACTCAAGTGTATATCAATTTCATTTCTCACTTGACCCTTGTTTGAATGATCATGATTGGCACATGATGCTAGAATATCATGTATCCTTTATGAATTCATCATTTGATAATTTCATATTTGATTGTAATTTTCATTCTTATAAGAAGTTCAATTCAACATTGCTCTCTTATATCCAATTTCAATAAATTTCAAATGTCATTATTACTTAATATTCATTTGAGTCCCATTTATTGCAATCATGAGTTTTGTTATCTTTTATTCATTCCAATTTTTATTCAAATTGTTTAAGTCATCTTTGAGTCCAAGTCTTATTATCAAAATTAGGTTCTTGCTTGAGTTCAAGTAGCAAGCTCAAGTTCTAAGTCCCCTGCTATCCAAATGTTGTTCAAATTCTGTTCAAATCTGAGTACGAGTTCAAGTTCTTGTCCACCTTGCAAGTTCAAGCTATCCAAAATTTGTCCAAGTCCTTGTCTTTTTCAGACAAAATTTCGGCAGTCTCCCGGCGTCTCCCCCGTTTAGGGGAAAAACCAAGAGACCGCCTACCCGCCACGTCAACAAAGACGTGCACGGTTGGTGTTTGTGAGACAACGCGGCGGTGATTTTTTTTTGTTTTCTCCCACCACGGCCAACAAAGGCGTGCATGGGGTTTTTTAAAAAGCGTTTTATTTGAAAAGAGGACAGTTTGCTTTCCCCCCGCCCGGGGGTACTTATAAGTGACCCCGCTTCGCCACACGTGCCGCACCGGGGTTCCATCCTACCACGGCCAACAAAGGCGTGCATAGGACGATTCTCTGATTTGCCACGAACATTGAAGCAGGGTTTGAGGCGATTATCCGCCTCGTCGTAAGCGCCGCACCGGGGTCCCATCCCACCACGCGCACCAAAGGCGTGCATGGGGCGGTTTTCCGGTCCGTCGCCAACTCCGAGGACGAGAATCTGAGTTTAGAAAATTCGTACCTCCGCGGGGTTGATGAAGTCGGCGAGATGGCAAGAGAAATATACAACATTAATATATCACAAAATGATGCATAAATAATTAATGACATTAACTAAATTATAGTTTAAATAGTTAGTGAAATCAACTTCATTAACTATAGTTTAAAAGCTAATTAATTAACTAAATCTCTATAATGGAGATAGTTAATAAAATTAACTATCTTAAATGTAGTTAAAATAGTTAATAAGTTAACTAAATTAACTATAGTTTAAATAGTTAATAAAATTAACTAAATCCCTATAGTGCAAATAGTTAATAAAAATTAACTAATTTAACTATAGTTCATACAGTTAATAAACTAACTAAGTTAACTACAGTGCAAACTAGAGCATGGAAATCTCATTCTTTTTTTTTTACATATACTTTGACTCTTTTTTTTTTTTTAAGAAGTCTTAATATTTACAGTATACATGTAGTTAAACTATTAACTTAATAGCTATGGTACAAGTGGCTAAAAAAAAAAATAAAGGGTACTAACTTGCTAACTATCTCACAAATAATTAAAACAACAATTTTAATAACTGCAGCATATAATAAAGGCATAAACAAAGAAAATGAACTAAGAAAAATCCAAAACAGATATATGCTAGAATAAAATAAATAAAAGGAATCTAACTCTATTGCTTTGGAAGGACTAGTGGGTCCCTTAAAGTAATCAAGTGGCTCTACCATTTAACTTTGAATGATAAGAAGAAAAGTTCAACTAAGGTTACAGATATTTAAAGAAAAGAATATTGCAGTTGCTCGGACCTCCAATTCTCTCTTTTTTTTTTCTTTTTTTTTTATAAAACTTTATGCGGCATATATGTACATAAGAGAACACATAAATTAGCATATAAATATTTATGCAACAATCGTCAACAAAAGAACTTAATATCAGACACAAACAAAACAAATAACTAAATTTTTTTTAATAGAAATATGTAGAACAAAACAAAAGAAAAGAAATCAAACTTCATATATATATATATATATATATATATATATATATATATATATATATATATATATATATATATGCTGTAGAGTAAATTAAAGAAATGTGTATGATCTTTTGACATGGCTGAATAAGTGAGAGAATAAAAAAAAAATAAAAAAAAAAACTCTTTTTTTTAGCTAAAGACAAAACAAAACAGTAAAAAAAAAGTAAAGTAATAACTTGACTATGGATGAACTAGCACAGGTTTTCACGTGGCTTTGCTCATTAAAGGACAAGCACAGTTGTTGTATTCAGCTTTTACCTTCTCCTATGCTATCACGTGAAAGGGTAAGCTGCTGAAGGCTATTTGAAGGTGGTCGGTTGAGCGGAGAGAAGCTCGCGAATAGTGAAGAGGTTCGTATGCCTGAACTTGGACAGAGCAAAACCGAAGTCGAGTTTGTCCCCTCGTTTTAAAGAAAAGCCCTGCATTCATTCTTAGCAACTTGATTTAAGAGAAGTGATCGTAGAGCAGCAGCAATCTGAGGTTTTCACGGGATATCCGGGATATTTGCAGAGATTTAGCACAGAACTTCGACAAAGCCGAGGTATGAAGATTTATTGCGATGGGATTTTTCTACTTGACCTTAGCTGGCTAATCTTTTTTAGTTTGTCAAATTAATTTTTTGCTAAATTAATAATAATATCAAAACTCTGCTACTATGAGTAATGATAATCAACCACTTGGCTTTAAGAACACTCGTGGATCATTTGTAATAAGATTACTGAGTGCAAGATAGCAACGATTAGTAAACTTCATTTTTTCATGTCTGCCAAGAGAGATCAGGTTGGGTAGTTTGTAATATTTAGATATTTGAATGTTGCAAATCTTGCTTATCTCACCAGCCAAAGGAAGATATTTAATGTGTGGACAACCCAACAAATTGTTCATCCATATGGTAGACCTTGCACCAATGTATTTATTTTCACTTAAATTCCCTAGACATTTCGGTGGTTGAAGGTCGTCGAGCACGTTTTTTTTTTTTTTGGCGAAATCAAATTTTAACTTCTCGAGTCATAATTTGGTATTGCAAGCCTCCTCGGCATTCTTCACATTTTGAAGAAGTTTGATTCTTAACTGGCGAGGCTCACTCATATACTCCAGCTCAGCAAATCTAAAGCCGTTCTCATATTTAACATAAAATCCATCGAGTTATTTGAAGATAATTTGGCTTTACAATTCTATGTGTCCTATAGAAATCACCCGAGGATAATTGCATGTAACTCACACTTGTAGAGCTATTGATTTTTTTTTTTCGATCAGGAATTTGGATGAATAGACTGCCCATATTCATAGATTACGAGTTGCAAGTGATATAGATTGCTTAGAAAATTTGGCAGTAAAGTTTGAAGAATCTTCAAGTATCGAAGACGTGATAAACATCCAATTGTCTAAGGTATCCTTTTTGGGCACAGAGCACAGATGTACAGCAAACAGATGATTTTCGATACCTTGAAAATTAGAGCAAGTATCCCATCAAAATTTGTATTTTCTCTATAACACAAACAATGCGTACCAAATTTCTTTTAAAATTCCCAATCTTTTGAGCATTTTTAAATTGCAACTTCCTCAAATATTCTGCACAACCTCTTCTCGACAATAAGATGGAAGAATGAAACCTGATGCCATCTACATTCGTATTATATCATCTCTATCGAACCAGTGATCTCGTGAAAATTATACAACGAAATTCAATGTAATTTTGTAGATACCTTGGGAGGAACATATAACTTAATCTTAAGATGACATTGATAGGATTCTGACCCAATAAATTGCTTTCTAGAAATTCCCTCCAATGCCTTTCATCCAAGTCTTTCTTTTTTTGACACCAAAGATGACATTAGTTGTCTGTTGGTGGAATTTTGAAAACATATTTAAAAAATATTAGTTTTCTTTAGGACTTAAAATTGAATTCCAAAATCGAATTGTCTCGTTAGAAAAAGTATTTCACCTCGAGAGGTGAAAATAAAATTTCATAACGATATTCAGATTTAGAATTATGAAATTCATCTTAAATATTATGACCGGATGCTAAAGAGAACTTCATATGGCCCCGAAGGGTCAAAATGAGGTTCAACTGAATATCCAGCTACAATATTCAAAAAGTGTGATCGTTAGGTTCACATCCAAAGCCTTATCAAAGAAAGATGTATCTCCCCGAAGGGAGAAAATATCATTCGATGATAATTCTTTGAATATGATAATAATGATCACTAGTATTTAAGTTTTTCCAAAGAAATCCAATTGAGTTTTGAAAAATCAATTTTTAAAATCAGGTGCGTGTGTGGTTCTAAATCTCCTACGAGCGCAAGCCCTCGTAGTTAATTACATCGTAAGAAAACGAGGTCTCCTACGAAAACTCTCGATTAAAATAACGGCAAAATTTTGTTAGAATTTCTAGGAGTGATATCAAAAAGAGAAGTGAATTTTGGAAACTCAAAAGGGAATGGATCAAAATTGAGCAGTTATTAACGGAGTTAAAATAGGAGAGGTAGGGGACACCTTGAGATTCCAGAACCATCCGGAAGTGTCCCAACTTAGTCTAAGTGTTGGGCTTTATACTTTGGGTTGAAATGATATTTAATTAAAATCAAGTATTTTATTAGAAATTTGGGACTATATTCCCGAAGTTTGGGGTCTTATAATCAAAGATCTGCCCCGGAACCTAAATCTGTTTTGGACACTAGACCACAGTCGTCCGATCCTAACTAATGCAGTGCAAGGTCTGGACTTACCCCGGCCTGGATTGGGGAGCCAGCTAACCACCTAATCGATTTAAAATATATGAATCCGGTCTTTTATGAAAGAGTGGTAGGGACGTTATATTTAAAGTTTTGGAGAGTTGGGGCCGACATCTAGAGATTCTCCTAATTGGCCCCTTTGACTTATGTTGGGTGCAAAAATGCTAAAACTGATGAAATTAAAATTTTGACTCTTTTAATTCATTTCTAATGCAATGCATGCTAGTTAACAACCTCAAATTAAATATGCTTGAAATTTTAAAAACAGGCTTAGAAAAATAATTTTTTAGAAGATTGGACTTCCCCTGGTCCGGCACCTCGTCCTCATAGGTCAGACTATCCGGACTATACCCGCAGGCGGGGAAGGGTCTAAGGCAAGGAAAGAGTAATGCAGAAATATGCATGCGACCCCGGGGTCGATCCCCAGCTAATTCCCTATATTCGTTATCTTTCTATGTTATTTAGACTCACTAAAATTTTAGACTTTTAAGGTTATGAGTAGAAAACTTTCACACCCTCACGAGTCTCACGTATCCAGGCGAAAACAAAAAAGAGGCATGCAATCGCCAAAAAACTAGTAAAAATAAGTAATCCTGAAGGCAATCAAATCATCACATCAAATATAAATTAATTAATAAATATCCATAGGCAGATTTGTCTTGCTTATTACAAACCAGAATATTACAGAAAGTAAAGTGGCCGGGCACCACTGACAACAACCCGGATTCTAAACCTAGTAATGACGCAAGTTATTTTGAGTGGGATAGTCTCAATCTTTAAATCTTCAATCTCATTCTTCTTTGGACTCCTTTTCTTCAATCTTCTTGGAATATTCGTAGTGGATTACCAAAATGGACAAGAGGGCACTTCCCTCTAAGGGGGAAGGCCACTCTTTCCTCTTTGGGTAAGGAAGAAGTATGATCCAAATTTGGATTTCCAAATGAAAAAGGAGTGTTTCCCAAAGGGGTATCCTTTCCTCTTTGGAATCCAAGCTTTGGGTCTATGTATCCCAACTCAAAATCAACTTTCACAACACTTGACACTTACACAAATTACATTAATATCAAAATAAAAAAATCTAGACTCACATGCAGGGTTATCCTAAGCAATTAATATATAAAAAGCAGTTATTCCCAAGCAGTTGTATATGAGCAGAAAAGAAAGTAAACACACTGGCCACGCTCTTTTTATGATTTGGGGGCTTTAGCAGCTGAAGCACCTGTGCAAAGAGTTTATAATATTTATGCATTTTTTGATTTGCCCCATCTTTATATTGCCCTGCATGAGCGTGGCCACCTGCAGAAAACTGTGTCAACATCCAGATCGTACCTAACCTAAGGGTAATCTAGTCGCCAAACACATCAATCCATCCACAGAGTACAAAAAAGTAAGGAGACACAGCAAAGCAATTTCATCCACAACATGCAGTGAAAACTACGAAAAATCCGGCACATAGTAGTAAAGTAAACACCGGCCTAACCTAGATCTAGAGTTGGTTGTCCTAGCACATCATCTAAAGTGTGTGAGAAAGGTCATGTGGCTGGAATATATCCTAAAGTAGGTGATTAGTTAAAGTTGTCTAAAAGTTTGGATTTGTTAAGGCTTAGAAGGGGATTTAAATTAAAATTTAAGTATTAATGAATTAATAATTTTAATTAAATATATTTTAAAAGTTAATTGATTGCTACCTTTGTTTCACACCGAGGCCGTGAAGTTTATTTCACCTTCCTTGGGGCTAAGCTAATAGCCTCGTAGGCCTGGGTTACCCAGTAGCAATCGGGGTTGATTAAGTTATTTAAATTGGTTGGAATTAAAGGAGTGGATTGATATTAAAGGGAGTTGGTTGCTGATTTTAATAGATTAGTCGGGAATTTTATTAACTTATTAAGAAAATTCTGAAATTTGGAGGAGTTAATAAGTTTTGGAGGTCATCCGGATATGCTAATTAAGGGGTCAAAATTTGACTTTTAAAATTAGAGTTAATCTTAAGGGTTTCAGATTTTTAACAAATACTAGACCTTATTATGAGTTGTTAGACAGGTGGCACATTCAATTTGGAGTTTTCTATCAAAAGTTATGATTTTTAGAAGTTTTAATCTAGTTTTGACCTAGAGTTGACCAAAATGTTGACTTTTTGACTTTGACCAGATTTTGGGGGTTTGAAATTTTTTGGAAAATACTAGATTTTAATTAGAGTCATTAGCCACTGAGTTTGATTGATTTGGAATTTTCTACAATTAGTTATGAATTTTGGAAGTTTGGATATTTATTGAAATTATTAAATTGTTTCAATTAAGGGTCATTTTAGTGATTTGATCCCAAATGAGTCCCAAACTTCTTGAAATCAACTCCAAAGATCAGAAATGATCTAAGGAGAGATCAGCAAGTGTTTAAAGATTTTTTGGGATTTTTAATAATTTTTAATTAATTAAAAGTGATTAAACATTGATTTTGATTAAAATTAAATTAAAGTGGATTTTAATGTCAAATTAATGTAATTTCAATTTTCAATGATTAAGAGTTTAAATATGGTTGATGAGACGTATTATGGGTATTTTTTGGAATTAATATAAATTTATGATGATTTATTGAATTTTTTAAGTCCCTAAAGGGGCTGAAATTTGACATGCTCAATTTTCTAACCTAATGACCTCCAAATTGAGTAAAATTTAAACCTAAGGTATCTGATGTCACTAAATTTACTATGTTCAAGTTTCACCCCTATTGGGTTTGTTTACAATCCCCTATGAATTTTCTAAGTTTTCTAGACATTTCCTTAATTATTTTTCCTAGGTGTCTCTAATATTTATATAGGCATGAAACTTGGTGTGTCTAACCCTGACATACATTTAAGCATACCACAGAAATATCACAGCAAAATACTAAAACCCTAAGGAGTTATGAATTTTCAACGTTTAGGGTCCAAAATAGACCATTTACCTTAAAAATTCATATCACAGAAATCTATTGAGCATATAAATCTAGAAAAATTATTAAACATGCCTAAGATACTCAATAATCATCCACCAAAATTTGGGCTTCATTTGATCATTGGATTGTGAGAAAATAGCAATAAATGAAATTAACATAAACTCAAATATCTCACAATACAAGAATCAAATCAATATAATTTTAATTTTAATAAATACTACATTAGATTATCTTTCCAACGAGCCCAAGAACGCCCCATTTGGTGGAGAACTCGATTTTCTGTGAATTTTTGAAAATTTGGAGCATTTAAAGTTTTTTATTTTCAAATTTGGGTCAAATCAGCTGACGGTGACGTGGCGGCGTGGCGTGACGCCACGTTACCCTCCGATACCACGGGATGACCCACGTTCAAACATGGAGGAAGCCGCACGGTATACCCAGATCTGAGCCGTCTGATCTTCGATCGGACGGTCCAGATCTTTTTCAGTTCATTTTGAATAGAAATCTTTAAACGCTCATATCTTTCAAAATACTCGACGAAATGGCACGAAATTTGAACTGTAGCTAGAGGGCAATATGATCTTACAATGCCTGGAGTTTGGAGGCTCCATTCATTGTAAAATCGCTACAGTTTCAAATTGAAATTTAAACTTAAAATGAGCATAACTTACGATCCAACCGTCGGATGTTTGAGATTTTTGGCTTGTTGGAAAGCTGCAGCAATCCTCTACAACTTTGCTGAAGACTTCAAAAGCTGGATCTCGCTGGATCGAAAGGTATATTGGAATGTCCTCTTTCTCTCTCTAGAATGCTCTCTCTTCACTAAAATAGTGATTTGAGGCTTGAAAATGGTTGGGAAAAGCTTGGGAAGGACTTGAAATGTGTTGGAGTGTATGGGAGGAGCTCTTGGAAGGTTGAGGGCTGCTGGAGTTTGGAGATTTTGATCATATTAAAGGGAATGATGAAGAGGCCACCTTTAGGTCAAGTTTTCCCCCACTTTACCTTTGGCTTTTGGATTGGATGGTTGAGATTTGATTTGAAGTGGTTTTGGATGAGTGCCAAGTGTCCCCTATGCTGCCCAAAGCTATGGAATAGGGTTGGTGGTTGAGAGTGACATCTCTTGGTCCATGGGAAGAGGGACCACACCTTTTCCCCCATTTGGATGAACCAATGCTTGTCTTGGTTAATAGAGCTTGTTTAATGATCAATTAGGGAGGGAAAAAGCATATTCCCATTAGCCAAAAGGAGATTTTGGCTTGGAGAAAGGGTTTGCTTTATGGGATGATGAGGTGGCCAAGCTATGGTCTCATTTCAAGGGTTGTTTTTGACCCATTGACTTGTTGACTAGTCAATGGTGACTAGGATGTGCATGAGGGAGGTCAAGAGTGCTACAAGACATCATGCCAAGGAATTTGAAGTCAAAAGTGTATAATTAACAAATCTTGATGAGTTGAATTGATTCAAAATCACTAGAATAGTTAAAATTAACAAGTGTTGGGTTAAAGGGTTGATTTGGTCAACCATGGTTGACTTGGTCAACCAAGTCAAACCAAAGAGTAAGTTTGGGTTCAATGTGTTCCTAAAATCATTTAGGATCCATTGGAATGATATTTGAAGAAGATTTCAAAGTTTGATAAGTTAAATCAAGTTGAGTTTAGGCCAAAAGTCCAAAAATCTTCATTTAAGGGCATTTTGGTCATTTTGGACTCAAGTCAATTTTGGGTCAAATTGAATCTAAAAAGATGTAGATTATTGCTTAATAATTTAATATCAAGGTATTAAGAGGGATCAAATGATTTGAAGGGGGATCCAAAGTCAAATTCCACTAGGTGAAAGGCCTAGTGGCATGGATTGTAAATATTCAAAGTTTTTGCAACATTTGGAGTTGGATTAAGTTTAAAGGGTTAGAATCCTTCAAATGAGCTCAAATTTGGAGGGTTGCCTCTAGAGACATGTCTTATCACTTTGTAAGTGATAGACCCTGAATCAGAGACCATTTGACTGGGTTTTGAAATGTTTGGAAAATTCTTTGAAAAGGGTCTTTAGGACAAGACCTTAAGACTTTGAATTTGAGTTTAGACTTCTGGATTTGGAATGGATTTTAATTTTGAATGATTAGTATTGAAGTATCCAAATCATTTACAATCATGTGATGATTGTTAATGAATGGATGAGGTCAAAGCTAGATTGAAGTTTGGATCAAAGTCTAAGTTGAAGGTTGGATTGTCAAATTGATTGGATCAAGGTTTGGATATGTTTGAAACTTGAATTAATTTGAATTTGAGTTGAATGAAGTTTGAGATTTAAATTGATCAAAGGTAGGAATCAAATTGAAGTTGGAGTTGATCAAGTGTAGGAATTGATTTGAGGTTGAGGTTGATCAAGCGTGGGGATTAATTTGAAGTTGGAGTGGTCCTAAGATCTAGAGGAGTTCTAAGATCTAGGATTTAAGGGAATCCTAGGCTCTAGAGTAGACTCTAAGGTCTGGCTCTAGGAAAGAATCCTAAGGTCTAGAGTAGATCCTAGGATCTAAAATTAATCTGGAGTTTGGAAGGGCCTTAGTGACCTCATACAAAAATGAGGTCAACAAATGGACCCCCAATGTGTGTGGTAGAAGGAACTTCTGCTGCACACATTGGCGTTGATCGAATAGGAGTAGGATCTTAAAGAGTTGAAGGAAGGGCATCACCCAACCTTAAGTCCATTGGAAACTAGTGAAAAGCTTACACCTATTTTGAAGAGAGGACTGGAGAAACCAAGGTAGGAAATACCTAGCCTTGGGTCTAAGGAAGGGCATCACCCAACCTTAGGCCTATAGGATGCTGATAGAAGACTTACTCCAAATAGGCATATCAACTGGCAGACTAGGATGGTGCCACGAAGGGCGTACTCCACCACTAGCGAATGGTCATGTGGGGAGGAAACTTGCTCCACACAGAGGACCTCAACTAGCAAACTAGGATGGTGCCACGAAGGGCGTACTCCACCACTAGCGAATGGTCATGTGGGGAGGAAACTTGCTCCACACAGAGGACCTCAACTGGCAAACTAGGATGGTGCCACGAAGGGCGTACTCCACCACTAGCGAATGATCATGTGGGGAGGAAACTTGCTCCACACAGAGGACCTCAACTGACAAACTAGGATGGTGCCACGAAGGGCGTACTCCACCACTAGTGAATGGTCATGTGGGGAGGAAACTTGCTCCAGAAAGAAGACCTCAACTGGCAAACTAGGATGGTGCCACGAAGGGCGTACTCCATCACTAGCGAATGGTCATGTGGGGAGGAAACTTGCTCCACACAGAGGACCTCAACTGGATAACTAGGATGGTGCCACGAAGGGCGTACTCCATCACTAGCGAATGGTCATGTGGAGAGGAAACTTGCTCCACACAGAGGACCTCAACTGGCAAACTAGGATGGTGCCACGAAGGGCGTACTCCATCACTAGCGAATGATCATGTGGGGAGGAAACTTGCTCCACATAGAGGACCTCAACTGGAAAACTAGGATGGTGCCACGAAGGGCGTACTCCACCACTAGCGAATGGTCATGTGGGGAGGAAACTTGCTCCACACAGAGGACCTCAACTGGCAAACTAGGATGGTGCCACGAAGGGCGTACTCCACCACTAGCGAATGGTCATGTGGGGAGGAAACTTGCTCCACACAGAGGACCTCAACTAGCAAACTAGGATGGTGCCACGAAGGGCGTACTTCACCACTAGCGAATGGTCATGTGGGGAGGAAACTTGCTCCACACAGAGGACCTCAACTGACAAACTAGGATGGTGCCACGAAGGGCGTACTCCACCACTAGCGAATGATCATGTGGGGAGGAAACTTGCTCCACACAGAGGACCTCAACTGGCAAACTAGGATGGTGCCACGAAGAGCGTACTCCACCACTAGTGAATGGTCATGTGGGGAGGAAACTTGCTCCACAAAGAAGACCTCAACTGGCAAACTAGGATGGTGCCACGAAGGGCGTACTCCATCACTAGCGAATGGTCATGTGGGGAGGAAACTTGCTCCACACAGAGGACCTCAACTGGATAACTAGGATGGTGCCACGAAGGGCGTACTCCATCACTAGCGAATGGTCATGTGGAGAGGAAACTTGCTCCACACAGAGGACCTCAACTGGAAAACTAGGATGGTGCCACGAAGGGCGTACTCCACCACTAGCGAATGATCATGTGGGGAGGAAACTTGCTCCACATAGAGGACCTCAACTGGAAAACTAGGATGGTGCCACGAAGGGCGTACTCCACCACTAGCGAATGGTCATGTGGGGAGGAAACTTGCTCCACACAGAGGACCTCAACTGGCAAACTAGGATGGTGCCACGAAGGGCATACTCCACCACTAGCGAATGGTCATGTGGGGAGGAAACTTGCTCCACACAGAGGACCTCAACTGGCAAACTAGGATGGTGCCACGAAGGGCGTACTCCACCACTAGCGAATGGTCATGTGGGGAGGAAACTTGCTCCACACAGAGGACCTCAACTGGCAAACTAGGATGGTGCCACGAAGGGCGTACTCCACCACTAGCGAGTGTGAATCAGGATGGTGCCACGAAGGGCGTACTCCACCACTAATCCCCAAGTCAAATGCCAGGGTGGTGCCACGGGGGGTGTACTCCACCACTAGCGAACGAGAATCAGGATGGTGCCTCGAAGGGCGTGCTCCACCACTGATCCACAGGTAAAAGCCAGGATGGTGCCACAGAGGGCGTACTCCACCACTAGCGGGTCTAATCCTAAGGGAAGGAAGGACCTAACCTTAAGTAAAAAAAAAACTAAAAACAATTGATTGATGATTTTGAATTTGATTTGATTTCTTTGAATTTGAAGGGGTGAATTTGATGTTTAATTTGATCCTCATTAGGCATGATAATTCTTAAAGAACTGCCCAAATGAAAGGAAGCATCTGGTGGTATCTTCAAAATTAATCCATTGCCATGAATCTTCCTTATAGATCATCTCTAAGGTGGACGATCCAATCAACATTGATTCAAAGCTTCCATTGATCTTATGGTGGACTAAAATTGGTCTCCAAAAAGCTATAGCGAAGTCTCCTACTTGGAAAGCCCTGAGGTGACACAATTTATAACGAGCTTGAATCATACGTGACTTATGTAATTTCAAATTTTATTGAGTTCAAAACAACTTTCTTCAAGGCCTTCGAGATCCTCCAATTGGAGTCAAGAACTCTAGTTAGTTGTGACTCAATTTTGAAAGTCAATTTTGTGCGATGTAAAACACACCTCTATTTGAGAACAACCTTGGACCCAGCATAGAGTGTTATTTTACATAGTGGATCTTAAAAGAAACGATGCCTATGTTTAAAGATTCACATATATCTCTTGAGAATGGGATTTGAATTCTTATCGAGAATAGAAGATTCATTCTTTTTATTGAAAATTTCCTCTTAATCATTTGGACCCTATCAAAATGACAAGTGGGAACAAATTCAAAAGTATAGTAAGAAGTAGAGTGACCCCAATTGACCCGAAAAGAGCCAAGAGTTTTGGATTTTGTTGACCCGGATCAAATTTCATAGAAACTGAACTAAGTTCTCCCTTGTAGAAAGTTTGAATTAAAATTAATTTCAAAAGGATTTAAGTTGGATCGAGAAATTTAATCTTTTCAATTCTCTTGCATAGAATTTTCTATCTAATAAACTGTCCATGCATGACAATAAATCTATATTCAAGATTTTTCAAAGTCAAGCTATTAAATATGATCGGGCTATTTGAGATTTAAGGATTTAAAAAGAAGGAAGCCTCTTTCACTTTTTTTTTGTGATGTGCTTTGCACATCTTTTTATTTCTTTGACGCACTTTGCACTTCTTCTTCTTTTTTTTTTGAATTTTTTTAATGCACTTTTGCATCCTTTGAATTTTCTTCTCTTTTTTTTAATAAGAGGCTTCGCTTTCTTTAAAACCTTAACATGATAGCTCTTTTTTTTTAATCTAGGATTATATCACAAGTATAAGAGAAGAAAACTCATTCTCTTATCCAAGGAAGAATAATCCCCAAATTGGACCCAATCTTTTGATAAAAAAATATCAACTTGACTTTGAAAATCATTGAATAGATTTAGAACATGCAAGAGAAGCCTATAAGATAGAAAACCGCGAGAAGACTGAGATGATTTTCATTTCAAAAACCAACTTAAGTTTGATACAAATTAACCCGCAGAAGCGGTGGGAGGGAGGGGCCTTTAAAGATCTAGTGGGGTCAACCATAACTCTCTCCTATTTTTGACTTAAAGTAGAGGTCAATTTTCATAAAAAAAGATGGATCAACCATCTTAAAAATTTGGACCCATTACACTTGAGAAATAATATGATTTTCTTTAAAATAGCAAGTCCAGGTGGCAAGACCTTATCAATATAAATTATACTTCCACAATCTCTTAAAAGAGAGATTGTTGTGGGGTCTGCACTACCCCTAACTAGTGCTACATCATCTCAATCTAAGGATCTATCGCGATAGGACCCCTTTTAAAAGTTAAATTCAAATGGTATCACTATCTAATAAGATCTCAGATCCATCATTATTCCCCTTCCTAATTACTAGTGACCTAGCAATTATGAGAGTGACACCCCGGGTGGTTTCTGCACCTCCTCCTCTTACAGATGATATAGTAGGGCACGTGTAATAACGTGACCAAACTTCATCTAATAGAGTGGAAGGGTCATAACCTTCAACTAGGGGCTTATGATTTATTACAGGTGATTGCTTAGCTCTTTCTTGATTGATTCTCTCTGTATAGTAGTCAAGAAGGTGTATCGGAGATCGTGCTCTCATTTTCACAACCTCTCTCCTTTGAGTAACAGGAGTAGGGTGGAAAACATTTCCACCATGGAGGGGGTAGGTGTAAGGAGCAACGAATTCTCGATTGGCCTCAAATTTAACTTGTTTCAAGGCTTCTACCTTAGCAGTCTTTTTGGCCTTAGCAACCTTCTTCTTAACCCTTTTAAGGTATTTCTTCCGCTTACTTTTACTGGCAATAGGGGTGTTAGAACTTGACCCAATCTCAGGTTGAGATGGTAATTCTTCCATTTTTAATGGTTCTCGATTCTTATCCTCCTGAGTAGAGGGCACAGTGGTCGAAGGGGCGACAACGACCTCCATCATAGAGATGGGGGAGTCAACTCCTGACCCTAAAGTAATCTCGACTAGGGGGACATCCCTTTGTATTCCAGCAGAGAGATCAATCATTTCTTCTCCGTTGACTGATAACTTAAAGTTTTGAAATTCTATCCCAAACCGGATCAAGTTGCCAGAGGTAATTCCTTCTATTGTCAAGTTTCTATCCAGGGAGAAGATGAGTTTTCCAGCCATTTGAGTATTTAAGTATCCTAGAATTAAGGAAAAGTGATTTAAGTTAGTCAATTTTGAATTAAAATTTGAATTTTAAGCATGATTAATTTTCTCTAAATCTTGAACCTCAATATGTTGAGTTTTCACCAAATAAGAGAGTTTACAAAATTGATTGAGAATATTCAAGGAACCTGGCTTAACTCCTTTGCTCTACCAATTAACTTGGAGGCAAAATGTCAAAGCCCGGCTTAGACAAAGATTTCACCACTCACGTCTCTATTTGAACGGTATTTTCTTTTAGATGTTGGCCACACTCACCCAAGAAAGAAATGGGTAGAGGGACCAACGGAAGAAAGGTAGTTAAGACTACCGATGAAACAAAATTTTGCCATTATTAAAGATGGAGAGAGAGATTTGTCCCACCGGACGTGCCATTTTTGTTGGTGGAATTTTGAAAACATATTTAAAAAATATTAGTTTTCTTTAGGACTTAAAATTGAATTCCAAAATCGAATTGTCTCGTTAGAAAAAGTATTTCACCTCGAGAGGTGAAAATAAAATTTCATAACGATATTCAGATTTAGAATTATGAAATTCATCTTAAATATTATGACCGGATGCTAAAGAGAACTTTATATGACCCCAAAGAGTCAAAATGAGGTTCAACTGAATATCCAGCTACAATATTCAAAAAGTGTGATCGTTAGGTTCACATCCAAAGCCTTATCAAAGAAAGATGTATCTCCCCGAAGGGAGAAAATATCATTCGATGATAATTCTTTGAATATGATAACAATGATCACTAGTATTTAAGTTTTCCCAAAGAAATCCAATTGAGTTTTGAAAAATCAATTTTTAAAATCAGGTGCGTGTGTGGTTCTAAATCTCCTACGAGCGCAAGCCCTCGTAGTTAATTACATCGTAAGAAAATGATGTCTCCTACGAAAACTCTCGATTAAAATAACGGCAAAATTTTGTTAGAATTTCTAGGAGTGATATCAAAAAGAGAAGTGAATTTTGGAAACTCAAAAGGGAATGGATCAAAATTGAGCAGTTATTAACGGAGTTAAAAGAGGAGAGGTAGGGGACACCTTGAGATTCCAGAACCATCCGGAAGTGTCCCAACTTAGTCTAAGTGTTGGGCTTTATACTTTGGGTTGAAATGATATTTAATTAAAGTCAAGTATTTTATTAGAAATTTGGGACTATATTCTCAAAGTTTGGGGTCTTATAATCAAAGATCTGCCCCGAAACCTAAATCTGTTTTGGACACTGGACCACAGTCGTCCGATCCTAACTAATGCAGTGCAAGGTCTGGACTTACCCCGGCCTGGATTGGGGAGCCAGCTAACCACCTAATCGATTTAAAATATATGAATCCGGTCTTTTATGAAAGAGTGGTAGGGACGTTATATTTAAAGTTTTGGAGAGTTGGGGCCGACATCTAGAGATTCTCCTAATTGGCCCCTTTGACTTATGTTGGGTGCAAAAATGCTAAAACTGATGAAATTAAAATTTTGACTCTTTTAATTCATTTCTAATGCAATGCATACTAGTTAACAACCTCAAATTAAATATGCTTGAAATTTTAAAAACAGGCTTAGAAAAATAATTTTTTAGAAGACTGGACTTCCCCTGGTCCGGCACCTCGTCCTCATAGGTCAGACTATCCGGACTCTACCCGCAGGCGGGGAAGGGTCTAAGGCAAGGAAAGAGTAATGCAGAAATATGCATGCGACCCCGGGGTCGATCCCCAGCTAATTCCCTAGATTCGTTATCTTTCTATGTTATTTAGACTCACTAAAATTTTAGACTTTTAAGGTTATGAGTAGAAAACTTTCACACCCTCACGAGTCTCACGTATCCAGGCGAAAACAAAAAAGAGGCATGCAATCGCCAAAAAACTAGTAAAAATAAGTAATCGTAAAGGCAATCAAATCATCACATCAAATATAAATTAATTAATAAATATCCATAGGCAGATTTGCCTTGCTTATTACAAACCAGAATATTACAGAAAGTAAAGTGGCCGGACACCACTGACAACAACCCGGATTCTAAACCTAGTAATGACGCAAGTTATTTTGAGTGGGATACTCTCAATCTTTAAATCTTCAAATCTTCAATCTCATTCTTCTTTGGACTCCTTTTCTTCAATCTTCTTGGAATATTCGTAGTGGATTACCAAAATGGACAAGAGGGCACTTCCCTCTAAGGGGGAAGGCCACTCTTTCCTCTTTGGGTAAGGAAGAAGTATGATCCAAATTTGGATTTCCAAATGAAAAAGGAGTGTTTCCCAAAGGGGTATCCTTTCCTCTTTGGAATCCAAGCTTTGGGTCTATGTATCCCAACTCAAAATCAACTTTCACAACACTTGACACTTACACAAATTACATTAATATCAAAATAAAAAAATATAGACTCACCTGCAGGGTTATCCTAAGCAATTAATATATAAAAAGCAGTTATTCCCAAGCAGTTGTATATGAGCAGAAAAGAAAGTAAACACACTGGCCACGCTCTTTTTATGATTTGGGGGCTTTAGCAGCTGAAGCACCTGTGCAAAGAGTTTATAATATTTATGCATTTTTTGATTTGCCCCCTTTTTATATTGCCCTGCATGAGCGTGGCCACCTGCAGAAAACTGTGTCAACATCCAGATCGTACCTAACCTAAGGGTAATCTAGTTGCCAAACGCATCAATCCATCCACAGAGTACAAAAAAGTAAGGAGATACAGCAAAGCAATTTCATCCACAACAGGCAGTGAAAACTACGAAAAATCCGGCACACAGCAGTAAAGTAAACACTGGCCTAACCTAGATCTAGAGTTGGTTGTCCTAGCACATCATCTAAATTGTGTGAAAAAGGTTATGTGGCTGGAATAGATCCTAAAGTAGGTGATTAGTTAAAGTTGTCTAAAAATTTGGATTTGTTAAGGCTTAGAAGGGGATTTAAATTAAAATTTAAGTATTAATGAATTAATAATTTTAATTAAATATATTTTAAAAGTTAATTGATTGCTACCTTTGTTTCACACCGAGGCCGTGAAGTTTATTTCACCTTCCTTGGGGCTAAGCTAATAGCCTCGTAGGCCTGGGTTACCCAGTAGCAATCGGGGTTGATTAAGTTATTTAAATTGGTTGGAATTAAAGGAGTGGATTGATATTAAAGGGAGTTGGTTGCTGATTTTAATAGATTAGTCGGGAATTTTATTAACCTATTAAGAAAATTCTGAAATTTGGAGGAGTTAATAAGTTTTGGAGGTCATCCGGATATGCTAATTAAGGGGTCAAAATTTGACTTTTAAAATTAGAGTTAATCTTAAGGGTTTCAGATTTGTAACAAATACTAGACCTTATTATGAGTTGTTAGACAGGTGGCACATTCAATTTGGAGTTTTCTATCAAAAGTTATGATTTTTAGAAGTTTTAATCCAGTTTTGACCTAGAGTTGACCAAAATGTTGACTTTTTGACTTTGACCAGATTTTGGGGGTTTGAAATTTTTTGAAAAATACTAGATTTTAATTAGAGTCATTAGCCACTGAGTTTGATTGATTTGGAATTTTCTACAATTAGTTATGAATTTTGGAAGTTTGGATATTTATTGAAATTATTAAATTGTTTCAATTAAGGGTCATTTTAGTGATTTGATCCCAAATGAGTCCCAAACTTCTTGAAATCAACTCCAAAGATCAGAAATGATCTAAGGAGAGATCAGCAAGTGTTTAAAGATTTTTTGGGATTTTTAATAATTTTTAATTAATTAAAAGTGATTAAACATTGATTTTGATTAAAATTAAATTAAAGTGGATTTTAATGTCAAATTAATGTAATTTCAATTTTCAATGATTAAGAGTTTAAATATGGTTGATGAGACGTATTATGGGTATTTTTTGGAATTAATATAAATTTATGATGATTTATTGAATTTTTTAAGTCCCTAAAGGGGCTGAAATTTGACATGCTCAATTTTCTAACCTAATGACCTCCAAATTGAGTAAAATTTAAACCTAAGGTATCTGATGTCACTAAGTTTACTATGTTCAAGTTTCACCCCTATTGGGTTTGTTTACAATCCCCTATGAATTTTCTAAGTTTTCTAGACATTTCCTTAATTATTTTTCCTAGGTGTCTCTAATATTTATATAGGCATGAAACTTGGTGTGTCTAACCCTGACATACATTTAAGCATACCACAGAAATATCACAGCAAAATACTAAAACCCTAAAGAGATATGAATTTTCAACGTTTAGGGTCCAAAATAGACCATTTACCTTAAAAATTCATATCACAGAAATCTATTGAGCATATAAATCTAGAAAAATTATTAAACATGCCTATGATACTCAATAATCATCCACCAAAATTTGGGCTTCATTTGATCATTGGATTGTGAGAAAATAGCAATAAATGAAATTAACATAAACTCAAATATCTCACAATACAAGAATCAAATCAATATAATTTTAATTTTAATAAATACTACATTAGATTATCTTTCCAACGAGCCCAAGAACGCCCCATTTGGTGGAGAACTCGATTTTCTGTGAATTTTTGAAGATTTGGAGCATTTAAAGTTTTTTATTTTCAAATTTGGGTCAAATCAGCTGACGGTGACGTGACGGCGTGGCGTGACGCCACGTTACCCTCCCATACCACGGGATGACCCACGTTCAAACATGGAGGAAGCCGCACGGTATACCCAGATCTGAGCCGTCGGATCTTCGATCGGACGGTCCAGATCTTTTTCAGTTCATTTTGAATAGAAATCTTTAAACGCTCATATCTTTCAAAACACTCGACGAAATTGCACGAAATTTGAACTGTAGCTAGAGGGCAATATGATCTTACAATGCCTGGAATTTGGAGGCTCCATTCATTGTAAAATCGCTACAGTTTCAAATTGAAATTTAAACTTAAAATGAGCATAACTTACGATCCAACCGTCGGATGTTTGAGATTTTTGGCTTGTTGGAAAGCTGCAGCAATCCTCTACAACTTTGCTGAAGACTTCAAAAGCAGGATCTCGCTGGATCGAAAGGTATATTGGAAAGTCCTCTTTCTCTCTCTAGAATGCTCTCTCTTCACTAAAATAGTGATTTGAGGCTTGAAAATGGTTGGGAAAAGCTTGGGAAGGACTTGAAATGTGTTGGAGTGTATGGGAGGAGCTCTTGGAAGGTTGAGGGCTGCTGGAGTTTGGAGATTTTGATCATATTAAAGGGAATGATGAAGAGGCCACCTTTAGGTCAAGTTTTCCCCCACTTTACCTTTGGCTTTTGGATTGGATGGTTGAGATTTGATTTGAAGTGGTTTTGGATGAGTGCCAAGTGTCCCCTATGCTGCCCAAAGCTATGGAATAGGGTTGGTGGTTGAGAGTGACATCTCTTGGTCCATGGGAAGAGGGACCACACCTTTTCCCCCATTTGGATGAACCAATGCTTGTCTTGGTTAATAGAGCTTGTTTAATGATCAATTAGGGAGGGAAAAAGCATATTCCCATTAGCCAAAAGGAGATTTTGGCTTGGAGAAAGGGTTTGCTTTATGGGATGATGAGGTGGCCAAGCTATGGTCTCATTTCAAGGGTTGTTTTTGACCCATTGACTTGTTGACTAGTCAATGGTGACTAGGATGTGCATGAGGGAGGTCAAGAGTGCTACAAGACATCATGCCAAGGAATTTGAAGTCAAAAGTGTATAATTAACCAATCTTGATGAGTTGAATTGATTCAAAATCACTAGAATAGTTAAAATTAACAAGTGTTGGGTTAAAGGGTTGATTTGGTCAACCATGGTTGACTTGGTCAACCAAGTCAAACCAAAGAGTAAGTTTGGGTTCAATGTGTTCCTAAAGTCATTTAGGATCCATTGGAATGATATTTGAAGAAGATTTCAAAGATTGATAAGTTAAATCAAGTTGAGTTTAGGCCAAAAGTCCAAAAATCTCCATTTAAGGGCATTTTGGTCATTTTGGACTCAAGTCAATTTTGGGTCAAATTGAATCTAAAAAGATGTAGATTATTGCTTAATAATTTAATATCAAGATATTAAGAGGGATCAGATGATTTGAAAGGGGATCCAAAGTCAAATTCCACTAGGTGAAAGGCCTAGTGGCATGGATTGTAAATATTCAAAGGTTTTGCAACATTTGGAGTTGGATTAAGTTTAAAGGATTAGAATCCTTCAAATGAGCTCAAATTTGGAGGGTTGCCTCTAGAGACATGTCTTATCACTTTGCAAGTGATAGACCCTGAATCAGAGACCATTTGACTGGGTTTTGAAATATTTGAAAAATTCTTTGAAAAGGGTCTTTAGGACAAGACCTTAAGACTTTGAGTTTGAGTTTAGACTTCTGAATTTGGAATGGATTTTAAGTTTGAATGATTAGTATTGAAGTATCCAAATCATTTACAATCATGTGATGATTGTTAATGAATGGATGAGGTCTAAGTTAGATTGAAGTTTGGATCAAAGTCTAAGTTGAAGGTTGGATTGTCAAATTGATTGGATCAAGGTTTGGATATGTTTGAAACTTGAATTAATTTGAATTTGAGTTGAATGAAGTTTGAGATTTAAATTGATCAAAGGTAGGAATCAAATTGAAGTTGGAGTTGATCAAGTGTAGGAATTGATTTGAGGTTGAGGTTGATCAAGCGTGGGGATTGATTTGAAGTTGGAGTGGTCCTAAGATCTAGAGGAGTTCTAAGATCTAGGATTTAAGGGAATCCTAGGCTCTAGAGTAGGCTCTAAGGTCTGGCTCTAGGAAAGAATCCTAACGTCTAGAGTAGATCCTAGGATCTAAAATTAATCTGGAGTTTGGAAGGGCCTTAGTGACCTCATACAAAAATGAGGTCAACATTGCCAATGGAGATCTTAATAAATTTTAACTAAATATACATTCTTAATGCTAACGACGTTACGGATGCAACAGCACTCTCCGTTTGTCGATCGGACTTTGTTTGGGCATCGTCGAGGCCTCATTTCCTTCGTAGGGCATGCCTTCTCAATATATCTAAATTACCTTTGACATTTGCGACACCGCCTCAAACGATCTAATTTAATCAAATAAAATATATATTTCTAATGTCAACGACGTTCCGGACGCCATGGCACTGTCCGTTTGTCGATCGGATGTTGTCTGAGCATTTTCGGAGGCTCCTTTCCGCCGTAGCGCAGGCATTTATATCATTTTTTTTTTACCTAGGAATTCACGACACTATTGATGACCTTTGCAACAAATGGAGATCCAAATAGCATTTCAATCATCTTTCTAGTAGTGGATCTTAATCTTTTTATAATCATTAGGACTCTTCTTATCAGCAAATGCATGAGGGTTGAGGAGCTTCAACACTGACCTTTCTCCAAGCCCTCTAATCTAAATATTTTTGTCTCTTTTTTAATGACAAGCCAAAGGGACGAGCACGTTCTCCCATTCACTTTTATCATGCTTCTTATCATCATCCCAATTGTCATCCAGCAAAAGTAAGAACTTTTTAGACATGATCTCAGTCCAAAAATTATCTTGAAGTGCCTTAAATGTCTCTAAACTAGGCATCTACTTCTTTAGAGATTCCAACACATCTGCAATGGCTCTCTCTTTTTTTTTTTTATCAAATTTGTTGGGAACACAAACCCATATTCTAAGATCAAATTTTCTTTGTCATTTCATCTTTATAAACATGTTGTAGGAGAGTTGTCTTTCCCATACCACCATGGCCCACTATAGATAAAAGAGAAATATTTATGTACGAACTTGTCCGAGGCTCATTTGGTGGCTTCCTCAACCACTACATAACAAACTCGGCTTTGCCTCTATTGATAAGGTTACTTATAGGAAAGGATCGTACGTTAGGGGTCAACAAATGCCCCCCAACAAATGTGATATGCGCCTGAAGCGAATCACGTTTGTTGTATGTCGGTTGACAGTTTTTTAGTTGCTCTCCCCCCCTTTTTATCATCATTTTTTTTATTACTGCCTTTCGAAGCATTCTTCTTGCTTTCCCTTTATAGGGAATGTTCCACTGGCAGAGACCCGACGATCTGCCTCCAGGCGAGCCTAGTGAGGATGCCATCTGGGAGGTCATTGACAGACATGATCCTCAGGGCAGTGTTGATGTTAGAAATAGACTGGAGCAGCACCAGGACATGCTGCGAGGGAGAGACATTTTTCACGACTTCTTTGCTCGTTCCCCCTTACTCCCAGAGCTTCCTGTGGGTTCTGTTTCCTTTGAGAACCCAGAGCGATGGGTCACCAGTCTCAGATTGCAGTACGGGGAGTACCACCCGTTGGAGAGTTCTTTGGCACAGGTTGGATGGGGTACCTGCGACGTTCTAGTGCCAGCAGCAGACACACTCGAGTCAGTTGGGCAGTCGAGTCTACTTAGCCACCGTCAGCTACAGTCGTCACCCCCCTTAGAGTGGCCGAGGGACTCAGCAGTTGGACAGAATCAGAGCCCAGTCAGCGGCTATGTTTCTTGGGCCCGGTACGTACTCCAGGCGCACAGGGAGACTCTCCGAGCGGCGGGGATTTACGAGGCAGTGTATGTCTCGCTGTTCGACTATGGGCGTCTTCCTTCTTCTTGGGCCCGAGGTCTGGTTGAGTTTTGGGATGCCGGTCGTGGTACTTGCTGGATTGGAGCAGAGGAGTTTACAGTCACCCTTTCAGACCTATAGATGGTCTCCGGGCTTCCAGTTTTTGGGCATAGTTTTAAGGAATGTGTACCTCCGGATGAGCAGTTGTTTCACAGAGTTCCTTCACTAGACGGCGATAGGAGAGGCAGACTGTTACTACCTGATGTTTACCCCAGGCTTCTTCAGCACTACCGTCAGACTTTTCGGTCAGCACGAGATTTGCAGATGCGCTCCCGGGCCACCATGCCCGTAGGTGTTTGGGTTAGTAGTTTCCTCCAGGAGAGGATCTTGTTTTCAGCCGCTGCGTCACTACACGACTCATTTGACTTTGGGTTACAGCGCGGCACTTTGTTGACAGAGGAAACTGCCGAGCCTTTTCCTTCCACTAGCCTTATTTCTCCAGCTTTACCAGGTGTTGACGAGTACTTACTGCTAGCAGGGTTTTTAGCGCTTTGGCTCAGCACCTTCGTGCTTTCGCTCAGGATGGGGTCTTTGAGGTGCAGCATCCATCTAGCAGCTAGTCAGTTGTCGGAGCGACAGAGGCTTGCTCTTGCTCCTGCCGTCCTTGCCAAAATATATAGAGTTTTACGGACTACGTCTGAGGCTGGCTCTTTGGATGTACGTGATTCGGCTTTGCCATGGCAGTACTTGTATACCTGGATTCACTTGCACGTCCAGGGAGCCTTTTCATGTTTAGAGACTCCGACCTACTTTCTGCAGAGAGGGTTCCCTACTGTTTTACAGCTCTTTCAGGCGTCTTCTACTTTTGAGTCGGAGAGGATTAGGTTGTTCTTCTTTGCTCCGCAGTCAGTCTCAGATCAGTTTGCCTTGGTACACACGCCAGACACAGTTAGCTTACCACCCCATCAGAGGGGTATAGTTCTAGTTGACGGAGTTGATCATAGAGGTAGACGTACACTTTTGCTCCGTAGTCAGAGTTTGGCGGTTGCTGAGTACTTCATCAGCATGCGTCCAGGGTGGCTGTGTTACCGTCAGAGTGGTTTTGTGACGTTGGAGGGCTACCAGCCCAATAGGGTTGCCAGGCAGTTTGGGTTTTCACAGGCTACATCCTACGACGGGCGGGTACTTGGGCGCACTTACTGAGGCTGTGGACAGGTTCCAGTTTTCTTTTAGCCCAGCCATCTGTTCAGATAGGAGTCAGTTACACCCGACTGTCGTGGGTACGGTTGTCTTTTGGACCTACTTTGGAGCACGGCGCTAGGAGGTACGAGCGTCAGGTACGGGAGCTTGGGTCGTCGAGGGGACGTAGGTCCCGTCGGAGTCTTCCAGAGGTTGCTGGTGGCAGAGGTACTACCCTATCCCTTCTCCTCTTTTCTTTTTGTCAGCATTTAGTTTGATAGATATTTGATTAATTGATATGCATTTTCTTTGTGCAGGAACACACACTGAGACTCGTACCACTTCTACAGATGTTGTTCCTTCTCCTGCCAGAGTTCCAGACAGGGCACCTGCGCCACCTCAGGCAGAGTCTTCTCGCCGCCGGGCTAGCTCTCAGCTTGTTACCTCTTCTAGGAGGTCTGTAGATGCTCGCCCCTCTCCTAGGGATCTTGGGGAGGATGCACAGGAGCCTAGGAGGTCAGACTTCACGGGGTACAGTACACCAGGACCCTCCTACGACTTTTCTTTTTCGGTGGACCCCTACGGGTCGTTCTGTCCCGGTGAGTCTTTTGGTACCGGTGCCACTTTGCTTTCGGAGTTCTTTGGAGGGCCTCCACACACACTGCCGCCGTTAGGCTTGGTGCCCACAGAGTTCTCCTTCCCTGAGGGCCACCCGACCGACTTTGCGAGCTCTTCTCCTGTCCCTGTCAGCTACTCGACCGACCTCGTGGGACCTTCTTTTACTTCAGCAGTCACCCAGCCAACCTTGCGAGTCCTTCTTCAGTTCCAGCCAGTTACTCAGTCGACTCTGCGGGTCCCTCCACGGGTATGTATTTATTATAAGTCAATTTATTCTAAATGCATTATTATAATATTTTCTCCATATTAATTGATTTCAATCTTCTGTGCAGTTCCTGTGGGATATGATTACACTTCAGAGATAGACTGCTTAGTTCCTCTACCTCCGACCTCCATGAGCACTAGGATGTGTAGTGATTTGGTGCTGCCTCTGAGGACGTTAGTTTTCAGTGTTGACCCCAGATCTCCAGAGTCTTGGCGCGACTTTTCTTCTGCTGTCAATCAACTCCTTGGCCTACTCGCCAAGTATGGGGTGAGCACCACTGAGCTACTTTTTTGGGAGGCGGTGTACCGCGAGGCAGAGTCCTGCATTTGGCAACTAAGCTCCCTCTCGATCACCGGGTCTACAGTTACACTTCCAGAGATAGAAGGGATGGTTGTCAGCTGCAGAGCGATGGCTGATGGTGCTCACGATCTACATGACCGTAGTGTAGAGATCTTGAGGAGACACCATCAGAGTATTTATGATATGACTAGGGAAGAAGACGGGGTGACAACCCGTATGTGGAACATGTGGAGAGACATCACGCAGGCGATGTCTCAGAGGCTTCACATACAGGACAGACGTAGACGAGGGGATCGTCTCATTAGGAGGGAGGAGCAGCGTCAGAGAGCTTTGCAGCAGAAGGTGCTGGATGCAGACGCTTCACTAGCACGTGCTGTGGAGCAGTTTCAGGTTGCCCAATCAGAGTTTCAGACTTTTGCTACGATCACTGATAGGCTGGAGAATTTACGGGCTCGCCTTTCCTGACACGTTCTCGTTCGTTGTTATTTTGGTCTGTACTTTTTGTAGTGACTTGAGTCTCCATGTACTTGTACTTCATGTTGATCATTATATATATATATATATATGGAGGATTTTTTTTTTTTTTTTAGTGTTTCTTTTTTTTTGTACTTTGAGTTATATTGAGCCGTGCGCTAGAGCTGTACTCTAAACTTGAGTTTTGGAATGATATTGTTGGTATTAGTGGGGATTTTAAATAATTATTTGGAGATTTCGGCATGCAGCGCGATGTCGATCCAAATAAATATTTAAAATGCCCCCAGCCTTTGAGGATAGTTGTGAGCAATGCTGCTTTAGCCACTAGTCGTAATCAGTAGCCTTTAGATTTAGCTCAAATTCTAAAAAATTTGACTCATTCTATCTATGCTTTGTGTGGCGGACTTGATGAAAGATTTATAGGTTCTTAGATTTAGTTGATAGCACCAAATGTGGATAGTATTTTAATCCTTAACCACTTGAGAAGACCTTTAATCCAAGTCACTTGAGTTAATCAGATTAGGAGAGCTAGGATTTAGTAGTTCTTTGTCCTCTAATTGCTTAAATGGGGTCCCTCTACTGCGGCCTTTCTTATGGCATGTTGAGTTGACGGAGTTGCCAGCGATCCTGCCATACTTGGGCGTGTTGGATCCGACCTTTTACACCCATTCAGAGTTCAGACTCGAGCTATGGGAAATATGCTCCCTAATACTGACTTTTCTGAAATTAGCAGATTTGAAGTCATCCTCTGTGGTTAAAGACTTAGAATCTATGCATATTTTGTGGATATTCGAGACTCCTCTTTTCCACTGCAATTTTAATTCTCCGGTCAATTAGGAGAGTATTGTAGACTATGACCCCTAGAACTCGTTGAATCAAATCAGCTTTCATTCTTCCTGCAGTCCTTACTGATGGGTTGACGAAGTGGGGGTTCCGCTACTACGTCTTTTCTTATGACGTGTTGAGTAGACAGAGTTGCCAGCGATCCTGTCATATTTGGGCGTGTTGGATCCGACCTTTTAGACCCATTCGAACCTTAAGCTTCAGACTGTTGAAAGACTTCAAGCTTTTCTGTCTCAATTTGTTGAAGTGCATAATCACAAAAGTCTCTCTTTTGACTTTAGAAATCTTAGCACACTGGAAGGAGAGATGTCCTGAACCTCAGGAAAAATCATTCACATATATACTGATAATAAAAGTTAACACATCCTAATTAAAAGGGATGTTCGTAGTCGATGATTCTAAATATTTATTCGGGGATCTCGGCACACAGCGCGATGTCGACCCGAATAAATATATAAAAGTATTCTTTTTTTTGTGCAAAATTGACATTCTGGAGTTTTAAATATTTATTCGGGTCGACATCGCGCTGCGTGCCGAGATCCCTGAATAAATATTTAAAATCATCAGCTACAAACATCCTTTTAAATCAGGAAGTGATAACTTCTATTATCAATATATATATGAGCGATTTTCCCTAAAGTTCAGGACATCTCTCCTTCCAGTGTACTAAGATTTCTAAAGTCAAAAGAGAGACTTTCGTGATTATGCACTTCAACAAATTGAGCCAAAAAGCTTGAAGTCTTTCAACGGTCTGAAGCTTAAGGTTCGAATGGGTGTAAAAGGTCGGATCCAACACGCCCAAATATGGCAGGATCGCTGGCAACTCCGTCTACTCAACACGCCATAAGAAAGGCCGTAGTAGCGGAACCCCCACTTTGTCAACCTATCAGTAAGAACTGCAAGAAGAACGAAAGCTGATTTGATTCAACGAATTCTAGGGGTCATAGTCTACAAGACTCTCCTAATTGACCGGAGAATCAAAATTCCAGTGGATAAGAGTAGTCTCGAACACCTACCAAATGTCCGTAGATTTCAAGTTTTCAACCACAAAGGATGACTTCAAATCTACTAATTTCAGAAAAGTCAGTATTGGGGAGCATATTTCCCATAGCTCGAGTCTGAAGTCTGAATGGGTGTAAAAGGCCGGATCCAACACGCCCAAATATGGCCGGATCACTGACAGTTCTGTCTATTCAACACGCCATAAGAAAGACCGCAGTAGAGGGACCCTGTTTCAGCAATTAGAGGACAAAGAGCTACTAAATTTCAGCTCTCCTAATCTGATGAACTCAAGTGACTCGGATTAAAGATCTTCTCAAGTGGTTAAGGATTAAGATACTATCCATATTTGGTGCTATCAACTAAATCTAAGAACTTACAAATCTTTCATCAAGTCCGCCACACAAAGCATAGACAGAATGAGCCAAATTTTTTGAAATTTGAGCTAAAGCTAAAGGCTACTGATTACGACTAGCGGCTGAAGCAGCACTGCTCACAACTATCCTCAAAGGCTAGGGGCATTTTAAATATTTATTTGGATCGACATCGCGCTGCATGCCGAGATCTCCAAATAAATATTTAAAATCCCTAGTAATACCAACAATATCATTCCAAAACTCAAGCTCAGAGTACAGCTCTAGCACACGGCTCAGTACAGCTCAAAATACAAAAAAAAGGGGAAAGAAACATTGAAAAAAAAAATTCTCCATATATATATAATAATCAACATGAAGTACAAGTACATGGAGACTCAAGTCACTACAAAAAGTACATACCAAAACAACAACGAACGAGAACGTGTCAGGAAAGGCGAGCCCGTAAATTCTCCAGCCTGTCAGTGATCGTAACCAAGGTCTGAAACTCTGACTGGGCAACCTGAAACTGCTCCACGGCACGTGCTAGTGAAGCGTTTGCATCCAGCACCTCCTACTGCAAAGCTCTCTGACGCTGCTCCTCCCTCCTAATGAGTCGATCCCCTCGTCTACGTCTGTCCTGTATGTGAAGCCTCTGAGACATCGCCTGCGTGATGTCCCTCCACATGCTCCACATACGGGTTGTCACCCCGTCTTCCTCCCTAGTCATGTCAGAAGCACTATGACGGTGTCTCCTCAGGATCTCTACACTACGGTCATGTAGATCGTGAGCACCGTCAGCCCTCACTCTACAGCTGACAACCATCCCCTCTATCTCTGGAAGTGTAACTGTAAACCCGGTGATCGAGAGGGAGCTTAGTTGCCAAATGCAGGACTCTGCCTCGTGGCACACCACCTCCCAAAAAAGTAGCTCAGTGGTGCTCACCCCATACTTGGCGAGTAGGCCAAGGAGTTGGTTGGCAGTAGAAGAAAAGTCGCGCCAAGTCTCTGGAGACCTGGGGTCAACACTGAAAACTAACGTCCTTAGAGGCAGCACCAAATCACTACACATCCTAGTGCTCATGGAGGTCGGAGGTAGAGGAACTAGGCAGTCTATCTCTGAAGTGTAATCATATCCCGCAGGAACTGCACAGAAGATTGGAATCAATTAATATGAAGAAAATATTATAATAATGCATTTAAAATAAATTGACTTATAATAAATACATACCCGTGGAGGGACCCGCAGAGTCAACTGAGTAACTAGCTGGAACTGAAGAAGGACCCGCAAGGTCGGCTGGGTGACTGGCTGAAGTAAAAGAATGTCCCAAGAGGTCGGTCGAGTAGCTGACAGGGACAGGAGAAGAGCTCGCAAAGTCGGTCGGGTGGCCCTCAGGGAAGGAGAACTCTGTGGGCACCAAGCCTAACGGCGGCAGTGTGTGTGGAGGCCCTCCAAAGAACTCCGAAAGCAAAGTGGCACCGGTACCAGAAGACTCACCGGGACAGAACGACTCGTAGGGGTCCACCGAAAAAGAAAAGTCGTAGGAGGGTCATGGTGTACTGTACCCCATGAAGTCTGACCTCCTAGGCTCCTGTGCATCCTCCCCAAGATCCCTAGGAGAGGAGCGAGCATCTACAGACCTCCTAGAAGAGGTAACAAGCTGAGAGCTAGCCCGGCGGTGAGAAGACTCTGCCTGAGATGGCGCAGGTGCCCCGTCTGGAACTCTGGCAGGAGAAGGAACAACATCTGTAGAAGTGGTACGAGTCTCAGTGTGTGTTCCTGCACAAAGAAAATGCATATCAAATAATCAAATATCTATCAAACTAAATGCTGACAAAAAGAAAAGAGTAGAAGGGATAGGGTAATACCTCTGCCACCAGCAACCTCTGGAAGACTCCGACGGGACCTACGTCCCCTCGACGACCCAAGCTCCCGTACCCGACGCTCGTACCTCCTAGCGTCGTGCTCCAAAGCAGATCCAAAAGACAACCGTACCCATGACAGTCGGGTGTAACTAACTCCTGTCTGAGCAAACGACTGAGCTAAAAGAAAACTGGAACCTGTCCCCAGCCTCAGTAAGTGAGCCCAAGTCACAGCGGCAACGTAAAAACGAGTCTCTAGTGGAACTGTCCCCATGTGCAGTACATCTGTGACCCCTGGGAGAAGTACCCGCCCGTCGTAAGCTGTAGCCTGTGAAAACCCAAACTGTCTGGCTACCCTGTTGGGCTGGTAGCCCTCCAACGTCACAAAACCACTCTAACGGTAACACAGCCACCCTGAACGCATGCTGATGAAGTACTCAACAACCGCCAAACTATGACTACGGAGCAGCAGTGTACGTCTACCTCTGTGATCGACTCCGTCAACTAGAACTATACCCCTCTGATGGGGTGGCAAGCTAACTATGTCTAGCTGGTGTACCAAGGCAAATCGGTCTGAGACTGACTGTGGAGCAAAAAAGAACAGCCTAATCCTCTCCAACTCAAAAGTAGAAGAAGCCTGGAACAGCTGTAAAACAGTAGGGAACCCTCTCTGTAGAAAGTAGGTCGGAGTCTCTAAACAGGAAAAGGCTCCCTGGACGTGCGAATGAATCCAGGCATACAAGTACTGCCACGGCAAAGCTGAATCACGTACATCCGAAGAGCCAGCCTCAGAAGTAGTCCGTAAAACTCTATACTCTCTAGCAAGGACAGCAGGAGCAAGGGCAAGCCTCTGTCTCTCCGACAACTGACTAGCTGCTAAAAGGATGCTGCATCTCAAAAATCCCATCCTAAGCGGAAGCACGAAGGTGCTGAGCCAAAGTGCTAAAAACCTTGCTAGCAGTAAGTTATCATCAACATCTGGTAAACCTGGAGAAACAAGGCTAGTGGAAGGAAAAGGCTCGGCAGTCTTCTCTGTCAACAAAGTGTCATGCTGTAACCCAAAGTCAAATGGATCGTGTAGTGACGCAGCGGCTGAAAACAAGAATCTCTCCTGGAGGAAACTACTAACCCAAACACCTACGGGCATGGTGGCCCGGGAGCGCATCTGCAAACCTCGTGCTGACCGAAAAGTCTGACGGTAGTGCTGAAGAAGCCTGGGATAAACATCAGGTAGTAACAGTCTGTCTCTCCTATCGCTGTCTAGTGAAGGAACTCTGTGAAACAACTGCTCATCCAGAGGTACACACTCCTCAAAATTATGCCCAAAAACTGGAAGCCCGGAGACCATCTGTAGGTCTAAAAGGGTAACTGTAAGCTCCTCTACTCCAATCCAGCAAGTGCCACGACCGGCATCCCAAAACTCAATCAGACCCCGGGCCCAAGAAGAAGGAAGACGCCCATAGTCGAACAGCGAGACATATACTGCCTCGTAAATCCCTGCCGCTCGGAGAGTCACCCTGTGCGCCTAGAGTACGTACCGGGCCCAAGAAACAAAGCCGCTGATTGGGCTCTGAAACTGTCCAACTGCGGAGTCCCTCGGCCACTCTAAGGGGGGTGACGACTGTAGCTGACGGTGGCTAAGTAAACTCGACTGCCCAACTGACTCGAGTGTGTCTGCTGCTGGCACTAGAACGTCGCAGGTACCCCATCCAATCTGTGCCAAAGAACTCTCCAACGGGTGGTACTCCCCGTACTGCAATCTGAGACTGGTGACCCATCGCTCTGGGTTCTCAAAGGAAACAAAACCCACATGAAGCTCTGGGAGTAAGGGGGAGCGAGCAAAGAAGTCGTGAAAAATGTCTCGCCCTCGCAGCATGTCCTGGTGCTGCTCCAGTCTATCTCTAACATCAACACTGCCCTGAGGATCATGTCTGTCAATGGCCTCCCAGATGGCATCCTCACTAGGCTCGCCTGGAGGCAGATCATCGGGTCTCTGCCAGTGGAACATTCCCTATAAAGGGAAAGCAAGAAGAATGCGTCAAAAGGCAGTAATAAAAAAAAAATGCTAAAAAAAAGGGGGAGCAACTAAAAATCGTCAACCAACATACAACAAACGTGATTCGCTTCAGGCGCATATCACATTTGTTGGGGGGCATTTGTTGACCCCTAACATACGATCCTTTCCTATAAGTAACCTCATCAGTAGAGGCAAAGCCGAGTTTGTTATGTAGTGGTTGAGGGAGCCACCAAATGAGCCTCGGACAAGTTCGTACAGAAACATTTCTCTTTTATCTATAGTGAGCCATGGTGGTATGGGAAAGACAACTCTCCTACAACATGTTTATAAAAATGAAATGACAAAGAAAATTTGATCTTAGAATATGGGTTTGTGTTCCCAACAAATTTGATAAAAAAAAAATATAGAGTCATTGCAGATGTGTTGGAATCTCTAAAGAAATAGAGGCCTAGTTTAGAGATATTTAAGGCACTTCAAGATAATTTTTGGACTGAGATCATGTCCAAAAAGTTTTTACTTTTGCTAGATGTCATATGGGCATTTTCGAGGCCTCATTTCCGTCGTAGCGTAGGTCTTTATATCATATTTGCATCACCTAAAAATTCACCACCATCTCAGATGATTCAAATTTATCGAATAAAATATATTTTCTGAATGTCGACGACGTTCCGGACGCCATGGCGCTGTCCGTTTGTCAATCGGATGTCGTCTGAGCATTTTTCGAGGGCTCGTTTCCGTCGTAACGCAGGCCTTTATATCATCATTTTTTTATTTTTCATTTTTTTTTAATTGCCTAGGAATTCACGACACCACCGATGGCCTTTGCAACAAATGGAGATCCAAAAAGCGTTTTAATCATCTCTAGCGGTGGATCTTAATCATTTATATTCATTAGAATTCTTCTTATCAACAATTGCATGAGGGTTGAGGAGCTGCACCACTGATCTTTTTCCACGTCCTCTAATTTAAATAATTTCGCCTTCTTTTTAATGACAAGTCAAAGGGACGAGCACGTTCTCCCATTCACTTTTACCATGCTTCTTGTCATCATCCCAATTGTCATCCAGCAAAAGTAAAAACTTTTTGGACATTATCTCAGTCCAAAAATCATCTTGAAGTGCCTTAAATGTCTCTAAACTAGGTCTCTACTTCTTTAGAGATTCCAACACATCTGCAATGGCTCTATATTTTTTTTTATCAAATTTGTTGGGAACACAAACCCATATTCTAAGATCAAATTTCCTTTGTCATTTCATTTTTATAAACATGTTGTAGGAGAGTTGTCTTTCCCATACCACCATGGCTCACTATAGATAAAAGAGAAATGTTTCTGTATGAACTTGTCCGAGGCTCATTTGGTGGCTCCCTCAACCACTACATAACAAACTCGGCTTTGCCTCTACTGATGAGGTTACTTATAGGAAAGGATCGTATGTTAGGGGTCAACATATATATATATATATATATATATATATATATATATATATATATATATATATATATATATATATCATTTATTTTAAATCCAAATGTAGCATGTTGGCTCCTAATTATTTTGTGCTTAATATCATTCCCCTCATTTTTAATAAAATAGTATATATGCAAACTTAATCAATAAAATTTTAATATGAACTAGTCAAATCATTCAGGTTGATGATATCTAGCAAATATCAAAAGTTACATAAAATATTGCATTTTAATTAGTTTTAGGAGAAAATTTTTTGACAAAATGCAAAATCATCAAAAACAGGGTTAGAGTTAAGGTTGCCTACCACGATCAGAATAACTTTCAGAACTGAAGCGACATAAAGTATCAGCCTGAATGATTTTTTCTTTCTCCTCTCTCTTCATTTTTCCCCTCCGTAGGGTTGGCTACATTAAACATTTTTCTCTATAGTGTTCTATTAAGAGTCAAACTCTCATTTAAATCTAATAGAGGAATATCATTTCTAATATTTTTCAACCAAATCTTTTTTTAGGTCTATCTCTACATTTTTTAACATAAGCCAAATCTAATACATGTACTCTCCTAATCGGGTCATCCGAAGGTAACTATATTATGTGACCAAATCATCTAAGGCAACTCTCTCTAATCTTATAAGCAACTAGAGCTACTCCAACCTTTCACGAATATGCTCGTTGCATATCCTTTCTCTAAGAGTAAAGTCACTCATCTACTTGAGTATCCTCTTTCTGCAACACTTAACTTAATATTATGCTTCTCTTTTAATGACTAACATTCTGTGTCATAAAGCATTGCATGTCTCACCATCATTTTATAGAATTTTCCCTTCATTTTGAGGGATACGTTTCTATCACACAACAAGTCCGATGCATTCCTCCACTTCAACCATCCAACTTGAATTCTACTAATAATATCACATCTATTTCACCATCACTCTGAACAACATACCCAAGATATTTAAAACGTGTAGTTTTATTAATGACTTGATTGCCCAAAGCCCCAATCCCCCAACTAGATCTATTACTACTAAAATTACACTCAAATGAAAACCTTTAGAATCTAAGGTTGGCCTCCATAATTCAAGTTTACATTCAACTCCCTCTCTAGTCTTATCAACAAGAAAAATATCATCAGCAAAAAGCAATCACCAAAGAAAATTATAATGCAAAATTTTAGGATAAATACAAATTATCCTTTATTCCTTCACAAAAATTAATTAAAAAAATTATATTCGAAACTAACTTCAAGTCAAACTTGAAGCTATGTTTTGTTTTAAATAAATGGAATAAGAAAGAGGAATTGTAGTTGGCATAGTCAACAACTATCAAATAACAAATAAGAATGAGAGATGACTTGTGATGTTCCTTCTTTTAAGTGCATTTGGTTTTTATTTTGGCATGACATAGATCTCTATAACTATTAGTTCTCCATGACGCTCTCATATTTATATAAGATTTAAAAAACTTCCCTACTCACGTGGCTTAAGAGATTTATGGTATCTTTTAGTAAGACTAGGTGTACTTAGCTTTGTGAAGAACATTTTTTTAGCTCTATTTGATTTTAATTATATGTAGCTTCTTGATGGTGGTTTAGACACTCTCTCCTCTCCCTTGGACAGCCAATTATATTACTCAACATAAATTTTAGTATCTAATGTTCTACTTAATCTCTTTGTTATTAATTTGTAGTTCAAATTCTTACTATTGATGAAAACCTTTATACAAACAAGTGAGTTTGTCCTAACACATGCTTCTAACAACTAGGATGCACTATGCCAACACTTTGCAATTGATTGGAAGCAGTCAGAGGGAGACCTTGTTTCTCTAGACCTATGTCGTCCTCTTTCAGAGTCATGTATTCACTAACCTACACCAGGGCATATAGTGAAGAATTTATTTGTTCTAGCAAAAAAAGCTATACATTTCATTCACAAATAATCCACCGAAATACACTAGCATTATAATTTTGGAGATTATTTTTTGTTTGAAGTACTGTAAGTTTTGAAGAAACTCAAGAAGAATTCCTAGAGAGTGAAAAGATACACCAATAGTCAAGTTCATTTTCAACCCAATATTTGTACCTCAATTTATTTTTCATGTGATATGAACTAAATCAATACTCTCCTATGCTTTTCTAAGAATAAGATACAAGGATAATTACATTGCGAGATGCTCTAAAATATATTTTTTGATAGCTTATATACAAATTAAGAATGCTTCTGAAATAGCCAATGCATTAGATTAACAAACGAACAGATAACAAATCAAGGTCTTTATTTCTCATAAAAATAAAAATAAAAAGAATCTTGCACGAGGTACAATAAGTCTGCTACACTAACATCTCCCGCCTTTCAATTAGAACTTCCCCAAAGAATCGAACACCAAACCTAAGCTAGTATTACTTAACAGATGCGACTATGCTTGTGAAATCTTTGGAGCATGGGCTCTAAAGAGGGGATTTATGCTTTTGTTGTTAGAAAGGATACCGAAAAGGCCAAAATCCCTTTTTCGAAAACCTTTAATATCCTTACCCTTGTTGACAAAAGAAATGAAAAAGATCACAATCCTTTTCTAAAAGTTGCGAAGTAACAAATGCCGCTGTTTGCTCAAGCTTATTTATTCCAGATTATTGATGAGTAGAAGTGATGAGATTACCATGAAGAAGTAAGCATTCTATGAGGCGGTCACGATCACATTCTTCCCTCCCTTTGCTATTTCCCTCATTGGCATCTCTCCTCTCTTCATTGGCGCCGTTGGAAGACATATTCTAGTGGTTATCGATTTGACCCTCAACGCAGAAATTTATTATATAAAAAAATTGTTCTCTTCAGGCTCTCCCTCCCACCTTCATTCTGGGCCCTCGCATTGTACGCTAAACAGTAACGTATCGGCGCTCACGGGCGTACGATCAAATGCCCACATCCACCCACTTGCTTAGCTCTTGTGGGAGAGAACAGATCCCGGTTCGGATTTTTTGAGGGACAGCGAAAGTCTTTAAGTTTTGGTCCGGGTTAATGATGTGGGTAGCCTGTTAGGTTGGCCGGAATTTACAATCCGCTAAGCGGATTGCTTCGTCACAAAAAAAAAAAAAAAAAACCCACATCCACTCAACTACGATACCCTTATGCTACTTCGATTTTCATGAATAGCATATTTGAGTAGATAGTTTAATCTCTACTCACCTTTGGTAGAAATTATTCTGCGCCAACATGAGACGTAATTCTTTATTTAGAAGCTAATTAGAGCTCGTTACATCATTCAGTTTACAGTGGGAATATAAACTCGATACAAAATAAAGAATTGATGTAATGTGCTATGATTTGCTTCGGAATGGAGTCCGATGTCTGCACAAAATAATTAATCTATCTTTGGATTGGCTGTAAAATAATTTATAATCCTTTAGAGCTGCTTAGATGAGCCTCCGAAAATATTTATGTTTAGGCTAATTCGGTCAGAAATTGTCATGTTTATTTGATGGCCCGGCAAATATAAGAGTAAATTCTTTTTTTTTTAATAAAAGACTTATAATTTTTTTCTTATTTCATATTTGTTTAAATTTTGATCAAGTCATTAATAAGAGTACACATTAAAGCGAAGGAATGCATCAGGGTTGTGTAATGGGAAAGTCTCGCCTCAAATTTAAGAGAAAATTTTATCAATTGATGGTGAGACTTGTAATGCTTCTTGGTGCAGAATGTTTGTCATTAAAAGATAAGGGATAATATTAAGTTAAATGGTGTGGAGATGATGATGCTCAAGTAAACGATTGACTTTACTCTTAGAGGCAGAATATGAAATGAACATATACGTGAAAAAGTTAGAGTATTTCTAGTGAAAATTATAGAGAGTTTGCCTTGGATAACGATGATCATCTAATCACCCAATCAGAAAAATAGATATATTAGATTTGGCTTTTGCTAAAACGGGTAGAGATAAATCTGAAAAGACTTGGTTATAAAATATTTGAAATGATCTTTCTTTATTTGATTTAAATGAGAATTTGATTCCTAACATATAACGCAATGTATAGAAAAACGTTTCATATATGCGACCCCACGTAGTGGGATATAGACTTGCTATTATTGTTGTCATGTTTGTTTAAATTTTAAGCTTATTTAATTTACAATTGTAGTCATAATTTTGAAAATATGTTTTCCACAAAAGCTTATTTAATTTGCAATTTAATTCCACAAAAGAAAACGAAATTTTGTTAATAATTCTGTTGATTTGGAAATATTTTCAAATTTTATAAAGATTTATTTTGAAACTTTTTAGTGGCTAATTATTATAATTGATTAGGCAGTTGATTATTTTTTTAATAGGTGATTTGATTGGAAATTAGATTAGAAAGTTTTTTTTTCTTATTTTGTTTTGTTTCAAATCTATAAATTGAGGGTTTGAGGGCCGTTGTATAAAAGAGAGAGTTAGAGAGCTTATTGTAATTCATATTTTTTTCAATATAGTGAAAATATCATTCCATTTTCGTGGAGATAGGCATCTTCGTCGAACCACATAAATTGATATAAATTTCAATCATTATATAGTTGTTTAATTTTTATGCAAAAGGTTATACCAAAAAATAAAGACTTGCAAACTAACTTTAATTAACGATGCAATAATTTTTTTTAAGATAATTACAATGTATCTGAAGATAAAATTGCAAACCCTTCTGATCATTTTATTAAGGCTTTTGCTTGGGAAAGCTTTTTACCACTGTTTTTTATTTTTATTATTATTTTAAAGAAATTTTTAACCATAAAATTGTTGTAAAAGCACGAAAAAAATGTCCCAAAAGGAAGCCTAAATGATTAGAAACAGCCAAAACACAAACATCATTGTAAAAGAGAGCATACAAAGAAAAGTAGGGTTGTCAAATTCAGGTCACGAGTTGGATTCGTGTTAAACTCGGAATTGATCCGGCATTATTGGACCCGACTCATTTTTGAAAACGGGTCAGATTTTCAAACTCGAACTGGACCCGCTTTCAGATTGGGTCAACCCGACTTGACCCATTTTGCGCTTATAGCAAAATTCCGTGGCTCCATACGCGCGTGGCAGCGGCAGGCAGCGAGTGACGTGGCAGCGACATGGTAGTGGGCGACACAACAGGCAACCCGAGCAGACGCAGGCAGACAAACAATTATTAGGTCAGGTGACTTGACATAGCTCTACGTTCGGACGCCAATAACATGTCGTCACGTGCTCTTACTCTTTACCGCGTGGCCCGATGACTTGACCCGGGATTGCTATGTTCGCGTATTGCTCGTTGTTGCTCTAGGTATTGATAGGTATTGCTTGACAATTGATACGTCATCACAAAATTAGCTTGATCAGGCACGAATCTCAAGGCAAAAGCTAGTTGGAGACTTCAAAAATTAAATCCGGGAGCATCCGAACTCCAATTTCAACAAGCTTACAGTCAAACTGAGCGTCTCGGAAATACAAACCCAACGACACCAAGATCGACTCAATCCGAGCCCAAATGAGTCCGAATCAGGGTTCAAAGCGCTGTAAGGTTCAAACCGCATTGAGTTATCAAACGGTCTCCGATTTTGACGAGCTTATACTTGAATCGAACGGCTCGACGAGACGAATCCGAACCCAAGATCACTTCCGACATCATTAAGGCCTCCAAATGGCCAACGAACGGTGCCGGCTAGGATTCAATATCGACCGTCCATTTAACCACGTATTCGCCCTGATCTGGCCTATTTACGGGCCATGCCACTCCAGAAAATCTATAAATAGAGCCCTCATTCTTCACAAGAGAGGATCCAAGCAAGAGAGAGAAGAAGAGAAGAGAAGGAAGGAGTTCCCCCTCGACAGCCGCCGGACCACCGCCGGACCACCGCAGAATCTCGACCACCGCCGGACCACCGCAGGATCGTCGACCACCACCGGACCACTGCAGGAACCCCGTCGACCACCGCGGAACCTCGCCGGACCACCACCTAAGGCCCGACGTTCAGTCCCTACGTACTGCCAAAGACCCGACGTCTTGTTCAAGGCCCGACACTCAGTCTCTACTTCCTGAAAGACCCGACATCTCGTTCAGGGCCGACACTCAGTCTCTACTTCCGCCAAAGACCCGACGTCTCGTTCAGGGCCCGACATCCAGTCCCTACGTACTGTCAAAGACTCGCGTCTTTTTAATAATTGATTGTAATCTGTTCACCCCTGGAGTGATTCAGTCCTTTGTACAAGCTCAAAATCTAGTAGACCATTTTCAACTGGGCTAGGCCTGTGGTTTTTTCCCTTTCAAGGGTTTTCCACGTAAAAATTATTTGTGTTCTCTGTGTGTGCTAGTTATACGTACAACGCTAAGACGTAGGATCAAATCTCTATCGCCGCGTAATTTCTAGCCCGCAACAACAATAATGAAAAATATCGCTCTGTGATGACCAATACCGAGCAATATCAAGAAATACCGAGTAATACTGAGAAAAACTCGGTATTTCTCGGTTTTGCTCGGTATTGGTCTTCACATAATGGTCTTTCTCGTTATTGCCGAGCAAAATCGACCAATACCGAGCAATATCTAGCAATACGTGAACATAGCAATCCCGGCTCCGTTTCGAGTCGAGGTTGTCGGGCCGCGCGGTAATTAGTGAGAATACATGACACTATTTTACTGGCGTTCGAACGTAAAGCTACGTCAGATGACCGGACCAAATAAAAATTCGCAGACGACCCGAGCAGACGCAAGCAGAAAAATGGGCAAGCGATGCGGGCAAAAGTAGGCACGAGACCCAGGCAGGCCTCGACGTATAATAATAATAAGTTATTTAACATTAATATATAGTAATTGTTTCCAATTAATATAAGGCGGCTGCTATTTCGGTTTTTGGAAGGAGTAGTCGGTTTCTTGGGAAGTTCTTTCTAGTCGAATTATTATGGACATTTTGCTTCTTGTGTGGAGTAGATTCAACGGCACATTCATTCTAATTACAATTAGAGTGATATTTGAACACGTTTTTTTGTTTATTAAATGCTTAGTGTTGTCAAGTCTCTATGATATATCACATTTTCACATTTTTTTTTATTTTCAGCAGAATATTCTGGTTGAGTTATGGTATAACTTAATTTGAATACAACATCAGTAATTAATAGTTGAGGAATCATAGATAGTCGGCAACGATCTATGATTTATATAAATTTATCTGTTAAGAATTTATTACGAGTAGGGGTGTCAATTTTTGACACGACCCGAAACCGACCAGGAAAAATCCGACCCGAACCCGAATCGGGTCGGGTTCGGGTCAGGAAACTTGACCCGTTCTTAAAAACGGGTCTATCGAGTTGACCCGAACACTACCGGGTCAGTTCCGGATTCGACCCAAACCCGACCCGCTGACCCGAATTGACACCCCTAATTACGAGTTATCAATTAAATATCAATGGGATAAACTGAATATATTTATGTGTTCAATATTGAATGAAAAGTTTAATAATTCCATATAATTATAGATATAATATATGTTTTATGACCTATATCATATATAACATATAGCATATATTTAATCATACTAGTTATGATTTGATCAATTAGTAATATATTTTTGGGCTTAAATATCATAATATTAGGTATAAATACATGAGATAACTATCAAAATAGTCATTGAAAATATTGAAGATTACATATATTATTTGATCTAATTTTATTAAGGCAGCAATGTTGATATGTGATTTTATTTTATCTAATTTAATGACATAGGATATTATATGTAATATTACATATATTTTTGCAAATATATCAAAATTATTTAACAAAAGTATGATAATCACTTATTTGAGCAAATAGGAGGCAAAAGTCTCAATTTATCTTAGTCTTAACATTCAGGAGAAAGTTAAGACTCATAATAATAATTATCAATCACAAGCAGCTCTGAAAGGTATAAATATATATTTTCGAACTTTGCAAGCTTCGACGTCCGAAGAGAGCGCAACTGATGCGTCACAAAAAAATAGTCTCAATCAAGCATGAATATCGATATAAATATGAGTTTGAGGCTTCAAAAATTAAATTGGGACCATCTGATCTCTGATTTCAGCAAACTTATAGTCGAACTGAATGTCTTGTAAAGACGGACCCAACGACACCAAAATATATCAAATTCAAGCTGAAATGAGCCCAAATCAAGGGTCCAAAGCATATTTGGAAAGTTCAAAACATAATTTGTATTACCAAATGAATTTCAAAGGTGACATGCTTATATTCAAATCGAGCAGCTCAACGAGACGAATCCAACGAGCCCAAGATCGAGAAATTCTTATATCATTAGGACATTCAAATGATTAATAAATGATCCATAATCAAAGGGATCAATATCAGCCGTCAATTCAAATCACTCTCATCTTGTCCTTGATCTTACCCTAATTCACAGGCCATGTCACTCTAAAAAAACTATAAATTGTCCTCATTCTTCTCATGAAAGGGGAAGAAGAAGGTGAAAAAGAAGAGAGGAGAAAGGAAGAGATTGCTGGTGTTTACTTATTGTCGACCACCGCTGGACCTCCACTCGTTCGTCGATCACCGCCGAACTTCCGCCTGTTCGTCGACCACAACCGGAGTTCTTCCTAACTGCTGTCAGACCTCCGTTCATTTTTCGACCACCACCATAAATCCTCCCATTTTTTTATTACCACCGTAGTTAGACTTTCTCCCGTTCATCGACCATCGCCAAACTTCTGCTCGTTCGTCGACTATTGCCGAAGTTCTTCACTACCACCGTTAGACTTCTACCGGCTGCTTGTAGACCATCACCAAAATTCTGTCCGTTCGTCGATCACCGCTGGAGTTCTTCCTAAACATCGACGAACTTTCGTTTGTCGATCATCACCAGACTTCTATCGAACTCTACAACCTATTGTAATTCCATCATCTCCAAGTAAAAGAGCGAATCAAGATTTGTAATTCATTCAAACTTAATATAATTTTCTCATACGGGTGAGACCCCATGGTTTTTTTCTTATTGAGCTTTCCATATAAAAAATCTCTGATATTTTTCTCTCTAAACTATCAGCTCGTGTGCCATATATATGTATATTGCTAAGATGTTTTATTCCCTTACTCTATTGTCATGTATATTCTCGCCGGCAATAAAGCTTTCATATGCGTTGTATGTAGGATTTTGTCTTAATTGACTCAAAAGTCCCCAAAAAAATTTTCT